>JAZAQC010000022.1:8402500-9002500 GCA_036289425.1 Rhopalosiphum nymphaeae
TTAGAACTAGCAAACGTATGCGTATGTACCTATACTGAAAAATAAAAACGTAACTATGCTATAACATATATGTGAATGTATATAATAGCAAGCAATAGTATAATCAAGATCAAATACATCGAGTAGGAATTATTTTATAGTTTGATATTATTATTGATATATTAGCTGATAAGCTCTTATAGTAATTGTAAATATAATATAATTTAATTTATTAATTTATTAACTATATATAATTATATTATTATATAAAAATAATACCTATTAAGTTTTCCATTTATTACGTTTTAAAAATTCTTATAAAAAGTAGATTATGAATTTTTCGAGTATTAGCTAGTATGATTTCAAAAAAGTCTTTTTGAATGATATTTCTAAATTAAATTTTTGACTTGCAAATTATATATTTTTATTTTATATTTTTTTAATACGTTTGAAATTTAATCTATTTGTCCTATTCAAGGTATTGTTTTTATGCTCTATTATATTTCACATATAGATATTATTTAAACAGTACAAGGTTGAGTTCAGATATTTTGTGCCTCAAGGAGGCATTTTTCCTACCTTTTAAATATAAACCATAATTTATATGCAATAAACATTCAATAGTTTAATAATAAACTAATAAACACTAAATTTATCTACACATTTTTATTTAAAATAATAATGATAATAGTAATATAGTAAATATAATAATATTATTATTGAATGTAAAAGTAATAAAAATAATAATTAATATCTTTGGTTCATTCTAATGATTTAAAGTAGGATAAAATTTGTTGCGTAATGGTAAGCGGCTTTAAGAAAATTTTCAACAGGGGATAGGTGTTATTCAAACCAAAAGGTTAAAAGGACCCAGTCACTTCCAAAAATAATGAAATTACTGAAGACTCACAAGGACAGCGAAAAATATAATAAAATCCTGTGAAATATCTGTCCGGATTGCTAAAAATTGAAAATAGTGAGGCCTGGGAGACATTAACTCAAACGTAACAATAAGAAAATATTCAGTGAATACTTTGGTGCCAGACAAAATATAAGAATATGTGTGAATACGAATTCAGTATAATTTTTTATTTTCGATGGTTTGTTGTGAGATTTTAAAATGTGAAAGACAGAAAAAAAATTTAAAAAAAAAACTCGCTAAAGACAATTAATATTTATTAAATAGATATTAATATTAATAGTCCGACTGCAACTAATCCTAATATGCGATTCTGCAATTATTCATATAAGTATATAAATTCCTATTTCCGTAGACACACTGATTCTGTCGGTGCGGAATCGATCGTAATGACTTTCGTGGCACGCGTATTCATATACATACGTATATATTATAGTGTGTTTTTGTGAATGTGATCGTGATCAACGAGTGTATAGCTAGCTATATAGACGCACGCGATGTATAATAACAATATTATAAAATATTATGTGTATGGTACCAATATAATAGTACATATGATAATAATAATATAATATAACACGATACTGTGTTGTGCGGCGCGCATAGCTCTCGTACGAGAAAATAATAATAATAATATCTATTTAGGTGGTACGCCCACACGCGCGATCGGCGTTTGTCGCGACCGACAAATCGGCAAATGTTTTATGGGCATTTTATCGCGTTTTCTTCGTATAAATAATATTACATCGTACGCTGCCGCACGACTGGACGCGACCGGCCGAGCCCGTAAATCGCGTAAATCACGGCCGGTACCTATATGCACCGCTGCACTATACACGGAGCTCGGGCGTTGCAGCAGGACATTGCTACGCGTAGGCAAGTGGGCATATCTGCTGTACACGGCGATACTGCGCGATACGGTTCACCCTCGCTCGCACCCATCCCATAACATCACATTGCGATGTGCAGTGCAAACGAGCGTATAGGCACACAATATTGTAATCGCCGTACACATCGACGGCGGCGTGGACGTGCATGGTGCAATGTGTAAACGGATATTATTTTTCCTCTCCTCGACTACGCGACTCGCGTACGAGACAGACCTGGTCGATTCGGTGGGATACGCGCCCGTTCGACCGCCCCGCGCGACGATATCATGCGGCTGTATGGCGAGACACATCATAGCCAGTGTATGTGTACATAAGTACGCGTATACACAATACAACATACCGTACACATACGACCGTATACTGTTGTAGGCACACACATCCGGCCGGCGCGTTACATTATTTCGTGTACGATATTATAATACAGACAGTGCGATGTCGTAGGAGGTGGCGAACCCCGCCACCGACACCCCCGTCGACACGGCGACCCTTCACGCTCCCGCACACCGAACTGCTATCACCGGTGACCGGGTCTGTGTACTCGGGCGAGCTTGTGTGTGCCGCGATATAACACAATATTATAATGTACGCAATAATAAAATACTCGTGTAAATGTGCGACCCGCGCTGACCCGTCGCTCGCCGCGTGTGTTACAATTGTTGGCCGCGACGGCGAAAATCGTACGGTCTATGTACACGTGTGCGTGTGGTGATGTATAAAGTGTATTATATTATCGTCGGACGACCATATAACTCAGGCGGGCGACCGGCAAGCTTTTTTTTTTTATTATTATTATTATTATTACTATTATATTCCATTCTTATCACGCGTTCATTTTTTACTCTGCTCATATATACCTATACACTATTGTAATAAATATATAAACACGTTAGCACGTGTGCGTGTATAACATATATAGGTATATATATTTATTTATTTATTTATTATATAACTCGACGACTGAGTATTATAGAGTACATTATTATTTATATATAAATATATACTGCGTCGCCTAGCGAGGTCGTCCGCGACAGGCGGTTGTGTGCCGACGACGACGACGCGCGCGGTATCGGAGGGAAAAATGGTGTTTGAACGAGAAAATGAGATAAAAAATACGTGGCGTGGATGAGACGGCTTTTGATAAATGTGCTGTTGATTAGGGACGGCCGTAAATCTCGGCGATTTATATCGCCATCTTCAGCGATTCAAAGTGGCGACAAAGTTTTTTTTTTTTGTATATATATTTCTTATACTCTCTCGTCCACCGTCGGTGTCAAGACGATACCGGCCGGTTTTACGTCGCAAAAAAAGTGCAAAACTATATTATAATGTGTTATAACTTGTAACTTATTAATTCCGAACGGACGGAGAATTATACTTGAAATATTGTCTTCTCGTCTTTGGCCGATGGGAAAATCAGTGACGTGCGCGTTTACGTGTATATCTACTGCGCGATCGTAAATGCAGTTCGTAATAGTTGTCAAGTATAATACATCATCATGATATTATACATTTTTACTTCCTGCAGTGGCGTAGTTATTGGAAATTTAATATTACCACCTGTGCTAATGAAAATTCTAAGACGTGACAATGTTGACATATTATAATGATTTTATTGGTTACAGCTTCTATTCTTGAAATTATAAAAATTAATGGATGCATAAGGACTAAGTTCCAAAAATACTTTTCAGAACTAATGGACATCCCTGGTCGTTTTATGAAAATATTATTCAAACTCATTAAGTTTAAAAAACAAACAACTTCCCACCCACTTTTTCAGATCTAAGACTGTTCTGTAAACAAAAAAATTTACACGTTACAATAGGTATGGTCGAGAATGTTTGTTTTTTTTTTTTTTTTTTTGATTTTTATGTATATTATAATATATATTATTATATGTAATTCAGTTTTTTTGAAGTAATTAATATTAATATTTTTTTTTTGAAATGTGGACTTAAATATTATTTTTTTTCTTCGTTCAAGCACGAGTCTCAATTAGTGTGCACCGAGATAAGTATTTTATTTAAAATTTAAATTTTGAAAAAAAAATTAACCACGTTAAGTATATTAGATATAACTACAGAACCCTAATCCTTAATTTAGGCATATTCCTCAAGAGCTACGGAAATGTGATTAAAAAACCAAACGTATAGGTACTTGCAATAAACCCTCCGTATTAATTTTAATTGACGTAGTGTTATACAATTCAAAATAATATTATTGTTAGGTTTCTTATCGTCTATGGCAGGGCCGGTTAATGTGAAACTATTATAGAATTATGCTTGTTGATCGCTTATTATCAAATATTATAATGTTATAAACCAATACACTCGCATGGTCACATATTATACGCCTATACCGCTACACCTGCTGCGCATCCCAACACGACTTGTTTCGTTTCATTTGCTGGCAAACGCATCGCTGCAGTTGACTTGGTTTATTATCGGTACTTTATAATATTATGCATTATATGTTTAACGTATATTGTATATTAAGTACGCGCAGTATTCGGCGTAGGATGTTTTCTGTATTATAATATAATACATAGTATTATGTATATGTATCGTGTACAATGTACATATAGAATGGGCAATAATATTATGTCGGCATAATCGTCGTTTTTATTCGTTCATTTGATATTAATTCCTCGTACCGACTGTCCCGATCCCGCCGAATACGGCGTGCGCAAAAGTTTACGAGTACAAACCAGTAATATATATATAACGTACTTATATATGTACAGTGTATATATATATATATATATATATATATAATATTATGTGCGTACATAATAGTTGTGGGTAAATCTCAAACGACATGAACCAACTGTTGCGCATGTTGGCGTCAGTTGTAAATTTCTCGGTGAATAAAGTATATAATATGAGGTATAGGTACATATAATATCTACATATTAATATGATATAAACGTACACGATCATTGATCATATTTTCCATGAAAACAACTCAAACTCAAACGACAAATTATTACGATTTATTTATTTTTTTTAAATTTATTATTACCATTGACCGCGTTTGCATTCGATAACCCATTGGCTGTTATAATAATATGTTTGTACGATATTTTATAAAGTTACCTATCTAGTTTGTATAATATACATTGTCATTGAAGTCGTCGAACGTATCATTTTATAATAATATATTATTAGGAGTTATTACTAGCTATGTGGCAACAATAAACACATGATTATTATATTAAATTATTGTAAATAATGAATATACCAACTAACCTATTCAGAACTCGGTGACATTACCATTTTTGGAATAACCGTAGAATGTCGATAATTGCATGTTTATTTTTGTGTATAATTATGATTTTCATACGACTTATAATGTCTACCCGAGAGCACTAATAATATACAGTTGGATATTTAAACTTTCATTGAAACAATTTTCCGCCAGTCAAAATAACCCGTTTCAGACTTATTGTTATTGATGTATCGGATCGAAGTTAGAAAAATGTATCTAGTCGCAGATGTCTGCAACAGTTCTCCTGCTGATTTAATTCGGTCGACTCGTTTGCTGAAAATTTGTAACATACTAATGACACCTAAAATAAATACGTTGACGGTACAAATTATATTATTATATTACAGAACAACTATATCTTATAATACTATTTTAAATTATTGCAAGTCAGTGAATAAAAGAAATTATATGATATGTCGAAATCGTAATATAACATTTTAAAATTGGCATAGGTTTATTGATATAAATTATATAAAATTATGTATGTTTCCAATTATTTTATGAAACTTGCACAAGGCACAACGATACGTGATCACAGCGTTATCATATTATGTTTATATAACACTGCCTAAAATTAATCAAGTGATATATATCCCAGTTATAATTATAAAATATTTGGTTTTGGACAGACGTTGTGCTAGTCGTTTTCTAATCAAATTGCCAATCGATAATCATGGTCATTAAACATGGTCGAGTATAAATATTCTAAAATTATTACACACACAAACATACATGTTTTCGATAGTAAACAGTAATTATGTTATAATACACTTGTTAATACATCAATAAAATTTTGCATGATATACCAAACGTATATATTTATTATTGAACTATCTAAATTAACTAAATAGTAAACACCATTAGCAAAATAAACCGTGATAACTAATTATTCATCTAGCACTCGTAGTATATAACACAACATTATTTACTTAAGGTTATTACATGCTTATACATATTACGTAAATCTTAGACACGCGTACATACATACAATATTATATGTTACATATAGAATTTTGGACAATTCGTATGCCTAGGTAATTAATTACAAGTTTTTCTCAACGGACGTTCTAATACCTTCTAGATACTTGCACAATGTGGTTCAATCAAAATAGTTACTTTACACATTACTTATCGCGTAAATCGAATAGAATAATATTTTCTAAAAAGTGAATTCAACAACTTATTGATTTGCAATGAAGTAAATGACAGTTGCTTATTGTTTTGTTTCATTTTTATGTGAACGTCTGCAGCGGTCCCATTCGATACCATAATCGATCTCGTATAACAGACACGTATGTCTAAAAAACCACTCGATAATATCTAAACACGCACCCGATAACACGTGAACAACGTTACGATTCAATTCCCATAGTTATACAATATTTATGTGGATATACCTATGCGAAAATTTCCAAAGTCTGAACTTTAGCGAACTACAATCTGTAGTGTAAGACATTTCACTTTGGTCGTATTTTAGTCGTCCGCGGTGCCGTATCATAACGTATAATATGGTATAATAATCGTTGATTTCAGGTCTAATTCATGGTCTTACACGGTTTGGAACATACATCGCGTACAAGTTTACAATGATGATAATTCGCATCTATGATTTATCGTAAACACTAAACGTGTACATGCTTACCATACATATTATTATGAAACCACCGTGGGTGGACTTTCGTTAAACAAATATACGCATAAATATCATACCGCCGTTTTGCGTTTCGAGAATTCATTGCCATCGTTTAAAGCGTATACACGTAGACCGCATGACAATATTTTATAGAAAACACCATTAAAACGCAATGCGCGGTCCACATAATATGCGAAACTGTTTTTAACCTATAACTTCGTTTTTTATACGATAAGAGCGGGTTTGATATGGTTTTCGTTAATTTACCACACTGCAGTCGTGTACGCAGTAATAGTCGGAAAAGGCGAGGACGGACGTCCGCGTTCTCGCGTCAAAATAGTGACGAGACTCGTATGCGCGACCCGACGAAAAAGGATAAGAAGAAAAAAATAAAATAAAAAATTACAATAAACTACTTCGCCGTGTTGTAACAATGTTAATAATAACAATAACGCCGACTGCAGCAAAACGAGAACATCTATCATGTCGAATTTTATCACCCCCGCTGGCTCGTGCGTACGTGTGTGCGTACACACACAAATACACATGTGTATATTGTAACATATACGTTATGCAATACGCACTATACGTATATGTTCTATCCGTTCGTAAATCGTTTCGTCCACCCGGTAATATGTGCAGTAATATTTCATCGGTTCTGTATGTATTCGGTGACCGCGGTTTTACTTTAATTCAATAACGCGTGCGATTTTCGCGCGTTTGACCTCGGGACATCACGGGCGACCGAGACGGTTTGCGCGTCCAGGGTGAATTATTCGTTTCGATTAAGCCGCCGCGTCCACGTGCACGCCGACCATTGTGCCGTGCGCGCAATAGCCGCCGTTATTGCGATTCGTATATGATATATATAACGCGCGTGTCGGTGTGATATTAGAATATTAATATCTGTGTAGGATATTTACAGTTATAATAACCAAATCTCTGCAACGACCGTATAATGATATAATCATTACAACTCGCGTGCTATAGATACGGCGGCGCAAATTGGGTCTAAGTCGCTGCGCGCCGGTACGGACAGAGACGGTCGCGGGCACTATATCGCTGTGGCTGGGTTGTAACGTTAACAATATACGATATTATTGAAAATCGTCCGTATCCTATCCTGTGCGGCGAGGAGGATTCGCGTTCGATTACGTTTATATTTTTGCGCCGGACGACGTCCGACGTTTGAGTCACATAACATGGTACGATATCGTATACGTATAATATAGATAAATGACTGTTCGTTATGTGCACCGAAATGTCAGAGTCAAAGTCCGATCGCGGTCGAGCCGCACCATGACGTTGCATTATCCCTGAAGTATATTGGCATGCAGTCACTGCGGTGACTTTATCTGTGTATTAGACATGTGTAGATACGTTAATTTAGAGTACAGTTATATATTATTATACGTTACAGCTGTTGCAGTAATACACACACGTTATATATTAGAATACAAAACTAAGCGCCGATAAGACAATGTTGTGCAATAGCCGCGTATAGTATTTTATGACGAAGTCCTCGCAATCGGTAAATATTAGTAGGCCAATAATAATATTGTGTACAACGACATCGGAAACTAGGTTAAGCAAAATAATATGTAAGCAGTAAGAGGACACGGAAAATGGTTTTTCTGCCTTCATATTATGCGGTCACTGAAGCGTATTGTATACTATGTGTACGTCGAAAATAATCCGCGTACACCACTAAGTGACTCCTGACGTAGGGCTCTAACCCACGAGCCCGGCATTAAGAGTCTCGTACACATAATAAAACATATCCTTATGTTCTCTCGTCCAGTCCATCGGTACTGATAAATCTGTTTTCCGGGGTAAACTGATAACACTACCTAAAAAAAATTAATTTAAATCGTCTCGAATTGGTCATATTTATCGGTATTTTTCTACATGATATTCGTATTGCATAGAAAAATTTCGATATTTTCCTATACGAGGGTTATATAGATTTGCTTTGGAAAACACACGTTTTCGTTTGGGTTTTTGATCAGAGTGCGTTTTTGACTTTTGCAACATATTCGAACCCTGCAGTAAGGCGCGTTGACTAACACTCGACGAGAGCGACTTTCGACGCGTTATGTCTTTGACTGTTTAACCTTTAACCCAGATCGCATTGTGTTATTTAATGACAAGCGTTTATATTATGTTACGGTTATTTGTATAATGGTTACGATGGTTACGCCACGAGCACAGATATTATAATATACGATATATTATTATTGTAGGTACACGGGTGGATAGAAACTTTGACACACTCGAAACGCGCCGCGCAATTCATGTACGTGCGTCGGCGGGAGCAGCAGTTCGCGGCTCGAGTAAGCCGTTCGGACACCCTGTACATTATATAGGCCGATTAAGAAACCGTATACAGCGCGCGGGCATCTAGTACATTGTGACCTTATATTGATATCGTGTATAATATATTATGTGCTATGAATGCTATGATAATACAAGCATAATGTTTGAAATTCAACAAGCCTCGGTGAACAATTTTTTGCAACGGTGTTCAGATACAAGTATGGATACTGCGCTTAAATGTTTTTTTTTTTTTTTTGATAATGTGATTACACAAATCTTAAAGAAATTATGAAAGACGTTTCGATACAAGTGCACGAGTATATTTCACTCAAATTCTCAAAATTGCACTTCGAATACATATAACACACGAATGCGGAGTAATATGATATGTATAGTTATAAATCATCCGCAAGACTCGACACGGTACAAGTGATCTATAAATAAAACACAGTTTATGATACATTGTTGTTTTTGGCCGTAACGCAATAATGAAACTATTGGCTTTCTGCGTTCTTATTGTGCGTTAATTAAAGGTAAAATCATCATACTACAAAGTGCAGTAATAAAACTATTGTAGCAGTGTAGTATTTGACATTTTTCAATCGTGGTAGAAGGGTCAAAAAAAGAAAAAAAATCTACTTTAAAATATTCGCTCTACACAACTTGAATCGGCTCTACTCATGACTTTCCAATTGATTAACATACGTGTATAGGTGCGAAGTATCCATTATAGAACATATTGTACGATCGTATATTATCATGTGCAGACTCGCCCGATTCGCTCGTTTTGTTACCATATACATAATTTATATCGTACACATCGATCTCGGGGCAACCGAAAACCGGCCTGACGATTTTCGCGTCCGATCAGTCGAACATTTCGTATATGAATTTCGTCGGGGGTGTTGGCGAGGTGGGGCGACGGGTGTGGAAGTAGCAGATATCCAAGTGCCGGACACCGTACTTAGGTCCCGAAAAACCTGTCCGTCGTTCGTATATCGTTATTATAATTACGCCGCGCGGCGATATCTCCGCGAGTTCCTATACGGTTAATAATATAATATTAGCGGCTACCATTATGGTAATATAATGTATATATATTGTGTATAGGTAGTGTACACGCGTGTGCATAACATCGCGGGCAGCACACGCACGAAAACCGATTAATAAGGACGAATTTTCGTATGGTTTGCGGGCGGCCGCGGCAGCGGCGAAAAACTCCGCGGGTGTATTATTATTTCACTATTATTATAATATTAATAATATTACACCCACCGCTTCATGAATTCGGTATGTTGTACATCTGAATACTTCACAATATAATATTATATTATAACGTGTACAGTCGTATAGTTCGTACCGGATCCGATTTTTTTCGGCGATCTCTCTCCGTCTCTCTCGTCCGAGAGAGAGTCGATGATCGCTATAATATATCATATTATACACGCGGTATTAGATCGGTATTTTTTTCGGTAGTGCGTGAGCATATTATAACGTTTTAGCGAGCGCACATCACGCCGCGTGCAGCGGCAGTACTATCATAATATGTGTACAGCTCGCCGTTAAATTATTTTAGTATTTAGCCACGCACGCGTTATTACATGATAATATTGTGATATTGTGTACACATCATATTACACCTACCTAGAAACGCGCGTAATATTATAATGGTATACCGTATACGGGATATTTTTCATTATCGGCCCGAATACGATTTATATGCGTTTATTGGTGTTATAATACAGTAAAGGCACGTGCTATTTTTATTATTAATGATCTATACGGTATCGATTCGGCAGCGTGAAATCGGCTGGCAACGATTTTTATTGTACGATAATTATTACCATTATCTAAATAATATATTCAATAGAAACAGAGAGATAGAGAGGTATCTACTACATTACGAGTACATATAATCATGCGTCATGATGCGTGCGTATTGCACGCGCCTCAAGGACCCGCAAAATAAATATAGTTCGTTATAATAATAATATTATGTTCGATTGATTTCCGCCGTTGCGGTCGCGTCGCTAGCGTGCAGCGCAATTAATATTGTAATGATATATAGGGCGAAGTGGTGTCAACCGGAATAAATGCAACACATAAACGTATGGTTGCATAAATTGTATGTTTCGGAAAGTGCAACGATATTCTTCAAAGGTGGTTAGCGATTCGCGGTAATAATGCCACAGGAATGCAACAGGTTGACCTTATACGTTGTTTGCGCAGACATTTTACGACCACCAACGCTGCGCGCGGCGAACGATCGTTTTTTCCGCCGCTACTAACTTTCGACGTCCAATAACGCACCTATATGAACATCTACGCGTATACGAGTGTGTCTATATTGTGAAAATGAAATAACATTTGTATGGGCTTTATAGACCTGGTTTCCACTAAGCCAATAAATTCGCCACACATTTTTCACACTCAACAGATAGATACTCCCTGAGACAGCAAATGAGAGTTTTAAACTTATTTTTTCGACAATACGGTGGTTTATATACACAAATTTCATTTTGTCTAAAGAAAATCGAATAATTATACGGTCGTTATTGGTCAATAAAATAAAATAAAAAATGAATAGTACATGATTCTATTAGTATAAAATAACATCATGCGTACACAACACTACAAGCGTTGCTATTGGATAATTGTTTAAATAAAAGAAAATAATATTTAATTATTAAGGTAATTGTTTGTTTGTTATTCAAATATATAATAAAAAACAATTTCCGTATACATTAGTTTGCTTTTATATAAAGCACTTAGCCGATTTGATATGATTTACACCGGAGCCATACATCTAAAATTACATATTATGTTTTATACCGTTGCAGTACACTTAATTGTGCAATTTTGATCTTTTTAGACATGGAATACACGTACTGCACGTGTTTGGTTTTTTAGACTTTATTGGTCCGTTGTTAGTCGGCCGCGTAATACATGTCAAGAAGAACCTGACTAAGCAAAAAAAAAAAAAAAATATACCTGTAAGGCCTAATCCAATTCTAACTTATAAAGTGTTCTGCGTAAAACTACATATGTATTATATTGTAGGAAGAATATACTTTTTAACAACTCATTTCGTAATCGGGTAAAAGTAATCTTTTGATATTTGAGCCTAATTTAAATATCTAAGTATTTATTTATCACAATATTTGGGTTAAGCGTTTAAAAATTGATTATAGATATAATAAAACACTTATCAGTTTCACACATTCATACATATCATGTTATCATAACTTTGTGTTGATATATTATTTTTTTTCAACTATATAATATATTACGCAAAGTATAAATGTTTAAGCTGTTTAATGATCTTTGGCCAGGTCTGTATACGTAGTATTACAACATAATATAACGTTGTACATTGGCATGATTAAAGGGTTTTTATGACGAATCGATGTTATGTCATCTGTGGAAAGATAGGGTGCGATTAGTATATCGCACCCTTCATATATTGGTCATTAATAAATTTCAACAATTAAAATTTCATAGACCTTGTGAAAACTATGAAGAGTATATAAATTATGAAAAAGAATAATATTTAGATAATTATCGATTAATCAATTTTTAGTTTCACAATTTTTGTTTTCGGACAGATTTCATGCTAGAAATAACGCGGGATTGGTATACTAATTTGATGATATTGAAATAAATGTAGTGCATCGTAGTTTATAAAATGAAGACCATTGATATGATATTATGTTATATAATCTATATGTTTATATACACATGTATATATCATATATTGTGTTCGAAATCCTTGCGTGTTGAATATACTATGCATATGCTGACAACAGGTTGCAACACAGTTGAGTTTTTGGTCGGTAAAATGATAAATTATGCACGCGATTTGTATATATTTCGTATGTTATTAAAAAAAAAAATCGGGTTCAATTAGTTTTATAGCTCTGGAACTTTTTGGACGACAACGCGCATTGCTGCAATTTATGCGCAGATCATTTACTTCGTCGAATGATATTAAGACATTCAGTCGCCGTCAGTTGCTTTGAATATCTAAACACGTATCCATCGCATTAACATTCTTAATGCTAACTGCAACGGTAATATAATATATAATAATAATATCATACGCGCGAATTTAACGATTACTTTAAACTCGTATCTATGCGTTTTTTTGTTCGAAAAAAAGTGGCAGATTTATTCGTAATCGTAAATTATTATTCTTTAATCGTTTTTTTTTTCGTTTTAAATATTACAACCGCGAGATATTATATAGTTTTATGAATGCTCTCGTGTGTATACACAATATATACACGAGTACTGCAACTGTTGCCGCGATCACTTTCGTCGTCGGTACAACGGCTTTCATAATTATTATTGCACATTATATACGCTCGAATTTTTCATAAAAACGTATTATTATTATTATTACAAACGCACAAGTGACTATATGTATATTATGTATATATATATAAATAAATATAGTATTATTATTATAAATTATAATGATATATATATGTATATATACCACTATATTGCGTTTACTGCAGCGCGTTATTATAATCGTAAAATTCGCATTACACTAATGGGCCAATGCTGGTAAAAAAAAACCAGCGGAATCGAAATAAATTTTATTTAATAAAAAAAAAAAAACACTTATTCCTTGACGAAGGACGGCGTTCCGTCGAACTATGCGGGTGCGCAGCCGCCGACGTACTACATCTTTACTGTCAAACGGGTCGTCTCGGAGGCGGCCACCGATTGCAGGTCGTTATATAGTATTATTATTATTATCATTATTAATTTAACTGCTTACTACACGCGTACAATCAGCCAACGACGTGTATTATTATTATATTATACACTCGAAGGTTTCGTCCGTTTTCACAAGACTTACCCGCGCTCGATTCTGATATTATAACGTATTATATATGTATTATATGTATACACCATGCGATGATTATAATCCAGCTGAAAATACTCGTTATCTCGAAAAGTTTAAACGTTAATGTTTTTGAAAATGTGTAAGGAGGATAATTCGAAGACACTATAAAAGCGCGTTTTTGAAAACAAAGTATATTTTCAGTGTTTGAAATAAAAGATTTAATTTAATTGAAAAATATTTTTAACTGTACACATCACAAATTCGTAAAGCAGTAAATTTTTGAGAATTTTAAAGTATTCATTGTAGTATTATAAAAAATTGTTACATTACTCCGCTTTCGTAGGATTTTAAAATACTTATAAATACAACAAACTATTCGCTTGAAATTTGAATAATGAAAAAAAATTGTATTACATTTTCCTCAAATTATGCAACAAAAAATATTTTCAAAAGCTTCATGTTGTTTTTAAGATAACGGGCGTTTATTTTATTGTCGAATAATCACTCTGCTGTATATAAGCAATCATGATGTATATGTGGTAGTATTCATATCGTCGATGCCTGATTGTGACCCGAATTTAGATAGCCCTCGATCGCATATCAAATATAAGTATACCGATTTAAATCTCAGTTGCTCATAAAATATGATATGTCCGAAAGGAATATTGTTTTATGTGTGAACGGTGACCGGTATATCACTCGATATAAATTACTTCGAAATTGTAAAATTTTTGTTGATCCAAACACTAAACTCAGTTAGCACAGTTTGTACATGCCTATTATTACCTACTTTACTACACCGACATGAACTATTGAACTAGTCTTTAGTATTTCTAGGCGATACAAATGAAGCTATGACAAGACCTACGGCGCGTCAAAATAATTAACTGAGCGATAACTATATAATAATCTACATTATATTAAGGAACGGCGGAAGTATTATATATTACACTCTATAATATACGCACATCGTTATTATGACGAAATTTTAACGGATTGCCTTAAGTCACACATAAAATGACATTTTTTTCAACGAACAGGTACGTCGTTTTATTATATTGCATTACGCTGTAAATTTTTTCTTTTCTGCCGTAGATCGCATTTGTACCTTATACTGCAGCCATCACACTACATTATATTACCATATTAAAATACGTACAACACACATTATATAAATGCATATTACATACGTATAGGTATAGGTCGTTTTCGTGTTTTCCCGACTCTTGCGGCGAAGTTGTCTGTCACGCACGCCCGGGGCATCGAATAATCTCCCCCACACGTAACCTTCAGATATAAGTCGCCCGCGGACGCGATTACCGCCGCGGTCGGTCTCTGGTGCGGACACCTGTGCTGCAATCGCGGTTCCGCGAGACTGTAAAAAAAAAATCACCCCTCACTCCGGACGCCATCCATTTTTAATACTCAATCACCGTACAGCCATGCGAACTGGACAGTGATAATTTTCTGATCGACGTCCGAATATGATCTACGCATACGGTATTATGCGGGTACACTTCACGGTCGGTCAGACGTCAAACTCAGCAATTGTGGCACCAGAGTTATACAATTATTTATTTTCTAGCGTCAAAAATAAAATCTAACAAACATTGAAAGCTGTCTAACAGTTTTTAACATATACCTATACTTATTAAATTTGTTTGTATACTATAGTTTCACGCTTTCGCTGTTCGCGATAAGGTACGTAGCCCATAGGCACGATTAGACCTAACTTTTTGGGAATTTCGAGGTAATTATACAAAGTCTACGATGTACAAATTACAAAACTTTATTTACAATAATAATCGGACACTTAAATGAAGGGTTGGTAATGAGTACAACTATTGTTGTACTATAATGTATCGAACTAATAACACCTTTAGTTTATAATTTATCTGTTAAATCATTTTAAATATTCAACAATGATGCATTTGAAAATTATTGTTCTTATGTGATGCTGGTCTATACAAATTTTCATTATTTGTCGCATTATACAAATCATTACTCTAATAGAAATGTATGATTAATCACGCAATTTGATAGTGCTAACGAAATATTTGATGATACTAAGCATAGCCCCTAGTCCCCGCTTAGTTACGCCACACGTATAATACAAACGTCACTTTTGGTGGATTCTATATCGGTCTCGCACGGAGAGAAAAATCGATTTTAATTATCCATAAATCTATATTATAGATAATAATACATACATACACATATATATATATATATAATTACAGCACATGGTGCGGACACTGTGTACACGCGGTCGTGTTATTTTATTATTGTAAAAAGACAATTTTATAATGCGAATTTGATGTATAGAAACACCCTCGCCTTGTCGCGGTGCCTACGCGTTGAATCGGAATAATTTAAAACTAGTTCTATATACATATTGTAGACTATTCTGTATTCAGGAAAAAAATAAAGATTATAACGAGTTACCGACGCCCGTGTTAATCTACACCCATATGTGTAATCTACCTGAGTACATAATTCAGCGGAAATCAAGTATAGCATTTTAGTATCACAATTTCCGCAAGTAAAGATATAAACATATACCTACTATACGATTTTCAAACTCACACGATGTCTCTTGTGTTGTAGTATATACCTCTTAATAATATAAGTTGATATTTTAGGAAGGATTGACTGCACTATTACAGTATTAATAAGCATAACTGTTTTTTTCAATATTTTATCACTATATATATTGACTTTACAATTATCAATATTACAGGCAATGCAATCGTGGCTATATCAAAGTGTTGAAAAAAATTATTCAGTTTTTAAATCACAAAAAAGTTGAATAAAAAATTAGATTATTTTTACAAATAATTATTATGCACTAATCTAACATAATCTTTTAGTAGTCACCTATAAATAATCATATTTACGTGTTATTTAAGAATTTCAATTTTAACACTGCAAGGTAACTTAATTACATAATATAGTAATATATATAACTAACTAAAATACTAAATAGTATATACTTAAACATCTGTAGGTAAAAAGTATATTTAATTTTTTATTAAACTGTCATGTACCTTTCGTAAATAAATATGGTTTAAAAAAAATTCTACTAAATCTATTTTAAAACCCAGTTAAATATACAGGAATTGTTTTTCTAACTGTTTTTGTTTGTTTGCTTTCTAATTTACAATAATAACACACCAACACCGTATAGCTCACTACTTGCAGGTGCTCAGGCGAGCGTAACGAGACACATACATATAACTCAACACGTGGTTGTGATTTGTAGTACATATAATATGTGTCGTGTCCACAGCCGCTTTTTCTAATATATTTATGTAAACTGTATATCATTAGGCCGATATACAAGACCATCGAATTTGTGTAGTATTTTAAGTATGTAGAAAATTCAACGAGCTCAAAACTACTAAGTTACAACATATAAAATGACAACGACTGCAATAATAAAGACCATCTGGTGGTTGTGGACTTTTGGTAATACAATAATATCTGTTTTCAGAAGCTGGAGCACCATATCGGCAAATTAAAAGTATTTTATAGCGTATTTTATATATGATGAAAAAAATTAATTAAAAGCTAAAACCTTTTACGTAGGCGAACTCGTTAAATACTAATCGGTGCAAGAAGACGTATGATTTTCTTTCCATTATTACGTAACATCATTTTAATTACCTAATAAGGGAATAAAATATATTCGCGTTATAAAATGTTCTTATATCATTTCGACACGCGTGTGGACAAATTTCAGTATAGATATAAATATACGGTATTATAAACGTCAGAAGCGAATTAATTCCATTTCAAGCGTCGCAACGACATTACATAAAAAGCAATATAATTATAATAAACTGTAGACGCGTAATATATTTTTTTCGCGTTTGTCTGCTTTTTCGAGTAAAATCGCAAGACTGTGACGTTATTATCGCCAACGTTGTGTTGACGTGAATCTGGACCAAGATCGTTAAGTGATAACAGTGATAATAAACAATAATAATTATACAACAGTATTAATCGTTACGATTAAACTGATCGATGACTGAGGCACGCTAAAAAAATAAACGGTTCGACAGTCCGCGACAGAACGGCAGAATGTTATATATGCGCCTGTTAAACATCTCGAGCGGCGATGGCATTGATTATAATATGTACATTATCGTACTTTATACTAAACCGTTTTTCGGCTGCGCACGGCCTCGTTGCCGTCCGTCCGTGACGGAGAAAATGACGAATAATCGAAAGGGAAAATTTATGAGAACGCGACGGGAAAATCCGAGACGTTGTGCAACGTGACTTTTGCGGCGCACATTACGTCTCTCGGGCGTGTGAAACAATCCGTAAACCTTAAACGGTCGCGTAGTTTATCTCCGGCGTGTGCGCGATTTGACTCGCGTATATACTGTCATTACATGTTATTAATATATATATATATATATATATATATATGTATATGAACTGTTGTGTATTTCAGACGAGTTACGTGAGCGCGGATGGCACGATTGATTTCCTATATTCGCGTATTTCGTCTGCCCTACGGTTTATATTATTTTTTATTATTTTATAATTTTTACATATATACCTAAATATGTGTTATTGGGCTGGTTTTGATTTTCTAACTATTATCGATTTTGGGTAACGTTAAATATCACTACTTATCATAATACTTTGCCCATTATTACTTTATTATAGTAATATTTCACAATAAACAACGATATAGTATATTTTTAGTTTAACTTAAGACTTTAGGTGTCTAACCTAATTTAAAATACCTAAATTGTAAAATAATGGTGAAAACTCCAACAACATATACATGATTCATAAACTTTCCTTAAGTGGAAAAAAATTGAGTAGTTTATTTTTAGATTCTGATAAGTCGAACGTATTTGTCCTCGTTGTCGAGACAGCAAAAGAGTCCTAAGTCTTCTGCAGGCGTAACTCGTTAACCGACGACTGGTAATCAAGCCTATATATAGCCATGGGCATCGTACAAAATCATGATTATATATTATTAATATGAAGGAAACTACCGAATTAAGTCCTTTCGGATGAAACTCAACCAGCCTACATTTCTATCTAGATCAAACTAGACATGCTACAAGCCGTTTGGTTGTTCAATATTTGTATTAATCGAAAGAAAACGTATTAGAATCAGAAAAAGCGAAAGAATATTTTGATTTTATAATCATTCAAAATAATATGTGCTGCTAAATGAAAAAAAAAAATTCAAGTTTTGTTGCATGTATGAGTATGCCGCTGGAGTGGTTAAGACTTTAAACATTTTAAATATAAACGTATATATAATATATAACATGTAAGCCTTAGCTTATCAAAACTTTTCATTCCAACGAAATCCGTCAAAGAAATCAAGCGTTCCGAAAGTCGACAAACGAACAAGTACCTATTGTACATAATAGTTTATTATATATACATAAATTTGGTTTTCCTAAACGAAATTGATTATTGTGCACTCAAATTTAATGGACCAAATTATGGTCCACCAAATCATGTTTAATTGACTATTATTGGCTCACTATTTATTCATCGCGGTGAAGACGATTAGCCTTGTGGCGGTATACTCACAACTGACACGGACGTATCGCGTGATGGTAATTTTATTCTATCGCGCGGGCGTATAATTTTGTATTTGGCGGCGAATGTCACACGTGAATAGTCGTTCTATTCGCATTCAATTTTGCATACGTCCTCTACGAAGGAGACTACAATATAGTGCAAGATCGCAGATCACTAAATATTTAATAAGGCGCTAAACGTGTATAGTGTGTTGTGTATGTCTAAGACATCACGCATAAAATAGCAAATCTGTGTACCGGATTCTTACTATAATTTTATTCACAGGTAGTTAATTTTAGAGCAAATGTACCTGAGCAGATAGTTTTTTTCCAAGGTTGCTTGATTGAATAACTAATTATATGGATTTTAAAATTCTCTATTGTTTAAGTAATTTTATTTTTATAGTACCTATATTATATAGGTAGTTAGTATAATATTATTATAAAAATGAAATCAAGTTTGGTTTTTTTGTTCAAAAATAATGTGTATATTTCAATGATTTTGGTGTCGTTTGCTAACGCTTTGTTTGAATATTAAAATCTGATTAAAACTTTAAATAATAATACTATATTTTAATTTAATCTAGTGCGAAATTTTTTTTTCTACATATTCACCCTAAATGTCGGTGACCAAGAGTGTTCACTATTTGGAAATTTCATTGCATTACATCTTAATTTCATTGAATTGGGATATTTTCACGCTGAGCCCTTAGATCACACATTTTGAACACTACCGTAGGGCTCCGCCGAAAACGGTTTGAGCACTGCTGTGGTAAACAATAATATTATTATTGTCGATTTTCGGGCCGAAACGCATACGCATGCACGTGACCCACATAATATACATAATGCGTATAAATGCGTAATGATATCATATGCGTATCCGTCGCGCACGGGAAGAGGAAATCGGATTTTTCGATTTCGTTTTCGCTTTGGGTTAACGACCGAGTGGCGTGTCCGCAGCAGCAGCGGCCGTCTTCGATTCGCATCGGACACATTGCGCAAGTCCGATCATTACGCGTCGTTGTACAAGACGTATAAGTAATACGTACCTTACACATAACACAAGACGGCGGCGAATTTGATTTGGCGATTGGCATATAGGCCCGGACGACCTTGCCGGCCGTTTGGATACGGCCGGACGTTATATTATTATTATATTATATTGTTATCGTCATTATCGTCACTGCTGTATTATTTTTTTTTTCACTGTGGTCGTTGTTATAATATTATACTGCTGTTCACTATAACAAATGTACAATGGGATTTCGCAAACGCTACTTAATATGAACCCAAAGCACAAAAATAATAATACGACTACGCTATAATGTACAGTGTACACGCGGCTGTCGGTCTGTCTGTCTATGTGTCTGTCCGTCGGTTCGCTTGTCGGACGGACGTTTATCGTATAAAGCCCGATCGTTTTTTTTTCTTTTTGGGAAAAATGTCACGGCCACGTATTGCATATGACAACGACAACAAAAACAACAATTAAATTGTACCTAATTGCGTATAGTAAGCGATCTCCATAATTTATCGACAAATATTTTGTAGGTGTGCAAAAAAATAAAAGAGAAACAAATTACTCATAGATATATAATATTAATCATACATTTATTAAACAGACATAAATTTATATATATAAAAAAAAAACTATTGTTTACATAAAAAATAAAAGTAAATTGCTCTATAAAAGTTGCTTTCGTGTTAATTAGAAAATCTTTGAATATTTAGTCATAACATGAGTAGTACATAACGGGCGCATAGTTCTCCACCAATCATATTTCTACTATTAATTGCAATGATGTATTAATACGAGTAATACACGCCGTATAATATCTGTGGGCTATTTCTACTGATTTTCTCGATAGACGTAAAAGAGATCTCTTCCTATAACCGAAGTAAGTATTTTAAATAATATGATTTTAAAACGATCATATTTAGAAAACGTTCGAAGCAAAAACAGCGACTAGAAAACACAGTTGATATTATAATAATGTATGTGTTAACTTTTAAAATTGTATGTCGATAACACGCGGGTGGAATGACGATGATTCGCTTTCAAACAAACTAAATATGGTTCTGCATTGGTCTCGCTGAACGTACATTTTATAATAATATATTGATGATATATTATTATCGTGTCTAATATTATATCGTATAAAATATGTTTTGTCAAGCCGTTACGTGTGCAGTTTGTTAGACTGTGACAATAATGTTTCAGGGTGAGCTGACTTTAGCATTTCGACTTGAGTTACCCAGACCAAATAACGGGTTTATCATTCCAACCGGCCGCGTATGAAAAATAATACATCGTGTCCACGCGTAACCACGTCGTTAAAAAAATTTCGCGTCTTATTAAGAATTATTGAAATTACGACAATAATTATAGTATAATTATTATAATGAAATAATATATAATTTGTAACGCACGTCGACGTACGTGAGCTGCTGCTCGGTCACAATTTGTTTGCATTCGTGTTCGATTAACATAAAATAATATATTAACGATAATACATAATAAAATATTTACCCGTGTAAGTGCCGTACGTCCATGTATGCCACACGGCCGTCGCAATTGAGGACGCTCGTAAATTGAAATCTCACACGGTGTATATTATTAATAATAATTATTATTGTGTTGTATGTTGTGCGTATTTTAATTCGTTCCCGGGTCACGTGTCGTTTTAATATTTTTTCTCGTATTTATTTGATATTATTAACTATTATTATTTATTTATTATTATTATTTTTATTTAATTTATTGTTATTGTTATTATTTATTTTTTGTTATTTATATAATTATTATATTGTAAATACGAATTTCAGAATAATAAATAATTCTTCAGTAAATAATGGCCATCGATATTACGCGGACGTCTGTGCAGTGTACTGTGCGTACGTTTTTTCAGTATCAGCATTCAAACTGAAAAACAAAAGTTGCTTTTAAAATTATTTTGTTCGCGAAACCACGTGTAATTATTATTTAAATTCAAATCATTAAATTTCAAATTTTGAACTGCGCTGTTCGGTTAAAGTACCTTAAGTGGATCGGCAGATTGTCATTTTTGAAAACCTGTTTTTAACATAATCTTCATACCTATATAATTGTGAGATCATTATATATTGGTAAAAATCAAAAAAAAATCACAATTTACTCATTAATTTGGATCATCGAAATATAAAAATAAAATAAAGAAAGGCAAGACACTAAAATTAACATCTTTTTGGTACTTTTTACGAAAGTTAATTTTTTGTCGAGTATGGTTTTTTTTAATAACTAATTTTGCGTATAATAATTTATACATAGGTAATTTTTAAAAATGCTACACTTGCTCAATCAAAATTCTTAGAAAAAAAAATGAATAATATTATAAAATTACATTTTAAATTATCATATTATTATGACATTATAATAAATATTTAGTCTTTCACTAATTATTCATACATACCGAACATTATAATCCTTTAAAATAATATGTTTTTTTTTCAATGCAACACTTAGGTATATTAACTACATTTGCAATAGTTACATGTTATGTAACATGCATAGACCAACTTAGCGTACGTTTACATTAATATGGCTATATAACATGTTATAGTTTTCAACGATAATAGTGTATAATATAAAATATAACGTCGACACTTGATCATTTATAATATGATTATATTAAACAGTGTTAATATTTATCGTGTTTAAATTTTAAAACCACAATAGTCATAGCTGGTGGTGATTTTTAAATTGTTTATGTAATAATTATTTGAATTTGTGTTTGACGTTACACAAATCATACACTGAACAAAGTCTTTCTAAACCAAAAACTAGAAAAGTCTGAATTTCGTGCGTTATACTCGTACATCATATTATTATGATTTATCTGATACGCTTTGTACGATACCAACAACAAGGAGCACTATGCGATTACGATCTGAAAATTATCGTTTTCGTTGACATTACGAACTCGTGATTATAAAACTTGAAATATAGGTCATGGTGTGGCATTGTTATAGAAAGGACTGGACGCAAAACTTTCGTATCGGAATTGCTTATGACGAATCGTAACTATTATACGTCATATACAACTTCAGCTCAGTGGAATGTATTTTACTATTTGATAAACCCGTTCTATCCCGAGCCTACCGCGTGTTCTATTTTAATATCCAGAATTGTTAATATTTAAAATATTTTTATCTTTATTAAACTGAGTAAAAACTTTACCGATATAATATGGTACTTATAACCATGTTTTCTACGCGACGTGTTATTGAAATAACATAACTATTGGCGTTGTGCTTACTATTGTTATTATTTTTGAAACATTAAATTAATGGTTGTCATTGTCATAAAATGATTTCAGAAATGGTTGATACCTACGCGGAAATTATATGTTGTACCCGCTACATCCGGGGAATACTCAGAGAAATCAAGCGTGTCAAATCACTTTTTTTCTCCACATTTTTGTTTTCAATCTTATCTCGTATTATTATTTTACACGCCAACCCAATACCGTGTTATATAATATCATGATAGGTACTCAAAAACAACAACTTGCGATAAATAAAAAATATTAAAAGTGATTTTAAGAATTTGACTGAGCTTGGTTCTATTAAATAATTACGACACATTTTAGATAAGGACATAAACAAATCTACGAGCGTTTATAGGTACTTATAAAATATATGTGTTAGTGAGCTACGAAATCGGAGTGAAGGTTATGATAGTTGTGAATTATTACCGGTATTACGATATTACATAGGCGTAATGTAATATTATTACAATTATCTTTATTTAAATTAAACTGATTTTTTTATTACATCAGTATCAGACCATTTTTAGACAATAATTTTAATAAACCTAACTATTTAGTTAGAACCTGCAGTAAGTTATAACCATTAATTTTCATGGTATACTGCATCGCACTTATGATATATATTTTTATTCTTTTTATTTGTGCTATTCTTTCAAGCCGAATGCTTAAAATATTTTAACCAATAAATAGTAAATATAATATTATGAATAACAGGTTCTCAAGTCCCGCCATAATAAACGTACGAAAAGGTTCGTATTACTACGATATTGAAATCATCGCAGTGAAACAAAGATCTGTCGGAGAAAAAAGTATTAAATATACACATTTTTTTTTCATACGCGTATATATTATGAACACTTGGAATAGTTTAATAAAATATATTTAAAATACTCATTCGAATACGAAATCGAAAAAGTGACTTTACGAGTTCTTCTTCCGCGGTTCATTTCATGTTTCTACAGATTTGGTCCGCTACATTTACAGCTCACTCAACAAGCCGATACGCACACCACCAGTGCCCATGGCATACCTACATCGAATAATATTCCTGTTTCCGCCATTATTGATATTCATACAGTTTTTTGAACTACCTGCCTACACGAAATCGTAATAATACAGTTCTTAAAAACATAATAATATAATCCGTTTTATTCGGGTTAGTCGATGAAATTATGTACAGTGATAGAACAACAGTAGGTATATCGTTTATGTATAGAGTGAATCTATGTGTAAATATTTTTAAAAGTCAAATTATATTTCTACGATTTTCACAATATAATATATGCGTTTTAAAGTTTAGGTCACGGAGACAGTGAAACGACAAACGCCACGCGCATACACCCTGCAGTATATTATTGTATACCCTACTAATCTACATATAGGTATGCTTAACGTTACAAAGCTTGTGCGGGAGTTGAACGTCTAACCTTAGAGACCGTATTGAACCGAATTCGATATGAGTTAAACCAATAGATTTCTCGAGACTCGGACGGACGGTGTTTTAAGTTTTAAGAAAATAAAATGTCTTTTTTTTTTTTTATAGTGCTATAAATCCAATCCTCAAACGACTGATTGCCCGTCTCGGTCAAATTAGTTCACAAAGCTAGGCACACCGACGTAGCGCCGTGTGTTATACGTGTTTTATGTATGCTCATTTTTTTCCGGACCAAGTCTTGCCGATTATACAGCTAAAACATTTACACTTATAATATTTTGGTAGGTATGTATTACATCAGTACATCATACCATAATATGATATAATGTGTACTGTGTATAGTAGGTATGTATACCGTCAGAACATCGCAAGAATTTAGTACAAACACTAACCGACTCGCCGCCGCAGCCGTAATTTTAGACTACCGCGTGTGTCAAAGTTCAAGCACCTGTTTCGCGGTAACAAATGGTCATTACCGCAACGGTTTGTTTCGTTTATTACCGTCGGCGCGTGGGCCCGGTATACTTAACAACACGTCATATATTATGGTAACACACCTAAGGCGATTCGTCGTCGTTGTCTTCTGAAAACTAAAAAAAAAAATAACCAAACCGAACCGAAACCGTTCATAATCGCTTGTCGTCGTCGTGATCATCATAATAATAATAATAATAATATTTTAATAGACGACAATTGTCGGCGAACTCGTTTTCAAATATCACGCAACAATCGCGTTATGATTATAATTGTTACCGCGGTGTAAAACATAATTCGTATGATAATATGTTATGTGTACGTGACGGGTACTGAAATAAAATAATAATATATTTAGTTCATTGACGGCGGGTCAACCGTACGAACTGCGAACCGTCTATGTGGTACGGCTTTGGGGGTTTATTTTGAAACTCGCTCGTTTTCGAGCACGACAACACACGACGATATTATAGCGATTGGTGCAATATAAATAGTTATAATAGCAGTCTATTATTATGTAGTGCTTATGCTCAGCTATATACACGCTACACGTCGTATGACATAATGTACATAATATGTAAGTACAACGCGCTAATATACGACGCGATTAAAATATAGTGTACCAACTTCAATCGCATAGGTTTTTTTTTGTTTTTTTTACCCCGACGGGAATTATTATGACGTGGTTAGTGTATTATGTACACTCGACTCTTTTTTTTTTTTTTAATTCTTAATTATCCTTATTTTTTTGAACGCAATACTATTATTTAGATATTTCAGCAGTATACTTTCTGCGGTCATTGTTGAGTTGTACACTGAATATACGTATAATACAAACATTACACTTGACTCTTTTTTTTTGTCATTATTTTTATTAGACTAATATATTGGTGTTGTTCCTAATTTGCAATATAATGGTTCGTGGACTTAAATAATTTAGTATAGAAATGTATTGTGTTGTGTGCTTAAGGTGCCCAACGCAAACTTCTACGTACCTAACCATTATATCATTTAGATCTGATTGCGGCACGAATTCAAAAAGTTTGACTATAACTAGAGTACTATTTCTCAATATTATAAGCAATATGTTATTATTTGAAATCTTATAAGAAACATCTTCCAATTATATCGTTCAGGATGTTTCAACAACGATACGCACTTCTAAAGAACCGCAAAGAAACGCATCACCCTCCCCCTACCATCGAGTCTCTTCAATCTTTAGGCAGCCCGAAAGTATTGCATAATAATATAACTCGTACAAGACGTTCGCTACACAAGTAGCGACGAGTGTGGTGCGAATCAATTAGGAGTGCGATGTCGAAATAATAAAAACGTTGTCGCTCGACATCTCTATAAAACAAACGAATCGGCAGTTACATCGCACGTCTGCTAACATAATGTTATTAAAATGTTAATAACTGTGCGCGACATTAATAAAGTATAATATTTTAATGCCCCGTAAACGCCACAGACGTCACGACCAACGCGTATAATGGTAACTCGCGTGTGTCTAGGCGCTTTCCAACGCGGTTCGGGGCATAAATTAACGACGATAATAAAACGGCGGCGGTGCGACGTTCAAAAGCGAACAAGCGCGTATCGACCGATGTACGAGGTACGTGTAAGGTTTTCTTAATTATTTCGAAATTTTTTTCTTCCCTCCCCCCCCCACCACAACCACCGCCGTTCTCGTATACCAATCGACGCGGCGGCGGCGGCGGTATTGCGCGCATCTTGGCACGTTAACGACGGCGAGTCGGCCCACGCGATACTCAGCACACACACGATAGCCGGAAGGTGCCGAAAACGGCGGCCACTCGACGAACATCGGCGAAGGCGTACTCCGCAGTGCACGCGCCGCCGCCGGTATCGCGCGTCGCCATCGCTGCAGCCGATTTTTCACCGTAACATTGTTATTGTACGCCGCCGTCGGCGGAGACGATCCGCTCGTCGTGACGTTAATACTTCGCACGTGCTTATTTAGATACTTACCTGCTAACCACCTCTATACGGTTAGGTTAGCCCAAACGGCTGACGCTCGTATAATGACATATCCGGCTAGTTCTTTGTCGGCGACCGAACTTCGGCGTTTATTGTCGCCCGTCGAATTTACGTACACAGACGGCCGGCGTGTATAATGTTATGTGATATAAAAATTAAGAAAACGGCATATTTGTCATAACATAGTATGATATATAGTAGGCACGATCATTACATTTTAGTACCTACCACGGATGTATACGACGATAATGATATTATTATTATTATTATTATTATTATTTTATTCGCACGCCGACCGTTGCAGTTTATAGTGCATACTTGAAACGTAGATCATATAATATTATATTATCATATTATGTACAGGTACTTGTCGGGTCTTAACTATTTTTGTCGGTATTCTCGTTTGAAGCTTTCTCGATATTAATAATCGTGTATTTTTTTCAGTTAAATGTTTCTTTTATTTTTTTGTTTTTACTGCGCACGCCTTGTTAAATTTGCAGATTTAATCTAATATGCTACGAGTGAACTATCAAAAGAACAATCTTTGAGAATAATAATCGGATAGTTATTTACATCCTACCTATACACGTTGACTAAAAGTTACCTATTTCCGTCAAAAGTATACATTTCTTTTTTCTGCCGATTTATTTTTCTGCCAAAACCATTCATATTATTGCTTTTGCGCTACATAAAAAATGTTTACAGGAGTATACTCGAATGATAATACTAAAATATTATTCTCTAACAAATAATGAAATAAATAATAGATAAATTAAAATAAATTATAGAATTAAAAAAAGGTAACTGTGCGATGGAAGCTAACTTTATTATTAACTAAATAAAACTTAAAAAAAATTACGGTAATCAGTGATAACTGATAACACTGTCGACGAAACCATAAGTACACGTATAGGATATTTTAAGATTTTTAAAATCATAATCTCATGTACATGTTGTTAGTAATTTTATTGCTGTCAATAGTTTATAATTATACAGCCCACTTGTAAAAAAACCTCTTCAATAACTATAGGTTAACAGGTACCACTTACATAAATTATAAACTAATATAAATAATATGATTTTTATGTGAAATAATAATAAAAACAGTAATTATTATTACAATTATGTATAGTATATTTATTATAAAAACAAATTATCTCGTTATTTTTTTCAAAATATGGTGGGAAAGTAAATCAACGAAGTTTTTACAAAAAAGGGAATTCATTAATTTGTGAAAAAGGGAAAGATATACTTTGGGCGAAAATCAGCTACGCCCCTTTAACTACATCATATGAGTAATGAGTAGTCAGTGAGTAGTTATTAGTTACTATCGGTTACTTTTTAATTATGCTTTTTATGTATAAAGTAGCTAGGTACATAGATGTGTAAAAGAACAATGAAAAATAATTTAAGACTACTTTCAATGCCTATACCGGCATTTGTTTCTAGTGGTATCATAATATTACCAACTTCATTATAGTTTTTAAATCGTGTCTATTAGTATACAAAGTAGATATAAAATATGTATAACATATTTTGAGATCAATATGTGCGACGTGTGGTGTCAAGATCACATTAAAGGTAGGTGTGCGTAATAATACGATGCATATTTGAATATATTAATGTGCACAATAAGAGTATTACGTACTATAATATTTTGTTTAGAGGAACTGCTACTATTATTATGACACGCGTGCGTATACGAGTATATACTACACCACAAGCACACTGCTTGCATCCGTATTATATTATAATATATCGGAACACCTTTTACGGACAATAAATGTGATAATAAAATATTTAATAATAATATATTATATAAAACGTTCGTCCCCGAGTCCCTGCGACGCACTTCCCGTATACAGTCGTATGCGCGCGTGCATGTAAAATATTATACGCCATAGGTACGTGACAATCCGTTCTTGCGTGGGCGACGCTGATCTATATACGCATATATACATATATATGACCGCATGCAACCGGACGATATATATTACGATCATGTACATATTATTATTCATATTTTTTTATTTATTTATTTATTAATTTTTTTTTTTTTTTGTTATACGCGTGCGGTTTTCGCCTCGAGATAGTTCTCCGAGTCGCAATAAAACATTTTTACATTACACACACACACACACACACACACACACACACAAACACACACACGCTCACGCATTTGTATACGCCGAGGAGAGTATGTAATAATAATATATACATATACACGCATATAGTCCGCACCGCGGTCGACAGCGACAGTATATTATAATATATACCCCGCAACTGAAGCTGCGTGCGCTTGCGTTCTCGACCTTTTTTTTTTCCTCTCATTGCAGCAGCGATTAGCACACGTACCTGTATTATAATATTATACGTCTTAGCGGATCGTCGTGGAATCACCTTGAGCGCCGGCCGTCCGACCGACACTGCAATAACATAATAATAATAATAATAATAAAATATATCCTTCGCGTGCTCGGCACGCGCGTCACACGCGTCCGTATACATAATATACTATTATTATTATTATAATTATTATTGTTATTATTAAATATCAATAAAACGTGTTAATCGGTACATCTATATACCACCGCCGCCGATCATCCCGAAACGTCTTATTTACCGCGCCGAAACGTGTCAACTGATGCCTATATATACTTACGTAAGGATATTATACTATAAATCTAATACACCACTTACTGATTGGTGTACGAGCCGCGTTGTTTTCTGTCGTGGTATCGTCCCACGCGAGTGAACCGTTTGCACAACACTAATACCCTGTGTGGCTGTGTAAGGGCCTCTGCAGCGGCTTCTACATCCTATGCCCAACGATCGATTGTTACTTGCTCTAGGATGTTCGGGTTTTGTGAGCATTATCAATATTTTTTCTAATATTAGTATATTCTATGTATCAACCATTAATTCTATTCACGCACTTGATGGGTAGATCATGTGATAATTTGGTTTTTACAATTTTTTTTTTTTATGTTTTTTTGACTTTAAATTGCTTTTTCCTTATTTTTAATAATTTAAAATCAAATTTTGATTAGCTGTTACAATAATAGTATCATATACTAATCATGATCTACCATGAGTTGGGCCACAAGCTCAACTTTTGGACATGGCACAACTGTGAATCTAGATTAAGACGGATACAACACGGCATGTGAATGCATCATACTAGTTAATAGCTATAACCACATATTTAGTTAAAATGACATAATTGGTTAAATAACTTCATAAATATCGTATAACCTAAAATGTAGGACCACGAAAAAAAGAAATATCAGAAATAGAGGAGCAGACCACAATATTTTTCCAATTCGTTCTTAAAGGAATTTATTGTATAATTTATCATTCGAATAGCGTGATTAGTTTTAAATAACGCAACATTAGAAGGTATTAAAGAATATCAGATATATTATATAACCCTTAAGTTGTATTCGCCAATTTAATTGTATTATGTTCAGCGTATCATCTCTATCAATGATATAAATATCAATAATATTGATGAGAACATTTTTACTGTATAATATTCAAAGTTAGCATTGAATGATTTAGCTACCTGGCTACATAATATATACCTAATTAACGCACTCAAATAAACGATTATAGCGTAAAAAATATTAAAACCTAAACAACGCGTAGTAAAAATATACATGCTATAATAACTCGATGAAGTTATTAAAACAGTTCAACATTGGACATTCTTGCGTTTTACGCGCGCGCTTACGTATGGCGTATACGAATGACATTTTTTTACAAATGAAAACATCTCGCAGGAAAACAAATTGATATTGTGACGTGAAATCTCTGCGAAAATCGTCTCTGGTCACGATTTTATGCAGCAACGCGCGAAATCCGAATGGCCGACGCACGTCAACAATACCATATCGCCATATATAGTTGTCAGAGTTATGTACCGAGAAACGAGCGGCGTGCCGTACATATAATAATATATAATATGTACTATCGTACACCACCTATCCGCACTACTACTACACCGTCGGTGGTAGGCCGCGCGAAACGTATCTATACGAAAATGTAGAAAGTCCGCAATATACCAACGCCGGCCAGAAGATGGAAAAAAAATAAATCCACGGGCGGGATTTAATAGTACACAACATGACACAGTCGTACCGTCACCACTGCGTTCGCACGGAACACGCCCCCGTGGCGAAGCGATTTCGATTAATGCGGCAGCAGCGATGTGACGCCGCGAGATTTACTTTTTAAACCGTTCAAACTTGTCAAAATAATATCATAATATGTATGTGTGTGTGTGTGTGTGTGTGTGTGTGTGTGTGTGTGTGTGTGTGTGTGTGTGTGTGTGTGTGTCTAAGAGTAAGTACGCTTTTCGCGGAGGTAAACACATTTAAAAAAGCGCAGAACTCTCGTGTTGGTCAACGAACAGCGTATATGCAGTTGAAGAAATCACGATTTTTTTTTTATTGAGTCGTGTCTGACAGATAACCGTAAAACCACCTGTGCGCGTTCTGTATACCTAGTTACAATATATACACCGCAATCTTACTGGAAATCTCATTCGAAATCGTCAGGAATAAGAATAATAATTATAACGTGACAAACTAATTTATCGCAACGAAAACAAAAACAAAAAAAAAATCATTATAAAATAGTGGTGTACTAAAAAAATACGTCATTACTCGTACCTTTAATGTCTGTCAGTAATAAAATATATCGCAGTTTTAATTTTGACGTTTACAACAGTATTATTATTTGCCTATCTAAGCGAAGTAATTTTTTTTTACACCAGACAAGCAAAATATATTGAGGTATTAGTGAACATCAATATTATACTAGACGACAATTGAAGCATACGCAATCGACGCGTTACTTACAATAATTGCTTTCAATAATCAATGAATAATAAAAAACCTTTCAATATCGGTTGACGTCTAACAGTGGTCGTGTTTCAGAAAATGTATATTTATAACTATGTATCTCACAACATTAGTTTCAGTCGCACCGCATTTTTTAACATTTTCATTTTTAAATATTAACACGATGTATTAATGCTACGAATAGATCGTCATAGTGGGTTATTGTAATTTAAAATGAAAACGTTTCGAAAAAAAATCTATACCGTTTTTCGGACATTCGCGAACTCCGATACAAATCATCGTTAACATTGTTCGCAAACCCCGCGATGGTGGCCACTGGCCAGACCCGTACAAATCTTGTTCTCTCTGCTGCACTTAATCACGGCTATTACTCTTGTATGTATAGGAGACCGCGTGTTTTAACTGATCTTCCTCGGGAGTCTATTAAAACTATTTTATTTTAGTATGTGCCATTACATGCACGACTCGTCTCACGCAACGAGTTTACAGCGGGCCCAGGCTTAATGTCAGCTAATAAAACGAAACAATATTCACACGTCTGGGATTCAGTCAATGACCTCGGGGTAAAAAATAAAAAAAAAACCGTATTTTTTTACTGAAAAAAGAAACTCCATTACATTATTAAAATATATATATACATACATAACATATAGTTTCCGATTACCTCACTCGACGAAATTCGCCGTCGTTTTCAACGCACAGCATCAGTTTTATAATATTATTATCATCATTATAAGTATACGCACTACGCACCCATATATTTGCATTGTCACATTCCATTATTGATATTGTATTAAATGTTTTACTTTTCATCTCCATAATCGCGGTAAAGGCATACGCGTTTACCTCGAACCGGTAATTTTTTCACGACTCTTTTATTATATCGGATACACATACAATTTATTACGATATATAACGTATTATTATATTGTACGTATTATACTGTTCCTGTGGTGGTTTTATATTATTGTGCGTGTTGTTGGGATTTTTTTATTGTTTTATTCCTCCGACGGACGCCGTTAATTGCCTATGTATTATACTTAAAACATATTATGCGAACCGATTTTCGTATTATATCGATACGATCATATTATTATCGTAATATACGTTTCGAGTATTTTATAATAATATGTAACTTGGTGGCACTCGGTACAATCAAACAACAATCTATAACACTATTTACACCTACTATTATATAGTGTCTATTTTCATATTATACGTGCGTATGCATGTGCGTGAACTGCTTTCGGTCCATTAGTCTAATCGACTATCTAAAAAACGACAACGATATATTTTATTTAATCAACAAATCTGTTTGTATTTTTTCCATCAGATAAATAACCCATTATAAAATCACGTACCTATACGATGCGTTTTTGCCAACGCGTGTGGAATGATTTTGCACAAACCGCCGCACTTCACATAAACAGACACACAGAACTCAGGTATATAATATAGGAATTTATATTATGTGTATTATTATTATTATTATCATCGGAGATTCTCTGCCCGTTTAACCGTTTAAAGATTTCGAAACTTAGCGCATAAAATTAAAATCGATCGTAAAAAAAAATTAAAACTTTGGCTCGATATATTAATACTGTGTGGACATACACATAAGTACGGATTTCGAAGCACATCAACACGTTATTTGTATAGATAGTTATCTTTCCTCCCGTATTATGCTCTCGACCGTACCAGTACATTTATATTTTTATGTGCTTCAAAACATTTGTAATACTAAAACGTCAATAATAAAATTACAAAAAAAAAAAAATCCCAATACGAATTTTAAAACGCGCTCCATCTTAGGATTGCATCGTAAAATCACTACCACTTTTGAAACACAATTAATGTGTGTGTGTGTATTAATATTTTTTTGGAGCATGTCTATACATACAAATCTAAATTCAGATAAATAACTTATAAATATATATTTAAAATTTTGGTGAACGAAGTTACAAGGTACGGGTATACTCTGCAATTATTTAAAAAAGTGACAAAATTAAAAATTTTATGACATTAAGAAATATATATTTTTTTAATGTTTTTTTTTTTTTTTATTTTGACTTAAAACTATATAAAAGAAAATATTTACAATAATTAATAGATTTTAAAATAATAGAATGTTGCTTAATAAAATAATCGACTAGTATAATAATTTATAATTAATGAGTACAATACGTTTATGATTTATGTAAAGATAGTTAGATAGAGAGAAGAAAGAAACTAAGCTAATGCACTTGCACACGTACTTAAAACTATTACTTACATATGGAAATCAATAAATAAATCATCGGCAACGAATCACATATAAATAATATTATTTTAAATATATTCATATATGTTAGTGTGTATATATAATCGACAGGAACATTAAAATTCAAAAAGTTTGTCTGCATCATCATCTCGTATAAAAATATTTACAGTCTTTAGAAGCATTTTTTACAAACAGCAACGGTTAATAAAGACTCAAGTTAAGCATCTCTGACTTGGTCGCTAATATCAATATAAAATATATATTTTATTGTATACATTTTTTATTACATGGCTTTATATAGTTGACAATCGGTTCACAATCTATAAATGAATAAATTAATCGCATACGTCTGCGTATGTGGATATATTTATGGTCATTTTATTGTTTAAAAATACTACCTGTAATATTATAATCGGATAACAAAAAGTGAACTACCTCATAATAATAGTAATAAAGAGAGTGAAAAATGTTAAAAACAGAATGCAAGACTTCGATGTATACATGTATAGCAGCTATAGCACTAATATTATATTTTATAATATTATAACTTTGTTCAAATCAATCGACAACTAAAATATAAGTTTTATATTGATTTAATTTTTTTGTTATTATTAGAGGTGCTTGTTTGATGTATATTGATTGGGTTGAAAATAATGCAGTATTACAATATTTGTTTCCCGTGCCACCACAATATTTCCACTGATCTATTACACTGGTAGTGCTTTGATGGTGAAATTTATGCCAAACGATATCGATAGTGAATCCTACTCGATCCTTGGAAGTTGGGTATCGGTGTCGAAATTTTAATAATAAAGACCGAATAAAATTACATAATAATCAAATTAGTATTATTACTGCTATCTGACGTGGACGGACTACAATCCTTCGCAACAATAGTATATGTACAAAGACATTGTAATCTCTTATTTTTACCCCCATTTTGTCAAGTTTCTTGAAATGCCAGTGAATTGTCCATGATTATATTTTCGTACAAATCATTGTACACATAGAAATATAGGCACCCACAAACCTCCTCCAGTCATCAACACATAATAGTCCAAAATAATAATAAAAGAAAATAATATTAAACATATAGCTTTGGTGTGTAAAAGTTACTCTGCATTTATCTACATATCTGTACACATAATATATTTTATGACAGTGTGTACGTAATAAAAACGTTTCTCGAAAATAGGTAATTTTATTTTATTCGAGTTGACCACACGCGGGTGGAAAAAACACGATTTATATTATATTATATTATAGTCTCGAATAATAATAATAAAAATCGAGCCTCATTCCTTCGCGTTCCATTTTGTTTGCTTTTCCTAGTCCAGAATAATTTTAATACTCAATGTTGTCCGTTAGTATATTGCGTATCGTCGTCTACATACACGTCGGTTTAGTCGAAATCTATGCGAATAAAACGCCCGCGCGGCGTAAACAATCGCGCGAACAACGACGACTGTCCGCCGACTGTTTACGATATTATTATTATACGCTTAGACGGTTTTTACTCGTATTGCAACACACGCACACGCAAACGCACACACACACACACACACATACACTATAAAATTACTGTATCCGTATGCGGTATACGACATTATAATAAAACTGTTTACTGCATGCCATATCGCCGCTATATAATATTGATGTAATGTATTGTATATTATTATTGTAGATACGCGAACGCGTTGGCTATACGACGTGCGGTGCGTAAAACGCGTGCAAGACGACCGTCGATAATTTTTTTGTTTTTTTTTTTTTTTTCGGTTTTGCGAAACACAGTGGGCATGCCTACAATAGGTTTGCAGGTTACCTACTCGTAATGTTATTCACATGTATTATTATTATTATTATTATTATTATTATTATTATAGCCGACCGACGTCGTCGACGCGTCGTTCTCGCGGCTGCGGTCCGTGAAATTCGGTCTCGATGTCTTATATACATATTTATGCGTTATTATCGTTATCATTTTTTACGCGGGGCGACCGTGTCAACTCCGCCGCCGCCGATTCGTCATGCGCGCGTAACCGCCGCGCGGGTGCTAGTCGTCGTCGGTCGCGGTCCAAGACTCCCGCGGCCGCGGCTCGGCTATGCCTATATGTATATTATAATAGCTGGTACGCAGTGCCGGTAGGCAGTTTGATATTATATTGTGTACCCGATTTCGACACCGTCGTCTGATTTCCGCGAGAGTAAAAGTGTTGAAGAAAAAAAAAAAAACAACGCCGAAACTCTATGTCGTATAATATTGCCGCCGCGTGCAACGCTACAGTAGGTATATAGGTGCTGCCTCTGTATAATATCATAACCTGTAACGGCGTTGCATCGATGCAACAGTGTGTCGATCTCAGCGAGATTGATTCACCTCCGCCACCGGTCCGCGAGAGCATAATAAGCAGCTTACGGTGAGTGCCGACGATGGCCTGTTCAAATTTCCTAATCCCTAGTCAGAAATGATAAAAAAATCATTAAGTGACATTGTACGTTAACATTTGCCTTTATTAAATACTTAAATCTATGATTTTCTACTGTTTATGATGGTATCCACAACACTTGTTTTTATTAGCGTTATTACTTATAGACACTTAAAGCGATCATTATGCATGGTATTTATTATTGTATTCACTTATTAAAAAACCGATTGGCATTAATTATGTCTACCAATAAATTAATATAAAATCAATATTTATGTTACGTTGCGTGTGTGTTGTCAAAGTCTTAAATCCTACAAGTGGGTAAAGTGATGTACTGTTAGCACAAAAATATAATTAAAAATGTTAACGTTTTAAATAAGACATGGTTAAAACATTAAAACTTAGTTAAGTAATTATATAATGAATTTAATAACTTGATCGGCTAAAGAATTCATTAGAACAATTATTTAGCTTTTTCCAGTTTATTTGAAAAATCATTTTATTAGATCGTAATATAATACATTATATTATATAATTATTATAGGAATATTATAATATATTATTATATTTGAAATAAAAAATGAATATATATTTTTTTATAATTTTATAATATACACAGTTATTTTAAATGCAAATAAATATTCTTGGATTTAACTATTTAGTTTACACAATCGGTGAAATTTTCTAAACGTAGTGTACTATAAGAAAGAATAGTACGAGTATTCTTGTATTGTAGTGGATTTTTAACAGCATAGATATTTATTATTTTTAAATCAAAACTATAAAGTTTACACAAATAAGTAATGTGTGTAACCTGGATGATAATTAAAATAAATACATTTTATTTTAACGGTGTTTAATTAATTTTTAAATGTATATAGTTTAATATTTTTAAATATGTAACATAGTATTATTTTTTTTTTCAATTAGTATTTCATCATGCAATTTATTTATGAACACCTTAAGGAAACTATTACATTTCAAAGAAACAAATAAGTCACAAAAGTATTATTTAATATTATTTAATTTAAATGTTGTAAATATTGGAATTTTTTCTCATACGAGCCTATACTATATTTAGACATCTCAGCTAAAAATAATAAATTAAATATTAATTAGAATCTAAAATGTCAGTTTTAGCGAATGGGACAACAATGGACAAGGTGTGGAAAATCGTATAATATCCAATGGCTCGATACAATACGCATTGCTCGCGGGATTCATGCGGTAAAATAATATTATTATTGTATACATTGTCCAATGCAGTCAATATCTAAGTAAGTACTTTTAGAATGAAAATTTTCACGATTCCCAAATTTTCTATTTCGTTCGTTACATAAACACAATCTAATACGTTACAATAGTTCACCCGTAACACTGTTATTATCAAACCGTATTATAATATATATATAACTGCGGCTGTCGCTCGGTTTTCGTCTGTACACGGTGCGTTACCGGGCCGCGGGATGTGACGTAAATCCTTCGCCGCGGCGACGTACAATGTGCACGCCCGACGTCCAATTAGGATGACCCAGATCGATCGACTGCGGCGACGCTCTCTCGGAGTACAATATCTTACGCGTGTACCAGACATGCAGTATGCATGGCGATTCCAACGCGTACAACCCCTTACACTGTCCTCGAGTGTATAATGCAAAATGTATTTATTGTTTTGAGTTAACTCGAAAACCGTATTTATGAATACATATATTTGTATGTGCACAACATACGACCTGTGCGTCAATAATGCGTAAGTACGCGAGAGGTTACCGATTAAAAGAAACGTCCGCGGAGTACCGATTAGTACAATAAAACGACGAGCCAATTCTTACGATCAGACATCAACTATATGAACAATAATATTTTAAGAATCGTTTCTATTGTATTTTTCGAGCGTTTATTATTCGATACGGCGGAAAAACGCAATGAACGCGTATCGAATAGCCGTAAACTATAAAAGTTACAAAGATTAGGTCATTTATGTGTCAAGGAGAAAATCCGGGATGGGTTCCGACCGTTTGACGAAAAAAAAACTGTAAAATACAGTTTTTTATGAAAAGCGATCCTTTTTGTTGGTTTTGAAAGTATACTCTTCAGCACTAATTAACTGCGAGTGTATATTCACACGTCACCGCAGTAACATAACACTATATCTTACAAAAATGGAATATAACGCAGATTTAAGGTATGATCCACATTCCGACTGGTCGTCATCGTCAGATTTAATCGATCTGCCGTGCAGGGCTTTGGTCTGTCGTCTGGTGTCTCTGTACGGTCAACCCGTGTTTGATAATACATGGATACATTTGATAATAATTAGAATATTTTTGCAAGGGGGCAATGCAATTACTTTGGTCCCTTCCTCCAAATACACCAACAGTATAGATCATTAAATTATCAAAAAATATTACGCCGAGACGTACAAAATATTAATATTGTGTATATTGTATATTATAGTATAGAAATATTCCTCAATGGAATTTATTTCGGTACATTTTCTTTTCGTGTATAATAAAGCTTTTACTGATCGTCAAAAACTTATAACATCACGTTAAATAATATTAATCGCCCGCACGTTTTATAGCTTCATCGGCTTTCAAGTCTTTCAAAAGATTAAAATTCTATTCTATTAAATTTCAAAACTCGCATCACGTATTGTTATTAAAATAATAATGTTACGATTGCACTGTGCAATGTTTTCTGAGGTCGTACGATATTATACCACAAAGGATCTCGCTCGGGTTATCTATAATATGTGTAGGATTGGTGTGCTAGACAAGTCATGCTATAGTAGCTAGCTGAGGCTTAACGCGATTGTATATAGGTGAAAGTCTATAGAACGACTATATGGTGCTGTTCTAACGCCGCCACAGAACTGCGTCTCTGACACTCGTCGGGTCTGCGGTCATCTGACCTAATTTTAGATAAGGAAACGACTTTGATAATTAAGGAGTTTTTTGAACTCTAAATAATTATCAATGTGTCTTCATCATACTGAAAACTGTTCCATTTAGCCAGCTGCATAAATATTTTCTAATTAGATTTTCGGGATATCTGAAAACGAAAAAAAAAATTTTTAGAAAATAACTACATGCCTTACAAAAGAATTTTAATCACGGCGATTTCTATGGTTTTCTTATGACAATTTATGTTTTAATTAATTGAGACCCGAATTGGTAACTTTAAACTTAACTAAAAAAATATATAATTTTATCAAACATTGAATAAATAGTGATTTGATTCTAATTTGTATTAAGCGTTTGATATTTAAACGAATTCAAATAGTTGACTTATTTCTTTGACTAGCATTTAAAAAATTAACATATCAACAATCTATATTTATAATACAACAACATTAAAAAAAAAAGTATTTTTATAATATTCGTGAAACTAAAATAAATTTAAAATATCTATTATAGGTCTTATCATAAGTAAATTTAATATAATCAAATTGGTAAAAAAATAAATGAAAGATCCATAGACAGCACAATAAATACGTTTTTAAATCGTTTAGACTTTAAACTATGTATAAACATTCTTTATATAGGTATTTTTAAACGTGTAATTCAATCATAATTCGCAAAATATGTGCTACTCCTGCAATATACATATATAATATGAATAATAGAATAATATATTATAATATTATGCATGGAATACAGACGATTTATTATGTATAGTGATCGATTTTGTGGTTCTTGTCGCTATTATTACGATCATAATATTGTACATTAGCACCAGTCCATTTAGCAAATAGGTACTCGATATTCGTGAGTTAATTAACATCGGCGGCGTTTTGCGTATATTATCTATTATACGCGTTTAGTCTTCGTTTCCATTTAACGCATAATATATTCCTAGCTGTGTGTATTATAATATTATATGTTTACGGTCAAATAGCATTACCCTACGCCTACTTACGTTCCACGACTATTGATGTTCTCGATATTTCATATAATAACTAATTATAAAATCCGTTCGAAACAATTCCGCCAGATTGAGTGGTTGATACGGACACCCTATTAATGCGCTCGCGAACACCGAAGTCTCGAACTACGCATACATTATAATGTATAAAAAATATAATATAACCGTAAAACAAGTATAGGTGTAATATAATATAGATGATGTGTGTTTACATAATAGCTTTTAAGAAAGTATCGGTTTGTTTCATCGGCACACGGTGCACCATTATATTATTATTATAAGCTACGAGGTCAATTTCGATGAAAAAATGTCGGGCACTACTTAATGTTTTTTTTTTCGTTCAAACGGTATGTGTACGCCCACAAGAGAACCTTTTAATAGCACTTCACTCCCACGCGATTGTGTTATCATCGTCGTTATTCGAGTCAATTAAGTAGTTCTATGCATCGGCACTCCTCCTCGTCGAGTATTCGTTGAAAAAGAAATCTGCAAGTCAACCGTCACTGACTCCGGAGATGTGTCTTAAGCCGAAAAGAATAAATTAACAATCGTATGGCTGGATTGTTCCGTTTAAGGTGTTAATTATTTTTAAAAAGTATACACATATGATGCGTGGTGTTGGGTAGCAACTGCAGCAGGTAACGCAACGTACCTACGTTATTTGTTGTGCTGTTGCGGACATTTTTTGTTTAGTAACTGTTTAGATAAAACGATTAACGACTAGTGTGAACAAACGAGTACCTATTATACCTACTCGACGAAATGAAAATTAATAAATATCGAGATCCTCTTGTATTTATAATTTTGGCCTTACTCGGAATGTCGAATTTTTGATTTTCGTTACCATTATGAGACGACTGAAGGATGCTTTTTGAAATATATCTGTAGTTATGGACTTTCTCTCGATTCGGTAGTCCACGAAGACGTGTAATGTGATACTTTACGCATACTATGCTCACTATGAATATTCGTTCTTGATATAATAAAGGGTTAATAGATTCATATAGAAAAACGTGTAATTTCAAACCAATATTTAAAGTAACCCAATCGTATTATCATATTTTTAATTTAATCTAAACTCTATATTACCATATTTTCTTTTCGAGTTATCAATTTGAATGTTTCAAATGAGAAAAAAACTGTCCACGAAATCTAGTGCTATTACAATATAAGTATTTTCGTTTGATATTAAGCGAAAACACAGTTTTATTAAATATATATATAACATAGTAACGATATATTTTAAGTACATATAGTAAACTATACATTATACATTATTTGCATTATTATGTAGGTACACGATCAAATATAAATAAACTCCGTTTTTCTTTTTATGCAAAGTGGAAGTGCGTCTAATCGATTTGTAGAAGATTAAAACGGAATGCGTGACAATAACGTTATAGTGTGTCGCTCGCGTAGAATAATAGTGTTCTGTGTACATAAGAAAAAAAAAACAAAAAAAAAAACAATGCAATGTTATTATCAATAAACTTGGATCATATTTTACTTTCTCTCAATTCGCATATCAACCGCAACTCAAGTTCATTTCTGTGACTTATATATAGGTACACGTTAAATATTACGTGCCAATTTATCTAGACCATAATAATACATCATCAATGGCACGAATTATCATATATAATTGCGTTGAACAGTAGTCGATGATGTATGGTGCAGGTACGGGTATGTAATAATGACATAGAAGGGAAGGCTATTATTATATTACATACGTATGTGAGATTAGTCATTTTTTTGCAGAGTGTCTTTGAAGCTGAACGAATAACAGACAATCGCGCAGAGAATACAAATTAATTAACGTTATAATGTACTATAGCTGGCAATATAACTATCGATATATTAAACATAACAACGACGGATGTAATATAAATATAAAAATACAAATTATACGAATTAACCAATACCAAATATCGATTACCAATATTGATATTATTCAAAATCAACAAATCATAATACCTACACACAATATAATAAATACATATATATACTAACATATCATATTGTAAGACACCATATCGCAATAGTGTTTTTTATGGCCACGTCGGGCGTGTTATTATGTATACATCGTTTTTTTTTTTTTTTTTTTGTTATGACGTTTCACCGCGTTTGGTCGGGCTTATTATTTATTTATTTATTTATTTATTTTCCACTGAATGTGTCGTGATAATAATTCGACTAACGGGTCGAAACGGAGCTAATATAATAAAAAAATAATACGTCTAAACCGCGTATCTTATAAAGACGGTCTCGAAATCCCGTCTGCTTACTATTCTTTTTCGGACGCATATTATTCGGCAATCGGTTATTCGTCTGTTTTTCCACCGCTACGATTATATTATACTCTGAATAACGAGGACTAAATAATAACATAAGTCGTCGTACGCCGGAACGTGTACCTGTACAACATTTTAACTGTCAGTAGTGTGTTTATTAAGTAGGCGAATAAGTCGCGGACCACACACGCGATGGGTATGTCTCCGATCAAAAATTATAATTCTCACAAAATCCACCGACCGCGGCGGACGCTTGACGATTTATTTTGATTTATTACGAATATCGACGGCATCCGAGGATTTTCACGGTTTAGGTATAACAAAAGGCAATACTGACAATAATTACAATACCCGTATATGTTTTGATCTCTCAGCATATTATATTATCGTCCCATGAAAATCTATATTTATACGTAATAAATACGTTCCTAACCGTAAGATCGTATATAGTAGATTCTAGTTATGTTGAATCTCAAAGCGAACAGGAAAAAGTTCGATATATCGAGTTTTATTAAAATTCTTAAAAAGAATTGAATAATTTGAATCCTTTGTAAAATGCAGAAATTAAATAATTAAAGTGTTAATACTACAGCATACATATCAATCAAAATATACAACAATGAATAAATTAATTTTTTTTTAATTATCTATCATTAAAGTTTGTTTAATATTACGTAATTTAATGTAAAAAAGAATTGTATGACATTTAATTTACGTTTATTTTCCATTTCATTATATTGTGTACGAATGACTACAAATATTGATCAAAAACGCGTTAAATCAAAGTCACTATACTGACACTGAATAAACTGCTTAATTTTTTGTTCTTACCAAAATAAAAATATTATTTGTGTATTTGAGTTCACGAAAAACGATTAATTTTATTTTGAGTTATCGAGAGCAAAACGCTATTAAGTGTAATGGTAGTTTCAAGAGGATTTCAATGGAATTCGAGACGACAAAAAATTCGATATAGAGACGTTCGACATAACACGAATCTACTATATAATAATAATAATATATATATATTAATATTATTAGTTCATATTGAAAACGACATTCAGCAGGCACTATACTAACATATACACTGCTGTATATTACTGTACTTACCGCGCCCGTCGTTGCACTACACCCGTTTTAGTAAAGTGCATCTCTTTGAATGCGATTTACACGTGCTCTGTTATGTATATTATGCACAGGCGGGTTACAATACTACGCGTGTATAATCTTTAAAAGTTCAAATGTGGTGGTGGAGAGGGGACGGCGTAACGTACGTGCGAAATGCGGAATGACGTGAAAAATGTTATTAACCGGCGATCGTCTAAACAACAATGGATATGCTAATTATTTGCGTGTTTTGCTCATTTATTTATTTATTGTGCCGTTTAATGGTATGACCTACCACGTTCTGAACGTCTGAATATACATAATATATTGTATTATCATGCTACGCGGGTATTATTGTAAATATATATAGTATATCGCATCATTGGAATACACAGCACTTCTATGTTTTGTTATAGCTGACGTGAACAATTTAACGATACAATATAATAGCTTCATATTCAAATGGTATCATTATTTGCATATCGTCTTGAGAGTAAAATTTAGTCGATCCGTATACACTACACGTAATATACAATACTATTGCTATGACGATGATGTACATACTTCGGAACAGGTTGGCATCGCGGTGTGACCTTAACAAAAGTACAATATAAATTATTACGTTTGTTTATCAGTCCAATCAGTTTTCAGTCACTTAATTATTTTATATTATATAATGTTACGAATAATACATAAGAAACAAAATTTTTATCTATTTTAATTCAATATTTCGCCATTAATCGTTTAAGTATTGGTTATTTTTTTTTTAATACGAAATCGGAATAAACGATTAAAAAGGTAGATAGGTAGTAAAAATTAACATTTTTAACAGTCATAATTAATGATATATAATATAATTATGTTATATAAATTTTAAAATAACGGACGATCCTGATGTACAACTTTTTGAAATTAATAATTCATCCAGAGTATTAATTTATAATATTATATTTATGTACGATATAAATATTAATGTATAATATTTTAGTAAAGCAATCGACAAAATCTGGTAATATTTTTTAGCCTTCGTTTACTCCATAGGTATCTGTAAACATACCGTAAACCCGACTCGTCTTATATATTTATTACATGCACGTAAAAATCACTAGAGTAAAAAAAAGAAAACCATAATAATTTGGTCGACCCGAATACGCAACTGAATATATAATATTACTTAAATAAAATTTGTCAAAATTATAAGTTTGAAACGAAATAATTCGAGCTACATAGGATAATAACATGTATGATGTAGATATATATTCATTATAATACAAGAACATTTAGCGAAAAATACGGATTCGAATTATTCGTAAGCGAACGTTTCAAGTTTATAATCGAAGACGCTATATCACTAAAACGTGTAATTAATTACGACCGCACGTCATAATAATATTAATAATAATAATACCGGGCAGTCTATCGCCGTATACGAAAATATGATATAAATATATAATTAATTTTATAAACGATTCTCGCCGTTAAAACTGAAGAGCTTAATTATTCTAAATTCGTAGGTAAAAAAAAAATAATAATAATAATAATAATAAAACGTTCATGGGATTCGCGCAGTTAGTGATGAGATGATACAGGTTAGCATGATGGTAGCAGCAGCAGCATGGGGCATTTACCTTGACTCCTTATATCAATATATTATTGTATTAAATATGATATAAACGGTAAAACGTGATCGATGAACGATAGTATCTGTGTGTATAAGTTCGCGAATAAATGGCGACAGCGGTTGCGGTGAACGAGTACGTGCAAATATTATACAGGACGATTCACCTAATATATGTTCACATCCAATTTCCGTTAAGCTATATGAATTTATTCGAATACTAATTTTTGAAATTTTTATACTGCTTAAAAAGTGCTAAACTGAATTACATACTTTTATTTTTTAACAATTACCTTTCGTCCTTTTCTACTGTAAATTGTTAATTAGTGAATAAATTTGTCTGAAAAATTTGGCATATCTATTATATTTGGTAAATCTAAAATTTGATGGAGTAGTTTTTGAATTATTTAACATTGTGCCCTAATAATAATCGGTTAATGATAATGAGATGTAAAATATAATCCTTTTAATAATTAATCTTAATAAATCAATATATTTTAAAATTATAAAAATGATTCAAATATAACAATAAGCATTAGACGCATCATATTCTTGCAAAACCAAACAGTTTTAAGGAATTTTATTCTTATAATATATAAACATATTAATAATTGAAAAACTACTCGTTCAAATTCTGAATTAGGTATATAAAAATTTAAAAAAATATATTTCACAGAAAAAATATAATATTTAAGTAGTATAAGGATATCTTAAGAATTTTAAAATGCGATCTTTAAGTATACTTAAATATTACAAAAATTAGAATATAAATAGATTTATTGTAAATTGAAAAAATGGGGATGATCATGCTCGGTGAATCACCCTGTATGTATATTGTATATATAATTAAAAATAAATGAATATATATGGGAGTAAATCGTATAAGATGGCTATTAAAAATATTAATACCTTGTTGCTGTAGTCTTCGTCGTCGAAGCTGTTGAGATAATAAAGATATTATGTTTTCGTTTTGGACGTGCGATAATGTCGAATAAAGTTATATACGTAATTAAGAAACGCGTCGTGAAAAAAAAAAACCGTTCTCTGACAAAAAAAAAAATCTAACCTTTAATATTGTAGGTACGCCGTAGATGGTATTATCAGTAGGTCGTATAAATAATTAATTACCGAACGTTACACAATATTAGCGAATGTCGTCTCGTCGGACCGTTCCCCGTTTATAGTATTCTGGCCATCGTGATTAAATGCGCTGTGATGCGCTCCGTAAAGTAATAATGGACTATACCGGGAGCCCGATGACGATAATAATAATTAAACTATTGGCGTGCATAGCTGCCGTCTTATATGTTCAGGTACGTTCAATACACTCGTGTGTGTGTGTGTGTGTGTGTGTGTGTCGGAATCAATTTTTTTGTCCAGTCGACGCGGTCGACAAGGGAAGACGCGGTGAAATGAGCGACCAGTGTTGTGGGAATTAGGACATACGCCAAAAACACGTCACCCGTTTTTCAAACTCAAACGAAACAAGTTTGTTGGACGAAATTTCGTACACCGTCGGTCGTCTTGGCTTTGCTGTTGTCCTGGAAGCTGATGCCGTGCTTACGAGTTACGTTTCAATGTGTCATGTGCCTACACGTTATTATATTTTGTATAAAAGGTACGTATTTTTATATTAACACAATTAATACAATTCCTAGATCTCAATTGATCTGTGAAGTAGGAGGGAGGAGGGATGGTGGTGCAAAAGGTTGAATTATTTTTAAATGTTACGTATTGTTGATAATATTTTATAGTCAATTTTCGAATAATAATCTTCTCTACTTCTCTACATATATTTTAATATAACTATCATGCAGTTGATTGATATATATATACACATAGTACATAATAAACATTAATATCATCATAATAACTAGTTAACTCGACAAATGTTTGTATTATCCATAAATATTTTTTTTGCAGCGCTTAACCACAAAACAAATACCAACGGGTACACCTACATGTGAACTTAACAAGTAAATACATGACTTCTAAGGCTTTTGCGGTTTACGAGATTACTGAATATTTATAAACGCATAATCATTATTGTTGAATATATATATATTAATTAAATGCACTGATTAGGGATTGCTGAACAATACTAAAAAAAAAGAAAAAGTTTATTGCAATACAACTAAAACGTTATGCTCCTTTTAAAGAACACTTATAAGTCGTACAGTAAAAGCTTATCAAATCACAAAATTTGAGGACACTCGTGCTACCAAATTGTATAGTGGCTTAAAATTATTTGTATTTATCACGATCACGGTATCCATTCACCTCGATGTCGGTACCTCGAACTTAAAGTGAAAAATTCAAATAATTAATTATGAATTAATTATAAACACAACTAGACACCCTAAAAATGTTTTATATATTTATCATTTGATGTTCGGCGTAGATCTAAGAATAAAAATGTATGTATCAAAAAAATAAAAAAAATAAATGTGAAAAGAGTCAGCCTTAACGTAATCTCAACTATGTTTTGGATGAGTTACATCAGGTTTCGGAGAACGAAAAATATATTTTGCAGCATATTTTTGCTACGTCCGTCTTTCTTCACGTGTTATTTTGTTTACAGAAAACCATTTTACTACCGATCCTCAGATGACCTCTACAGGATCCGCTACTGACTCATCGTGTATGTTTGCCTGCGCTTATTAGGTAGTATAATAAGTACCTGTGTAAATTACTCCACTGCAGAGTACAATCAATTATTATAATTTTAACGACTATTATTACGTGTGTTTGACCGTGAAATCTAATTGGATTTTTAGTTTTTACACACGAGCTAGTACTTGTGTGCACGCCGCGTATATTATATACAAATAATCATACACGCGGTGATTATAGGCCTTAGATGGTTCTAATTAATATCGTTTTACTTGACAAAATCCTATAGCGGTATGTTATTATATACATATGTATTATATTAGATTCCACGCGGGGTTGTCGAGATTCGTGTTTTTTTTTTTTTTTTTTTTTTTTAAACAGTTACTTAAAAAGTTTAAACAATAATATAAACCCGTTTGAAGAAAACCGAAAACGAGTTATACACGCGTATGTTTAATGTAGGTTTATGTATCAACCACGAATAACCGCACGTTACCAGCTATACGTATACATATATATATACATTTAGTATATAAACATACTACCAGCCTGCGCATATATAATACAATATACTCACGCACGTTTTGGTCGGAATACGCACAATTTCGGCACAATCATCCACGTCGTATATTATACAAAACGTCTGTGATTTAGGTACACCTGTACACGCGAACCAAAGTCGAACGCTGTCTACGGCGTCCAATCGTTGTCCGACACGAATCGATGATATTATACAGGTATACGCGGTCGACATAACATAATGACGTATTAATTTATAAGTGGGTAAATTAAGTGTAGGGAGGTCGTACTCGTCGGCATATGTAGGTATATACGATATACCGCGGTAGTGGCGGTGTTTGGAATTTTTTTTTTTTTCGTAAGCAACAGCATGCCAACAATGTCTGAAATACACACGGTGGTGCGGCGGCATATCGTTTGTCAACAGAATTTTTTTTTTTTTTACGAAAACGGGATCGGAATTTTTTTTCTTCACGTGCACGCAAATATTTAACGTATAAAATACACGGCGGACATTTAGATATATACATATATATACGGCTATCCACCGGCTGTAATATACGCGGACGCAGTACTATATACCCATGCCGCGGCGGTTTGTAGTACATATTATATTTATAGTATAAAAACCAAGCGTATGTGTAAGTATAGCGTATAATATGTATGTATATAGTTGTTGGTATACTCATTATCATAGCCGACGGGTAATAGTCCGGAGCCCGAGAAAGCCTGGTAGCCAATCGAATTTTAGGTCAAAACCAGGGACTACTTTTTTATGCCACAAAATATATTAAACGCTCACACACACACACGCGCGCGCGCGCGCTCACACATAAAATATATACACTTCGATTTATTTATCCAGTTAACGATAACAGAGTATGTGCGCGGGAGGTTGTCGTGATGACAACATAATGTTATATTGTTTTTTCTTCGTAGTAAAAATAAATATAATCGTTATATTTTCTATATTATGTATTACGCGAGTATTTAGATTTAATCTCTGGCGACTTTAACGCCGCAATCTATGCGCTTATTAAATTATGATTTTTTTTTTTTTTTTTTTTGGTTTTATCTAAAAATATGTTTTTGACATTATTATAACTGTTTAAAAGTCATGAAGAATCTCCCCCCGGGGAAGTTCTAATTATTGCTACTTTATTTTTTATTTTATCCCAATTTCTATTTGAAAAAAAACGTCATTGTAGATTCATGATTTTTAATATCATTTTTTACTACAATTCTTTAAATTTGTCAAACGACGTTCACATAACGATACCACATTTGATGCTATAGCAGTGCACTTTCACTGACGTATACCAAATACCAATATCATTATAACACGTCTGTCCTGTACTAAAGTTTTATTAAAATATATTACTAATATTAATATATTCTGCACGAAGTATATAATATTTCTATTTATTAAGTATGACTTATTCGTATTGTACAGTTTACAAGCCATTGTTAATCACACATATTTTGTAAATAGAAATTGTGCAAGAGGGTGTTAATTAGGACAATTATTCGAATAATGTATTGTAGGCAAGGTGAATATCGGAAAAATCACTCTGCTGTAGGCCTGTAGGTGATATGTTGTATGCACTTAGACATTGCGAGTGATAGGTCATTCAATCATTCAACGATAAATCAGTGCACCTATAACCAAAAACAATTTTAAGTTGAGTCAGCAATTCAGCAACTATTTTACGGATATTTCATAATTTATTTTTCAAGAAAATTATTAGGACCTACTTAATGATATGGCAGGTCCAAACAATGATAAATCATTGCTTTAGGGAAACAATTCCGATTGAAGGTGTTGAAATTTTGTTACTAATGTATCTATAAATTTTTCACAAAACATGTAATATTAAAAAACAAAAAACTAAAAAAAATTTTACCATGGAAAATAAAATGTGCAATAACAAAATCTAAATCATGTATTGAAATAAAGCCTATCTCACAATAATATTATTATCGAAGTTATAATATTACGTTGAAAATGTTCTTAAACTTCGAATAAACAACTAAACATTTCAAGCTATAAATGCAATTTCCAAAAACTATTCTCTTGTATAGTCAATACATTATATTTTTTTAAATTCTAAACGAAACGATGAATGTATAGATTTTTCAATGGATTATAATTATTTTTATTTTTTTTAACTTAAACATTTAACACACCCATTAAAGTGACCTACTCAGTACGAGGTACACTCAACACCTACTGTGCATTAAGTGATTACCCACTTGACTGCTTTTTAAAATCGAATTTATATTTAAAAATATAATTATATATAATAATAATTAGTCATTATTAAATATATACAGTATCGCTGACCGTTCTTACTGAATTAGCAATCTTTTAATAAGGAGAGTATAGAAGGGGACGAGTGGTCTGCTTACAAAGTTCAAGGTCTCTTTATGGACCTTATCATAGATAACAATAATTAAATAATTATAATAATTATATATTGTCATAAACTATATTAATAATATTGGTTTAATATGCCTTGAATCCTTGTTTGTTAGGATCCGTACAAAGCGTGGGACCGTAATGTTTACAAAAATATTCATGCAGATCTACAAGAATCATTTTTTAAACTTCTCTGAAGTTTTCAAGTAAATTATATACAAATACTAAATGTTGGTACACCCGAAGACTAACTATTGCTTTTTTTTTTAAATAAATTATGAATATTTAATTAATCCTCGATGTGGACAAAGGTTCAGATATTGTGCGGCAACATCTTATCTCGTATTGTTTTAAAATTAAATTATTCAATTTAAAAGACGCTATACACCTAATAAAGTTGTATGAAACTATTGTATCTTCAATACAATAACTGTATCTATTTATAAACAATGATAAATTATTATAGATACATGGAATTTTGGAAGCTGGAGTAACGCCTATAATGGATTTCTGATTGTACAGCAAAAGTGATCGATTTTATGACTAATATGACGTAACATAATAATATTATGTCTGCCGTATATGCTGTGCAATGAATGCAGAAGTTGCGTATAATAATAACTATGATGTCTAATTGATGAACATTGAGTATTGGAGGCGATGTAGTAAGATGATTATATACAGTTACAGTCGATCTCTCCCGAACGACAATACACTCGGTCGTAACGCAATATGTAGTCCAAAAGCGGCATAACAATAACATTATTGTTATTTACTTAGGTACCTGTATGATCGTATGTTACCTATAACGAATAATATACAACTGGTAGATCGTCTGCTGATGGACGGTCGCGTCTTTCGTCCGATTCAGGTTACTAGGTTGATGATACACAATTACCGACTCCACTGAACTACCGCGGTACTGGTTAATATTATTATTATTATTATTATGGTACCACGTGGCTGTGTCCGTATAGGAAAAAAAAATACAAGAACGACCCAATTCAATTTTACACACGTAATTTAATTATATTCATATACCTGCAGCTAAGAATATTAGCATAGCTTGTGTTTGTAACAACAACTATGAAAATAATATTATTATTAATTATTATTACTGTCGTCACGGATATGATTGATATTGTTGAGCTATAATTATTATATTCCTGCTTAGTCAATGCCTACTGGTGGTTTGCCTGCACTGCGATGCATTTACGTGTATTACAGTAGTGCATGTGCTAAAGATGACGCACCTTGTTACAAATTTTAATAAACATTCACAAAGCATGACGTTCGAGCGTTCACAAAATATGATTTTTTATGTTTTGGTTGCTTCCCATAAAATGAAAATATTTTACAAATATTAATGTGAATTGAATTTTTATTTCATAAATATTGAAATGTAGCGTTTTTCTTGATTGTTTTAAAAAATGTATTATTGTTATTTTATTCAAAACATGCGATAAGAACGATTGTGGCAACTATAGACCAATTTTACTCTCATTATCTACTAGTAAAATTTTTGAGAAATTTTTAAAAATATGTTTGTACGACTTTTTAACAACAAATAATTTTTTCCAAAAAATCAATATGGTTTTCAGCTAAGTAAATCAGCAATTTAAGTTTTAGTTTAGATATATAACGGAAAATGTAGATGATAATAATAAATTAATGGATAACTTTCTTGATCTAAAAAGACATTTTATTTGGTAAACCATAGTATTCTAATTAATATACTTGAATATGCTGGTGTCCGTGGTAAAGCACTCGATCTATTCTCATCGTTTTTAGTTGGAAAATATCAAGCTGTTAGAGTTGATAATGTTTTGAGTAACTTTTTACTAATTAACTATGGAGTCTAAAAGGTATAGTGTTAGTGTTAGAACTTCTACCTTTTATAATCTATGTAAATGGTTTATTTGGTTTAAATTTAAATACTAAAATCATAAGTTTTGCTGATAATACCTTAATTTTGGTCAGCGGTGCGTCAAATAATATAGTTAATTAATTAGCTACACCCACATTGGAAACTATTAACAACTGGTTTGAAAATAATTCACTCGAAATCAATATTAAAAAATCAAAGTATATGTGTTTTGAAATTTATAAAAATAAAAGTTTAATATACAATCCATAAGTGTTATACTATTCAAATTGTAATATAGGTCCTTAGATTCTTGTAAATGTGATAAGCTTGAACATTTTGACTAAATTAAATACCATGGGGTGATTCTTGATAGAAATTTGAGGTGAACTTCACATATTAGTCATGTAGTTAGTACGGTACGAAAATTATTTTATAAATTTAAACTGTTAAAAGATATCTTCAACACCAAAACCTTGCGTATAGGCTATTTAGTACTTGTAAAATCTATTATTAGCTATGGTATGGTTTTGGGGAAATACATCAAAGTTTGCTTTAAATCTTATTATTACATTGAACTCACTGTTGAGATTTATACTATTAAAATCGTATGATTTTTACGTAGATAACATTTACAATAATTATACATTTAATGTAAGAAACCTTTAATTGCTTATATAAATGGAATATCCTTGATTATATTTTTAATTTAGATTTCAAAAATTATTACCGTCACATAGCTATCAAACACGTCTAAAATAATCAATAAGTCTGAATATGCCAGTAACCAATAAGAAATTTGATAGAAATATGGTTATTAAAGTCGGTATTCATTTAAGTATTATGCTTAATATTAATTTAACATAATATAAAAATAAGTATCTATCATTATGAAAAATATTTAAAACATCTGAATCTGAATCATATTATATTATAAACAAAAACTCATTATGGTATTTTTTTCCTTCTATATTTATCTACATGAAATATGTTTGTTATATGATGTAATATACGTAAATAATAATATAAATATTATATGTTTATTATAAATAATAAATTGTAATATTATATTAGTATTGTATTGAACTTGCTGCACCCACTACGAGCTATGCTTTTGGGGCGGCGTCATTAATTAATTGTGTTCTTTCAATATTTTAAAGAAATCAAATAAATTATAAACTGAAATATTAACATAATGAATTAAAACTTTTAATATTATACTACGTGATAAAAATGAGAGATCAAATAAAGCGAAATGTAAAAACGTTCATAAAGTACAATAATTTTTAACCAAAGACTTGTCAATATTACACCCACATGAGGCTAGAAGAATGAAAACAATGTGACCGACATAATATAATAAATAGATATATTATTTACCATTGATGTATTTGTATTTTAAGCATTTAAATAATTTAGAGCTAAAAAATTATATCATTTTATCTCATAGTAAAACACAGTTATTCATTTATAATTTAACATTTAACTAAAATAATATCAGAAGGTTTAGGATTTCTATGCATTAAGATATTTCTTTCCCGTTAGTTCAAATACATTGGTTATAACTAATTAGTTACGAGTATATCCATGAACTTATTTCAACAGTTTTTTGCTTTGGATTTTTCTATTATGTCAAGATTAAAATTATAATATAAATGTATAGGCTTATGTATTTTGGATGTTCTTAAATGCATTTAATAATTGTGTAACAGCGCGTGTTTGCCGTATAGATAAAAACTTTTATATTTTAAGGGTATATTTATAAAATGATTTCGGAGAATGTCCAAAGTTTAAATTAACGGTGCTAAAATAGGTGCTAAATCAAATCAATATGTTGAAGAATTTTCTAGTTAAGTTGTCAAAACTGATGATTAAATACTTCATCGTATTTTCAATCAATTCGTTCATAAAAACTGCATACATCTGCATATAAATCCTAGCTTCAATATAATTAGTGTTGTGGATTAACGTGACATTTACTTAACATTGCGTTCTAAATATTTTTTTCAAATTTCGAGATTGGCCGAAAACTATTGGTGGTTCGTGTTGTTGAAATTAATCTGGTGATGGATGTTTATTGCTTTAGCATCCCAAGTCGTCCTTTTCCCCTTCGCATTACATACAGTAGTTCATTTACGATTGTGACTTGTTACAGTAATGCCATCACGATGCAGTCATTGCATCTGCGGTGACGATAATCGAAATCGAACAAACCTTGGCATACGGTGTACAGATCGTGTGGCTTTGAGCAAAAAAAAAAAAAAAAGCGTACAAACTGCATCTTACGCGTATTTTAACCGAATACGACAATACTACGAGCAGACCACCGGACGCGTTCACACCGTACTTACCCATCATGGTCGACACGAACGCGAGCCGTCCATCACGCCAAACAGCATAGCTGCCAGTTATACATATTATATAGGTACCTAACCCATAATATACTCTCGTGCTTAGACAATATATTATTATTATTATTATGGATGTACGCACGGTTTCGTGACGAATGGATTTCTGCTCAGCCGCCCGCCCGTATATTCTATACACTGCAATAGTCTATATAATGTTTATTGAATAATGACGGCGACGTCATCTCCGTCTAATTCGTCACTTGTTTCCGGACAATCGGTCGTAGTGGTTATTTATTATCAATACAACAATAACAATAATAATAACAGTAATAATATGTAGGTGAAATATTATGTACCGATCTTTGTTCCGTATACTTTTGTCGACCGTCCGCGCGGGTGCGATTACTTCACGTTTGGACGGCGCGCCGGTAAGTTATTGCGTAAAGTAATGCGCGCGTTTATTATATATTATACATTATCACATTGTTGTGTTGTGTATAGAGTCATCACACAGCGGCCCAGTCGTTCGTATAATGCCCACATAATAATAACGATAACAATGTAATACAGTCGTTTCAGCGGTATAGTCTCTCGCGGTGTACCGGCGTACAGACGGACATTCTTTCGATCCGTTACTCGCCAGGTATATATATATATATATATATATAATATTACGGCTGATGAATACTGCAGCGAGTACCTATAACATGGCCGTGCGTGTAGCGTACACCCAGAGGATAGGTATTATACGTATAGGTATGTCCCAATACGAATATTTGCACATATCGTACCTATTATAAAGGTATAGTAAAGGTATATAGTGTACGTATACATAGTATATAGTGTCATAGAGGCACCGCGCGGGGAGAGCGTTAATAAATCACCGCCGCCGCCGCGGAGTCATGACGAGAGCCTCATTAGAGATCGGAGTACGTTCCTTTATCCCCCTTTTATTATTATTTTTTTTCCTCTCTTTCACCGTTTAATACAGACTTCAATTTATTGACAACCGTGCGCGCCGCCGCTGAAATCTCACAAGCGCGCGGCGCGGTGCCCGAAGCGCCCGAACGGCATTCTGACCGGCCGAATACTATATACACATTATAAAATATCTGGTCCGTCGCTTCGGAACAGACGACGACGGCCGTCCGTTGCCGATAACGACGGTTTAATTTCTATATGCTTTCCCCAAAAAACGGTTAATTAAACGTCGACAAACCGATCGTTTGTACGAGGAATCACCGTGCGTAATCGATCGCCGAAAAGAAACCGCCGTCGGACGTGATCGATCAAAAGACGGGATACGATATAATACACATGGCTGGCATCTGCAGTACACCGTACATATACGCCGTGCACGAGAGAAACCACTGTTACCTGCACCTATTATAATATTGTCAATTATTATACGATTTTGAGTTTTTAGCGTAGGCCATAAATAATAATACGATGTCGTGTACTCTTCTATATTATAATCCTGCCCGCGCACGAGTACTTATAATGTACGCGGCGCGATCTGCATACAAACGACTATAACATCGCTTAAACCAGAAAAATATAATAATATGATCCTCTTTGTACAACACTATGTAATACAGTAATATATCGTCTTTGCACATTATTCGACTTTTGCGAGTTTTATAAGTATAATAATAATAATAATAATATATCTTGTATAATAACGAATTTAAATATTATTCAGATTTTAGACGGCGCGTTAAGAATTATTATCTTACATCCAGGCGTGGTTTGTTTGATGTTTCGCTTTGGCAAAATATATTATAGAAAATGATTTATACCAAAGCTTACTCTAACGATTATGGTTGTATAGCTAAATAACACACGCAATATATATTACTATATATATTATATAATATGCTTATTCTATTACTATAAATTACAGGACTATATAAATATAGGCACTCATAAACGTGGATTGTGTACGATTTGTACGACGATATGTTGATTTTTTTAATCCTGAGACTATTTTAATCAAAAGTTCGTTACGTCATTACAGATTCTTTTTGATTTTAAAAAATCATCAAAGTACCTAACCAGTAACCGAACCTAGTTAATAAAAACATGCATTTTTCCTCGGAAGTATTCGATTCTTTATCTTTAATCGTTCATATTTCAACCTAAATAAAATTATAATCAAATACAAATGAAACTGAATGAATATAAATATTATATTATGCATGATGGATAAGTACATGAATTAAGTTTTGATTTTAGAAAACCGCAAAGGTATAATAATAATAATAATAATATTTTAAATGAATAATAGTTTATGGTTTTTTTTATTTAAATTAAAAAACATAATTAAATTGGAAATTTAAGTTGATAACGGTACTAATTCAAAAGTTTTATTTGATATTTTGAAAAACTGAACGTTAATTTTTACTTTGAAAAAACAAAATATAAAAGTACAACGTTTAAACTTCTGTTGTTTAATTTTCGTTGGAAAATTATCTATTTTTCAACTGATCGACGTTTTAATATGTACCTTATTAATAAATTAATATTCTATTCAATCTATTCAGTATAACAAATTGAGGGTCTCGAAAATTGGTAGTATAAAATTATACTTGCTTAGAATTTATTCATTATTTATTATTTATTAGGAACTTATAATTTTTTTGACGTGAAAACGTTATTCTTATATTTTACGATGCGACGTCCACGATGTTATTGTTTTGACAAACATCGTAGTGGTACGAAGATCGGTTGTACGTTTGAATTCAAATAAACCGTCTCATACAATTGTTTTTTCCAGGGAAACAAAAATCAACATCAGATGATCGTCAAAAAGGGAAACGTTTTTGTGTAAAACAACCGTAATATATAAATCATATAATATGATCACACCGTTATAGCTATGGTCAAATGATGGACAAACGTAACCGCATATTGTCGTCCGGCCATAATTATTATTTTTATAACAATTATTATTAGCTCATAAAGATGGGAGTGTAAGCATGACAATATTGAATTTCAATACTCGGTTTTAAATTGTATCAATTGTATGATTATAATGGTTATAGTAAAAATTCGAATGCCCAAACGTATCCATATCACAACCCCCCTGCACTCCGAGTGAACAAAAATATTTAATTTATATACGACTATATATGGTGTTTGTTATGAGGCTTTTATTTTAGTCGTAATAATGTTTCAATTATTGTATAGGTAGCACACTTAAAGATATATTGTACACACTTATAATCCTATGAGTCTTAGAAATAAGTGTGAGTCGTGTGACTTTGGTTTATACGCATATTTCACGAAAAGTTGTAGAGACATTCAAATTATTATTCAAGTGGTTTATTTCCACGTTTCTTATAACCAGTGGGAAAAGAAAGGATTGCCTATAATAATTATCTGTCATAATTTAGTACTGATTTACAGGTTCGGGGTTAGGTGTACCTATTAAAGGTTACTATATAATATATTATTCGAAAATCGGAGTGCAGTCGTATACGTATTATTATATTATTATTATTCGTTATTAATTATTATACACGCGTCATCGTCAAAATGTAATATATTTTATAATACAATGTATGTATACACGTTTTACAAAACATAAAAAATATCACTTTCTAACGCCACCGTGTGAACGTTAATGGACTTGTTTTGAAAAAAAAAAAAAATACGAAAACTATGCGGTAAAGCAGTCGTCCTCTATGCGACGATATAATATTATTATTATATTATGGGTAGTCTGCGTTTTTATCTTTTTCCTCCGTGTTCAAAAACGAGAGAAGATGACACGAGGAACACGAGCGCTCATATAACTCGTCGATCGCGTCCCGTCCGATTAATGACTATATGCACCTATACGCCATGATGATGATAATGATGATGATGATAATAATTATAATAATTATAATTATAATAATATTGTAATTAAATCGTGGCTGTGGCGTATATTATGATGTATGCGTTGGTCTTATACGAACGGAGGCACACCCATAATAAAATTTGTCGTCTTCGAGCGAAACAGTTTGAAGAAAACCGTAATATTATGCAAAACCCGCTATGCCATAGCCGTTTACTATATAAATCGCATATTATTACTTATATAATATTGTGCATAGGATCGTTTTTAAATAGTATATTAGTATATATAATAATATTATAATAAGTTTTATGCTAAAATCTCCAGTCACACGGTTTGATTCATCGCGGATGTCGATTTATCCATCGAACACGGATCTGTTAGTATTGTGAACGAGAGTCTCACGGTCCGATATTATGAATATTATTACCACGATAATAATAATGTGTGTTCATTGTCGCCGATGTAATTATACGATCGATGTTTCAGACGACGAATCATATTACGGGAGCCTGTAACATTACGCAACGCATAATAAATATTAGTCAGTATAATATTATAAAAATAACTCAGTGGTTATGAAACGCGTGAAAATTAAAACTTGAATTTCATTGTAAATTATTATTATCGAATGAAAAAAAAAATGGATCGAGCATGAATACTTCTAATTTTTCTGTTCGCCGACTCAAGCGACCTATGACCTTCTGCTATAATTTTATTATCTTTTTAAATTTTAAATACAATACAACTTAAATCTATAATATACAGTTACTGATATTATGATTAGAATACTCTAAATTGTTAAAAATTGTAACATCGTCATCCTTATTAACTTGTGAATTGTGATACTATTATATCATTACATTTTTCCAAATTTCAAAAATATGTAACATGTAAAGTAAGTTTAGACGACAGTGTCAGAGAAACTGTAGAAGAAAAAAAAATTAACAGACCCGTAAAGAAAAACAAAAAACGATTATTGCAACAATTTCCAAATCCGACTGTGATGGAGATCGGGTTTCAAATCGATCGGATGATTAAAACGCCATAGTGAATCAGAGTGAAGGGGCGTCGTTTAGGCTAGCCGGAACGCACGGATGCGAGTTTGGTCGAGTGTGCTTCTCCGGTTCTCCCCACGGCACCGTTACTGTACGTCGTCTTTGTTACCGCGGCAGCGTCTCGCTAAGATACGGAAATTACGTTAGAAAACGCACCTAATCATGCGTTTATGTGTAAGTGCGCTATTTTGAAACGTACACAGTGCAGTGGTCCACTGCGCGCGTACGGTACGGGATGCGAATCGTGGCGGCGGACGAACATTGGCGGTTGGACATTGCGCCGTCGTAGTAGTAATCCGTAAGTCACGTCGGACGCGATCACAGTGGGCGCAACGATGACTGCGACGGTCGAAAAATACCGAACACGAAGTAATGATCGACGCGCCGTAGTCGCTCGCAGTATCCGCGCGGCCATCCACCAGCCGTGGAGGTCAGACGGTACCGGCGATGTCGTGTGCCAAGTCCGCGACGCTCAAACGGCCACGTTTGCCACCGGCCAGTCGTCACCCGCGCCACCGATCACCACGGCCGCGGCGACGACTCGGACCAGGTCAGCGTTTTGCGTAGAGTACGCGCATGACGTGTGTGTTGCGCCGTACCATTGTGATCATTGTGTCATCGGATACCGGAACGCGCGGCGTGACGCGACCGGATCCAATCGAACGATACCATGCGTACAACAGTGACGCGGTGTCGCATACACGTGGTTAATATCGATATAATATGATTTGAATACAATATTTTGTATTATATACAGGCACACGCTCGCGTGTGTGACGTTACAACGATAACTACGCGATTCCGTTTTTAATTTCCGACGGCCGTCGTCGTGGCGGTCGGAAATCGTGTGTCGTTCGGCTGGCTGCGCGTATGTATATATATATATATATACGTAGTTGCCGTGCACGCGGATAGCGAGAGAGCGGATAGACACCTCGGCCGCCGCCGCGTGTCCGCCACACTTTATGCGAGCACATGATATTTTATAAGTATAACCTGTACGTAATACACGCACGCGTGTGCGGCGTACACCGTTTTTTATGCACACAATATTAAAATAATAATAATAATAGTGAAACCGTATCGCATGCGGAAAACGATACCCACGTGTCCGACCCGGTCGTTATTGGGTCACGTGATAACCATCGTATATTATTTCGTTAACACGCGGCGCGCGTCATTCTCATTACTTACCATTGCCCGGTAATACAATTATTGTTACATATTATATTATTTATTATGGTAAAATGTGCGCGTAAAGGCGTCACTGCAATCGTTGCCGTTTGTTTAATGTTCAAACAGCCACACGCGTCTTATTGTATTCAACTGTGTATTATACTGTCGTTTTATTACTTATACTACGTCTACGTGTCTTGCCTAGGTTATTTTACTCATTATTCATTATATTGTCACACTGTAACCGGAAAAAAAGCTGTGATATTCGATGAAACTAATCTGATGGAAACCATCGCTTGCGCACATAATAATAATTCTACGTCGATTGCGCATAAAATACACGTGCAGATGTACATAACAGTTTTTGGATGTTGACTTTTTACCAGGCCCCGTACAACGGTCCTGTGTACCATTATGAAACAAAGGGCCATTCAATATCTGAGAAGTCTGTTTGAAATATTTATTTTAAGATGTGGTGGTCTCTACTTATCCTCGATAGGTGATTATTCTGTACATTTTACGTTCTAAATATTTAACTTAAATGAAGAATGATAACTCCATAAAACTTTTTTAAGGCGTGACCGGCGGGGACCGTCTCAGTTTTAATACTGAAGATATATTTCTAAATGCATAAAAAAATGTATTATTCGTCCGTATAATAAATAACCTCATTATATTAAAAAATATATATATTTAGACAAAGACGCAATAAGTCAACAAATCAACATGTCACGATGTGAATAGACAATCAACACTGATCTAATCGTCTATCAGATAGTTACTAAAGTTTTTTTTCTTCATAATTGCTCCTGGGTAATTGATCGAATAAAACCGATGTGGAGTCTTACTTATGCGAAGCTGTCATAGGTTGAACTCGAACACTCCTTCTTTACAACGTTAAAGGTACATAATAATATAAGGCCTGCATTACATATCTGTATATACAGGTACTAAAAAGTAGGCGTTCGATTTGCGTTATTTTTCACTTTAGTCAAGTTCTACGAAACTCACACGTTTTTTTGCCCTTGGATCTCGATTGATATACCATCGAGTTAATATGAAACCAATATTAAATAATATTTAAAAATATACGACTACATGACGAACGATATTATTTTGTTTGTTGAAATATTATGATAATATATTATTAATATTGATTTTATCGTAACAGGTACACTACCTAGTACATACTATTAAACTAGTCTAATAGCTTAAATATATAAGAGCTGATGGACCATAACTCGTTATTTATCGTGTATTTTAAAGTGTAGATTCCTATGTTTAATATAAAACGTATTGTATGTGTATGTGTGTGTGTGTGTGTTTCGAAGATATCATACTTTATGTGAGAACGATTTGATGTTACACAAACTGCTCTCTGTAGAGAATATTATAACGTAGCAGCGTTGTACAGTAAAAAAAAACTCCGACAAACGAGATCAAAAGAAAGTACGGACAAGTAATTTAGACGGATGTGTTTACACTTAATACTGTACGCGATAATTGTACTATTAATATTGTTATAAGTTATAACACATTGATGGATTAAAAATAGCTCTCAGGAATTCAGGATGTCGAAGCCGGTTTCAAATCGCCGCACATAAATCATGCATTTTTAACATAACATTGTTATTATTATTATTATTATGATTATCATATTAACACCATTTGATTAATACAAATCTGAAACAAAAAACCTAATACACGTAGGTGACATACAATTTAGCATAATAATTACTTTGTAATTTCATTGGTTTCTTTGTAAGAATTTAAATTGTAAACGGACATCTAGCCGAACTTGACCATTTCATTAACGTTCTAAACTAACATTTTTTACATAATATTGTACACCTAACTAGTGATACGTTTCAAACACTATTTCTTTATTAAGTGTATATATAATATTGTATAAAAAGTAATGTCACATTTGCGTGTGCACAGTGCGGTTGCTTATTGGAAAACAAGTTGCGCTCATTAAAATATTTTAATTATATCGTATTTAATGCAACAGCAGTTGATTTATTACGAATTAGTTATTTTGCCATCTACAATTGTTCGTAGACATCTTAACTAAAGCACATGTTTCTATAAGTATGTATATACTATGATGTAATGACGCATATTTTATGCATAGCTGCACATATTTCTTTTTAATATACATAAGAACGTAATAAATATTAAGAATCCGTCAATAACATATAATGTATAGTATAAGTATTGCAATAATTTTAAATTTTGTCTTGTAATATGTTTATTTTAGTGAAATTTGTAATATTATTTTTTTTTGCATTTTTATTAACGTGCAAATGAAATATTGAAAAAAAAATTGTGCCTTTCATAGGTGTCGTAATAAAAATAATCGCACAAAAAAAAATTGTAAAAAAACATAGTTTTCGTTATAAATATATTGTCTATTTCTGCTGGGGGCCAAAATGATTCAATTAAATTACGTCTTTAAATGGAAAATACAATATTATACGACTCTGATGCATTTGACTTGTTTCTTTTTTTTTCAGTTTGATAGTTTTAATGTTTTAAAAACTATTGCAAAATAAGAGTGGCTCTCACAAAAATCTTGCCCTCGGGGTCCTCTGGGCGACATGGACATCGATCATCAAATCGTCCGGGCACACTGCAATTTTTTTTGTAACGTCATCGATATAATATAAAAGTAGATACCTCCTGTTTATTATAAACTGGTAACGGTCGTTGACGACTTTCAAACTCGATCTGCGGCTTCGGCTGGTATAGGTAATACCGTCGACAGCGATCTACTATACGGATTATAATACGCGTATCGTCGCGTTCTATATATTGTTTACACGCACCGCGGAGACCGTCGCGTGCATATATTATTATTTTAATGTTGTACGCAAGCGGTTTGTGGAATTTTCACGATTCGCGCGAAAACGCGACGGAATTTATACACACACGCTCGCGCGTTTCAGTTGCGTGCGTCGCTCGTGCCGCGCGCAGAAAATAGAGGATGACGACCGCAAGCCGACGGCTGCGAAGTCACATTCGCTTATAGCCGGTACATCAGACACACGACTACTGATGTAGAGTATACCTACAATAAATACAAAAAACGACGACATACCACGGTAGGTAACAACAACAACAACAATAATAATAATAATAAAAACAACAACAATAATACGATTATGTACTATATATATAATATGCGAGTAATCTATTACTACACTACTAGTATAGTACCCATATTCCTGCTATATAGAAACAGCCGTCTTCCGAAGATCGTCGATTAAATTATCGACGTCTTTGTAAAATATCGTACGATGACGAGTTGAAAATAAATTCTCGTTTTCCCGGCGACGGCGGCGGCGGACGGTAAATCAAACATTGTGCGCGTTCGCCGCATATAATAATATCATATTATATTGTTATTATATTATGTTATACCTTATTGTATACGATATTGCGCAGTACCTACTCGTGTGTAGATGAAAAAAAAAAAAAATAGAGAAGACGAGAGCGGCGCGTCGCCAGAGACGATGACCATCGTCGCATTACATTATTGTCATTAATAATATCACAGAGAGAAATGCTCAAATGCGCCGCGCATGTCACGTGATGAACTGCCGGGATGTCGCGAGCGGTGGCTCGCGCGTGCTGCACAATAGACGCGCACGCGGAAACGGGTCGATGCATTATTTATGGTGTTCCGTCGAAACCTAATGGGTAATAGTTTAATAACCGTATAGTATACCTATACAATGCCCACGAGACTTGCAACCGCAACTGCCGCACGCCGATAATGGTATAGGTATTGCATACGAACGTATGTAAACGTATGTACATAATACAATATTATTATAATAATAGGTGCTCGTGAAACGCCGCCGTCGCGCGTATCCCGTTTTTATCGTCCGGCGACCGCGACTGCTATTGATACTACGACTACTACGGTAGAGCGTGTACAATACACCGTGCCGGGACGTGAAGGGCTTGCGCGACGTCTTCCGCCGCGGCTCGTGACGTCCGATACGATTGTGTTATCACCAGCAGCTCACTCCCGTAACCGTACGACGACCAATGACGATGATAGCAAATATTATAGTGTATAAATATCGTCGGCGGCGGGTCGATTGGCGGTGGCGGCGCAGCTAGGTCGCTATAATATAAGCGATCTACAGGGAGGTCCGATGTCATCGTGCCGATTTATTGCCACGCGTCACGCGCGCATACCGCACACACAGTCTCTTCGGCCGTCCGTCCGTCCGACCGACCGCCCGCCCGCCCTGTGATGTCTGCGAAAGTCGCCGCCGCCGCCGCCGCCGCCGCGACTGCCGCGACGACGGGACCGAGTTGATCGCGTGTCCGTCCGACTTCCGCGGCTGTCTATCGTCGTGCCGGGCCGGTCGGCGGTGCTCTCTGGCCGCTCCTCAGATCCCATAAAATATACGATAATGATACATATATATATATATATATATATATACACACAAGTATCGTGTTTTGTTCGACGACGGCAATAATAAAATACATTTTAATAAAAATAATAATTATTACTATTTGACGACGCAGTAACCGCCGTCGGTAGGCGCGCGTGAGTGTGTGCGTACTACAGACGGTGAAAATAAATCAAACACGGTCACCGCCGTATGTGGTCCACATCGCAATAATACACGTATATATTATTATTATTATGTCCAGTGATAATACCGAAATATTCAAACGGCATACTGCGCGCGCTTTAGCGGTAGCTGTATAATATTAATATCATAACCTCCCGCGCACTATTACATACATTATTATTGTACTTGCTTAAAATATCAATAACACCGGCGTTCGGGGTCACCGACGGCGGCCGTATACTTTTAATCGTAAGTCGGCGGCATCAGACGTTTTACCGTTATGCGTGGAATAATGACTATTTGTGTACCCTAATACGGCCGTAGGTAAATTCACAATTGTCTATTTCGACTTCAAATGCTCCCCATCGTATTTACCGGCCGGCCGGTACTGCATCAGGATTTATCGGGTTATCTAAGCTTTCGTGGTCCCAATAATTTCATGATTTTTATGATATTGCACGTCGTCGTGTTATACGGCTATCGAGTCTGTTTTTGGTTTGTCGAAATAGAATAAAATATTATGTTTCAGTTTCTAGTTTTTCTAGATTTTTAAGACACCAAATTAAGCCAAATAATATAAGGAAAAGTGAAAATCGTATTGTACAGAGTAAGTACAATGATACTATAAATTGTTTGTATTATAAGAAAACAATTAAAAACTATTGGCAATTACTAAATACCTACCCATTTTTATTTAATATTTTCCATTTTAATTTATTAATATTTCATATTTGAGTTTATACTTTTCTTAAATAGATATTTTGGTAAAATAAACTACATTATAATATGGTTATCATTGGTAATAAATGAATTAAAATAATATAATCGTTTATTAATATATTTTACTATATTTTTATATCTTTATTTTTTTTAAATTACCTCTTTGCTACTATAATAGTACTCATTGTCGCACATAAATTGAAATCCTTATACTTAGGTAAATATACTTTAAAAAATATATGAAAAATATATTAAACTATAACCACTGTAGTTATTACATAAAAAAAACGTTCTAATTAAATAAATAAACATATTTTACATCACATACGCATATTATAATATATAATTTAATATATAAGTAAAAAATTGTTAACATCAAAAAAACGAGGTCGCAAAATGATTAACGGATATCATTTTTCAGTGAATAGCCCAACGGGATATTCCCACAATAAAAAAAAAAAAATTTATTTATGGATCTACAATTATTAGACCAACCGATGACTTAAAATGTCCATAATTTACCGACGGTTTGGGCAATAACCGTCAATATTAATAGATTCTCCAATCATAATTCGATAAAAAAAAAAATAAAAATTCGTAGAATGGCTGTGGAAAATATACGAGGATGTCGGACCGTAGAACATAAATATTGCAGGCAGATGCAATGTTGCACATCGCATTCAAAACGGGTTTTTGAACGTCGTGTAAATATATAATATTAACGTGTACATAACATACTACACCTATGCAATCACAAATAATATTTATAATTTAGATAGATGAGTTTCGTCTATACAAAGGTGGGTGAATTAATGACAAAATCAACTTGAGTTAATGAAGTCAACATTTAGAACGTTAAGTTACATATAAGTTAATAGATAATACATTTAATTATAAAAAGTATAAAGTCAATAAAGAGAAAAATAATTTTATTAATAATTGTTCAAATTATGTCCTCTATCAAACATAGTGAGTACTAAAATTTAAATACTTTAAATAATAACTAATCATTTTGTTAAAAATGCATACTACAATTCCTTATTATTGTACAATAGTTGCATAAACAATTACACATTTTTATCAACTAAATTATTAAATTAAGGAATCATTATAAGTTTTTTTTTATTAAAAATCATTATATACAACATGATTAAAAACAAATTTATTAATGAATTAGTTTTAACTTTTAATAATTAAAACTACAGTTATGATTTATGAACAATATATAATTATATATTGAAACATTTTTAACATGTAAATTACTATTTTTTAATTAATTGAAAAAAAACCTAATTGGTAAAATAGATACTTTTAATTAAGTATTAAGTTAGTTTGAGAATTAATTAAACTATTTAAATTTAAGTTTTAAAAAAATAAATAATTATTAACTTTAACTGTACAATTACTCAATTAGTATTAATTATTAATGCTCGCCCGTTTGGGTGTAGCGACAGTTGAAACAAATCTCAGTTTCCGTTCTGTTTCACGTGCAGCAGAACGCCATTTTTCTAACTTCAAATAAATGTCAACCTATCGATGTAGAATAAATAATAATCGGCACATCGGTCGCCTAAGTTATGCATATTATAGTGATATGTCACAGCGTCCGCCATCGTTAAATAAATGGTATATTATAATGCAATTAGAAAAAATAAGTGATATAAATAATATATTTTTTTAATAGAACTTAAGTTAACTTTCTATTGCGAATATGCTAAATATAAGATTTCTAAACGTATTTTAATACAACGCAATAAACTATAATTTCAAAAACAAGTTAAAAAAAATTTGGTAACCTTTATATTTTTTAATATTAATATTTGCTAGTATGAATCTATATTGATAGGTCGTATTTTGATATTTTTTAAACTTACTAGTATGAATCTATTTTAAACAGAACCACGTTATAAAATCTTAATATAAAATAATCGTAACTGTATAATACACAACAACTACAGATAATAAATAGCTATTAACAATCGTGTAATGTCTAATTAAATAAATCTATACACTGGTAACTACAACGGAGCGACACAGTATGGCGAATGGGAATATGAGGTACTCCATAAACTTTCGTTTATAAGCCTTAAAGTCAAGCGGTTAAAAAAAATGAGAAATAAAAGCTTATTTTTTAATCCTTCGATAGGCAATACATGAAACGGATTTTGTGCTCGGAAAGCAATATGTGTATACACGAACATTCGGAAAAACGCGCAACTTACGTTTGTATCCGCGTCCGACACAACGCCACGCCCAACATAAGCTTCGGTAATTTGGTTTTTTTGCGATTCGGTTTATCAGTCGGCCATATCGCGCACGGTCACTTCGAGTGCAAACTACGACCCGACGATTTAGTGGTAGCTTATCGTAATACATTATTATGAATATACCTATTGCAGCAGTCGTCTCCCACACTCGGTCGTCGGCGGGGCTACGGGGCGCGTTGCAGCGATGTTTATTGTACGACGGTCGTAAATCTCCCGATCGACGTGCCGTGCGTTATTATAATATTGCAGCCGGTCGGCGGCGACAAGCCGTGTGTACAAAAGCCTAACGTACAATAATATTATTATACACGCGGCAAGGTGTGTGTGTGTGTATACATATATATATATAATAATATAATAACGTTATTATAATATATCATGGCGTGTAGTACGGCGTGTTATAATATACTGTACATTACCTATGGGCATAATATAAATATAGTAGTTTTGCAATAAAACTTTGGACGCGCGCGTAATATATACGTACACGCGCAGCACCGTGTTTGTACGATATTATATATGATGTACATTTATTATAATAACGCGATATATGCGTGTAAATAAAATATATTATATTGCGGTACGCATGCCGTACGGGTAAGTACGCGCAGTGCGAGTCGCCTGCACCCGACCGAATGATTCATACGCGCGTCCGTTTCGCGTTCTATCGACCCGGTAAATCGGATACACGCCCGCGGCCCGTAATTCACACGGCGAGCGCTTTTTTACGCTGCACGTCCGCCGGAAGTCGGGCGGGGGGGTCGCCGTCGCCGTCGCGCGGCCGGCACATGCTCTCCGCGAGTGTGTGAATCCCGCGGCGGCGGAGGCGGCAGCAAACGATAATAATATATACGTATGATATTTATACACATTTATATAATATACACACGCGACGCGTAGTGTGTATTTTATTATATTATCATAATTTACGAGAACATACCGCCGCAATATGACAAATCGCGAGTCTGTCGATGGGCTCTACACCTCGTATTGCGCTGCACAACATATTATATACTGTTATAATATAATATATTAGTGTACACTGTACAGTAATCCATAGCGATGACCGTGGTGTACAATAAAGCATAATATCGTGTATATAATATTATATTGCGCATCCGATACCGTCCGTCTGGCCGGAAGTATATGATATTATTATGATATATACCTGTATCGTGGCTATGTACTGCGTATAGTATGGCGTGATATTGTTTTACGAACTGCTTCTTTCTTGGCGCGGTGACCTCGCGCTCCACGACCGTTTATAATAAAGTGCAATATTATTCGTATATTATGGAGAAACTGGCCGCCGGATAATCGCACAAAATAATTCATCCCGAACATGCATATACCAGGCGCGTCGCCGTTGAGAGTGGGATGGTCGTCTAAGAAAGTCAGTGGCCCCGAACGGCCACCTCAGTTCTATTATTAAATAATTTTTAATTTTATAACGTACGGTGTTTCATTTATTATTCCCGCGTCACTAAACTACATAATATTATATAATAATTATATAGGTATTATAATATTATGTATATAAAAAAAATAAATTTGGAAATTTTATTATATTAATAGGTCTGTCGGCTGACAATTTGTATGATTATTATAAAGAGAAGGGGAATTACACCGAGTAGAAATAGGGCAACAATTAATATTGGTCCTCTTTTAGATAAATTCCTGGCTACGTGCTTAGCATACATACCTACCTCAAGTGAAACCACTACACGTCCCGCGTTTATAGTTCGACGTCGGTGGTGACGACGATGACGACGTAGCCGCTGGCTATATAATGTTATGTCGAATATTAACCTCACCATCAAAAAAAAAAAAAATAAATAAATAAAAAAATAATTTAAAAAAAAATGATTGCAAATGATATATTATGACGTAGTTAAACGGTCGTCGTGACCGTATTACATTATATATTATTATTACACATTGCTTTAATTTGCGTTAAAATTATCCCCTGCAATATGAGTTCCCTCCTCCTCACACTCACAACACAGAAGTCAGACCTATATCATTATCGAATTAAACGATCCAGACGAAAGTTTCGACTATGTGTGTGAATCTTATCTGCCGTGACCAATTTGATCGGCACACACACCTCGCGGGCGATTCGGTCGTGAATATTAGTCGGTCGCAACACAACAACGCAAAATATGATATTGTTCATACAGTCGTCCGGCTATACGATCCAGATTTTCGGTAAATATTCTCTTTTTTTGCGTCGCGCATAATAATATACCGGAGTACAGTTATTATTACTACAATTACGGTAATCTGACAATATACGCATAAGCACAATTATATCTCCACATCAGCGGACCACCGGGAAAACGAGACATTAACAGCTTATACATATCAGAACTATATTACATATTATTAAGCTTTATTATATACCTACTCCGTGGAGACTATTATTTTTCAACCATCTAAAATCAGTAAATTATTATTTATGTCCACCCCCATACTGGTTCGTGAAGTGAGTGGAATCGTTGTTTGCGTGTTATTATGAATTATATAAATACATGTATGGAAAAGCAGAACCAAATCTGTATTATATAAAAAAAAAAAAATAAAACATTTTTTCCACTGATAAATTGACCATTGGATTTTATTTTACAAATTTCTTTTGAAACATAAGTATTTGACCTGCGTTCATCCTTGTGTATACCGAGTAGATGAAAACCTAAGCTTTCATAATGTAGGTATTACATATTCAGGAAAACTGCGCCCACACTCATCGGCTGTTTCGTTCTTATATCAATGACCCTTTAAACGTATATTGGTAATGAATTGATTCTCGGTTCGAACTGTTATTCAAACATTTTATAGTTAAATTCAGAATTGAATAACAATCAAAAATAGGATTGACCCGATGACATTAGTATTTATAGTTCTTCTCGGCATATGCCGCTTTATATTGATACCAATTCGGATGTTCGATCGAATAAAAAATCGTATGCACCACGAACCGTGACCGGGGCTATAGGCCGCTGACACCTAACGACTCGCATCTCGTTTACTCCCCGATCGTTTGGATTTAAATGGTATATACATATTATTATTATTATTATAGCAGTACACTTTTGAGCGTGCGCGACGATTTCGGGCCGATACGGTGCGTACATTATACGTAAGCCTACTCGGCTGATACCTATAGGTACGCTATAACACCGCTGCAGTAGCCCGGTGATATTATTATCTCCATACGCGATAGGTATTATTATTACAATAAATATACGTTCGGCGAAAAGACGCGTCTCCGCGATGGTCGTGAGCAGCCGGGTCCGCGCGGCGGACGGATGAGGGGACACCGATATGTCGTGTCGATTATAGACTTCGCATTCCGCCACGCGATTTCTCCGCGTCTTCGGATCAATCGCGCACACGATCGTTTTGTCACGCCGCCGTCGCACGCGCTCCGTAGCCGCCGCACACCTATATAATATAATATATATATATATATATACGTACACACGTGCGTGTCCCCTCGGTAGCTCAAATGCGCGTACCTGTATAGTTTTGCATGTGCGTAGTGTGTACGATAATAATAATATGGTAATTAGCGGCGACGGCGGCCAGGTGGCGGGTGAAAAGTAAAAAAGAAAAGAAAAGTATCTGCGGGTGTATACATATACGCAGAGGAAGAAAATATAACGTCCGCCATACGCGTCTGTAATACTTCTGTACACAACACATATATATATATATATACACACACACACACACGAGTCGTACACAACGTACGTGAACGAAACCGTTTATTACGTCGCGATACCCGTATACGCCGTAATATTGTAATACGGCCGGAACGAACATTTTTATACGTCGCGGTTATGTTAATGAGCTGCACACTTTGCCGCGGCAACCGATCGGTCGGTCGCGATGAGAATCGCGCCCGGACGGGACCAGCGGGAGACGCGTCCGCCGTGTCGTGTCGTTCGGCGAGCGTGAGGCCTGCAAAGCGTCTCTCTCTCTCTCTCTCTCTCTCTCTCTCTCTATTATCTGTCTATCTCTGTTTCGCCGGCCCAGCAGCTAGAGACCGAGATGATGATGGCACCGAGATTGCGGTCGACTGTTGTCGTCTCGCGCACATGTAGCTGCCGTCCCGACGCGATCTGCGAAACGACGTTTTTTTTTTGTTTTTTACTCGTGCCAGTGGAACTGGGTATACTATACCCGGTATAAGTAAACACGCGTCGAAATTATTTATTATATTATTGTGTATGCGGTCGTTGGTCTTGGCGACGGTTAGTACAAAACTAGATCCCTTACGACTGGTGTCAAAACACAGAACTACACGGAAGTACCCGCAGCACCAGTTCCATTTAGCGCGTCCGAGCGAGTTGGTTATCGTTACGGCGTGCGTGTCGAGTTTGACCCGGCCAAGTCATAACGAAACGTATGACAATATTTTGTTGCCATAGCAAAAAATAAGACCGCCTCAAATTCTAACGAAATCGGGAACGCGAAACGGCAAAATCACTCAGCGACTTTCCTATATTGTCCCATGAACCTACAGTTTTAATGTATATATATATAAATGTCTGGATAGTTTTTCTTTTGTAACTTTGATGGTTTATTGGTTCATTCGTTATAACGTTATAATTTCACTTTGCGCCGTCACAGTACTTATATTTGTTCCTCCTAACATACCGATGAATAATACAACTACATTAACATAATAATAAAAAAAAATACAGGTTATCAATCACATATCTATGATTTATTGTTTTTCCGTGAAACATAGAAAATATCAAGTAGTATGCTAAATTTTGTTTTATATTATTTTCATAGATAATCTGTATCTTTTTACAATCTCTATGAACAATTTACAGCCCATTGTATTTACTACTGAATATAGATATTTCAATAATGTGAGTTATTGTTTCAAATTAAACAAGCCATAACAATGGATTTAATTAAAAACATATATACACATTTTTTACTATCATATTAAAATTAAAATAATTATTAAAAAATCAAAATATAAAATACTCAATTTTAATCATATTGACAATGAATTTATGTACATAATTAAATTAAATAACCTACTCTATTATCACGTATATTTGTTTTTAATGTTTTAAGTTTTTTGTCGTGATAATTGTATTAAATTATTCGATTAGAGTAATTATTTTATCTTTACCCAATGTACTAATTATGTACTATGGTGTGCTAACTAAGTCACGCCCTAACCAAGTTGCATTAAAATCAAACTGCATGGTCTTATACTTCGCTATAGATTTAGCAAAAATAAACCTCAAAATTATCCAAAGATAAGTCGCTCCGGGGTATAAGGTGTGGTAAACTTGATGTAGGATTCGAGTTTATTTTGCAATAAAATTATTTTGTTCAAAAATCTAAAATAGAAAATCCCCATTAGATAAACAGGACAAAATGACTAAATACACAATTCATAGCAAAAATATGTAATAATAAAAATATGTTTTTAATTTATTTATATTCACATTTAAATTGTTAATGATTTTTTTGCTGTAGGTCTTTAAGACGACATACAATTTTGTTGGAATACCTCTTTTTTGGACATAGATTAAGTGTTTTTAATTGATCCCTATACCGTTTAAAAGTTATATACACCACTCATCCTGCATGCATTAGTATTATGATCATTATATTAATCGTATTAAATGTATATATGTAGTTGAAGAAAGGAATTAGAGGTTATGAATAATCCAAACACATATTATTAAGATAAAATAATAAATTGTTATAATATAACGAATAACATTTATGTTAAAATGAAAAGCACACTAAAATTGCACATAATTGTCTAGACATAAAGATCTCGAATTTCAATAATCTATCTACCTATACATGTTATATAAATAAGTAAAAAACTATCACACAACTGTGATTAGAATGTATCACACCATAAATTATAATTAAATTATCAATTCTTCTAATTGTCATTACAAGAATATTTTAAGTAAAACATATTTATTACATAAACTAGAAAACATTTATTAAAATATTATAAACTATAATTCACTATATAAATTTACTTAATAAAATAACTAAATAAAAAACTGAATGAAAACGTTTGATAATCTAATAGAAAAACTATATTTTCAAAATTATGAATACGATAAACTTGTATTTTTCTAAAACTTGAAAGGTTAAAATAGCTCAGCTTAAGTAATTCAAATCAATGAAATTTTTTTTGTACATTTGTTAAGAAGGAGTTAGTGTCATTATTCAATTTTATTATCAATGGATGATATTTCATCTGTACTAATGTGATCATTCCAGTTATAACCATTATAAGTATCTGTAATGAAAAATTAAAATTAAAAAATTAGACATATGCAGATATCTAATATAGGCATAGGTATGTCAAACTGATAAATACAATAACACTCAAAAATCTAAAACAAACACAAAATAAATATTCAGCCGTATTTGAACTGTAAAAAACGATAAACTAAACATAAATATTTGCATAATTATAACATGAAAAATTAACAAAGTCAATGAGTACTTACTGATACAACGAGATTTAAATTTATATTAAATAATCCAAAAGCCGTAATTTGGTCGAATTCAAAAACTGACACTTGATTCATAAACATTTTGATCTGAATATTAATAATGATATATTAATTAATAATTACAAATCAAAAAATTAATATCGTTCGTAATTTAAGTAATATTTTTTTGTGTTAAAATACTATAAACTATATATTAATAAAAATAAGTTTTACTTGTAGTTTAACGTCCATATGTAAATTTGAAGTTCGGTATAATCGCAGATATGATATTATCTTCATTCGCTGTAAAAATATGTTATCAAAGTAGTTACCAAAAGAAAAAAATTAAGTTAGGGATATGAGAACCTCTCTTGTTTAAAATGATAACTTTTTGGGGTCGCTATAGGATAAGAGAAAACTTGGTATTTTAAAGTGTCGCCTTTAAGACTAAATATAACAATGAACTGTCCGTGATATTCTAAAATATCTTATTGTTATATCTTGTATTTAAAAAATACAAATGCACGATTAAAGAAAATATGTGATGATATTAAAATGTATGCAGTACTAAAGATAAAAAAAATATTTAAATAATTTATCACTCGTCCAAAATTATTAGGAAGTAATATAAATTATATTTATTTGCATTTATTATAGTCTATAGTATAATATCAAAAATGAATATTAAGTAAAACTCAAAATAATATAATTTTATGAACTTTTAATAAATTTGTAGATGGATATGTTATGTTAAATTCTTTTGATCCATTTAGTTCTAAATTTAATATCAGAAATGAAATACAAAGGTACCTGGAATGTTGACACTTTTATATGATAATATTTATTTTCTTCTTATTTAATTTTGGACTTAATATATATTATATACATATATATATCAATACGAGGGAGATAGAATGCTAGGTTAATCGTGCTGTATAGTTACCTGGTCGTCTATTAACGAAACATACACAATAACGGACAACATGAATATGGTAATTTGTGCGTTCATTATTAAAGTAAATATTTGGTTCCAGCCATATAAAGCTGTGTGTTCTTCACTGGACAATGGATGAACTTTGACTATGAAAAAAATACCGATGAGGAAATTGCTGAAACTGAATGAGAAGAAAGTCAAAAGCAATGGACCGTGACCAAGAGAAAATTTTTTTAATAATTCGTTGAGCTCGGAGTGTAACAACCGCGTTTTTTCCATCAAAAAAACTATTTTAATGTGTGTCCATTGGTCGAAGACGGCTGGCATTTCGACAGGAAGATATTTCCAAAAATCGTTTAACGTACGGAATCTGACATGTATGTTTTGAAGAAAGAAACACAAAAATCTCGTAACAACGAAATCCAAAATAAACGGCGGTGAAAATAAAATGTGTATTAATGAAAAAATATCTTTAGTCTTCAAAGGATTTAATAAAATACGTACGGATACAAATACAATAAAGTATACACATAATGATATTAAAAATATGTCCCAATGTTTTTTACTCAATGAACGCTGTTGGATCAACAAACTAGTTGAAATTGGTTTTAGCTTTCGATCGAATTCAATCATACCATTAATAAATCTGAAAACAAATCAATTTGAGTCATTGCACTATTAATTGAAATAAAAGAAAGTCTATCTAATTTTCGTTTAAAACCAATAAATCACTGCACTCTAAATTCTACTAGTATTTTACCTTTATAAAATTAATGAAATACGAGTATGAAACTTTATAAGTATTATATTTTAAATTCTGATCAAATTAATGAATTCGTTTGATTAACAAATTATGCATATTATATTTAAATTTATGGTTGGTTATACACTCTTTAAAAAGAAAGATGTTTAACATTGAGTGTGGTTTATGGTAGCAATTTTGGTTTTGAAAGTAGGAGAGAAGTCCTAGTAAAACTAGGTGAATACTTTTTTTAATAAACGTGAAAGAATAGTTATAAACTGTTAAAAGACAATTATATTTACTCAATATATATATTTAATAAAATCGTTTTTACTCATCGTAATTTAAATATAAAAACAGATACTTGACATTTTTGCCAAATATATTTTATATTGATATTTACTAGGTATAACGTACATATTGTAATATTTTGGTTCTTTAATCAAGTTGTTAAAATTTATAATTTATTTTAATGAACCGTTTCTAAATTAGTTTAATATTAGATTTAAATATTATAAGAGATACTTATAAAATAGTACGGATTATAATTTGTATAACATTAAATTAGTATTTTTAGAAGACTGCAGTATAAACTCGACACCTATTTTATTATTATGACACATAATTGGTTCGGGAGTTAGAAGTTAACTATAATTTCATGCACAATGTGTACTTATTATTGATAATTATTTAAAAAATAAATATTATATTATATAGAACTATTTTAAGATAATATATACTTAAATTATTAACAAATATAAAAATTATTTAAAAAAAAATTTATTAATTTATTAAATTTCTAAAAATATACATATTATTAACTTTTATTATGGTCTATAGTTTAAAAAAATTGTTTAGTAGATTATTATTAAAAAAATATATGTTTTATTGATAATTAATTGAAAATAATTTATATTATAACTATTTAACTATTAAAATATTAAAATTATATAGGTACATAGGTGTATTTAATTGTACCAAAATATCGTACATCATTTGCGCATCAACGCTAATTATCGTTTGCGCATTGCCCGTTTTCCCTACACCAAATTATTATACATCAAATGCGCATCAACATGCTGAACAATATAATTATATAAAAAATAGTTTTTAATTGAAAGTGTAATGATTTTCATAAATCATATGTAATAAATAAATCCAAATAATTAAAATAAATTAAATTGTAGTCATAATAATTATACAAATACACATATTGAAATGAACAATTTTGTTGGCACATTACAGTTATAGTTAAAATATAAATATAATTTGAAAAGTAATAAATAAAAATAAATTGTATGAATAAAAATAAATAAATTAAACTTTAAAATAAATAATATTATAATTCAATACTTGGTATATTATAATGTCCCATTATTTAACAAAATGAAACCTGTTTATTTCACCGGAAGTATACTTAAGCCAATGTTTGTAAATATAGTATAATTTTTGACGTTCTGGTACCTATTGTACATGATGAATATCCCTAGAAATATCTTTAATTTTAACATAGGTCTCTGTCTGTATTTCTTTCTGTATAATATCTGTAAAATATTTGAAAGTTGATATATGAATTTTATGACCAAAGTTAGAAAACAACTAGCAATTTTTTAATATATAATTATATTTTTAAATAATATTGATGCGCAAATGATGTAAGACCTTTTAAACGGCTGATGCGCAAATGATGTATAACCCAAAAATCGAACGATGCGCAACTGTCTTACAAAAAAGGTCAAAATTAACAATAGCGATGCGCAAATGACAACCGGCGATTTAATTCATTATTAACATCATATAAAATTGCTGTAAGACATAAGTAAATTCAACACAAACGGTCGGTCGAAAAAACCGTACCTTTTTTATTTTAACGAAAACGAGCTTTACTCAAACCAAATTAACTTTTTTTCGCAAATAAATGATTCCGCGAAAAAAACCTTTTAAGTATTCAATGATCATTTCTTAACTTTAAATTTGATAATAGGTAAACTATCTTTATTATTAAAATTTATTACACAAAATCTGAACTGCTGTACATAAAAATATATGTTATATGTTGTATATGCTGGACATTAATATGAATGAATAAATTACATTATAATTATTTTATTGATTTATAATTAAAATTAGTGTATACCTAATATTGTATTATACTATATAGTTTAATTTTAAAAGGTTTTATTATTATTATTGTTCTTTACTTAATAATTTTTAAATTCAAAGACAAAGGACTTTTTCAAAATAAATCACCGTTTAATTAATTTAAAACAAACAAATTCCACATCTTAAATTAATATTATATTATAATAAAATATAATAAATAGTTACTCAATTATACGATTGTTTGATAGTCTTGCCGAAATTATAATAATCCAAAATTTAAATATACTAATAGCCTGAATTAAATGCACTTCTGAATTTAACTGATAAATATACATATAACTGCATAACAACAACACAATTAACCGTATTATTTCTAGAAATATGTGTAACACCGATTTATTATAAACTAATAATCCTGTCGATTTCACTGTATACGAAATATCAATTAAACCTATACACTTTGACAAAATTAAAATAGGTCTTAAGGTTATATGAAAAACAGTAGTCATTTCGACAATGATTATTAACAAGACTGATAGTAAAATGAGGATGTTTGATTTCTTAAGATAAATATTATTATCAAATTGTTAGTTTGCTGACAAAATAATAACACATTACCCCAAAAATAATCATTATTATTTTTCATATATCGTTAGAATATTGCAAGTTCCGTGAAAAAATGTTGTAGGTAAAGAATATTATTGACAGCTATTGACTTTGACTTCAACATAATTTAATAATATATCAAGAGAAGGGTTACCTGTGTAAATGCACTATAGAGGTCGAATGTAAATAAAATATGAATATATATGTATTAAATGTCAAATATTATCAAATACAATGAATTATTAGCTTTCAATGATTGCACTCTAATATGCACTATGGACTAGTTATGGATTATTATTAATTCATTAATCAAATATTAATATATTACACCATTCATTTCAGGCTCAAAAAATATAAGTCAACCAGTAATTTTCAATATTGTCGATTATAAAACAAAATCGAATTATTATATATTTTTTATATATACGTATATAGTTGTTACAGTTTGTAAAAAATTATTTTAAGTAAAATAAATAACTTAAACACACTTGAAATGGAGATGACCGATTGGCAATTAGTATTTTTACATACATGAATAATTTCTAACTATTTGAATAATTGTATTTCAGTAATATTTTATATCCATAGACACTAATATAGTCTTCAGTTACCTCGTTGGGTCATACCTCATATGGAGGTATATTTTAAAATACTATCCTTTTAACAATCTATTCAGGTAGAAGATTTGGAATGCAGTCGTCTGTAATAATGTACTACAGCTACATGGCTGCAAAAACCAAATGGATATTTGATGTTTTGGGTTAGCTATAATAGTTGATTATAGTAGAGAGCTGCATTCGAGGGTTTGAAATTTATTTGAAAATTTTTAATATTTTTATATTTCCCTGAGACTTAAACTTTTATTGCGCAGAACCATATGCTTGTTTTAAGGAGAGTGTGCCGTGTATAATTATGTTACTATGATGATCAAACATTTATACTCTATGTCCGGGAATATAATAGAAAATATTTTATTTTATTTTTTTTAAGAAAAATTAGCGTCTATCGATTTATCTGTGAATTTGTTGTATTATAGAACATTTACTTTTAGAACCGAATTGGAAATGAGAAAATTTGCATTCAGTGGTTGGTGAAATTCGCTTCAGCAAATTTTTTATATAACCAGATGTCTCTTAAACAAATCTGGTAACTTTATGGCAGTAAAATATGTACACATGTCTACTAAAACAAGTACCTATAATATGCTTTCTTAGAATCGTTATTGAAAACAACCGTCGTGTCCGTTCCTCTACACAGTATTGTGCCTATATAGGTATCACATAGGTTGGTCGTGGTAAACGTGGACACGTGACGCACAATGTAATATAATATATTAATATTATAAAACAATAATGTATTTCCCATATATTATTGTCGTGTGTTATTGTGTGAGTGAGGTTGTCCGGGGCGCGCGTTTCATTCCGCCCATTCCGTATATAAAAATAATATTGTGTTTTTCACCGAAACAAATTGTATAACGAGTCCCGTCGCCCCGGTTACACGGAAAACGTGATGCTGCGGACGCGCGTGCGCCTCTCCGCGGTCTCGCACGATATAATATTGGAATATTCGCATGAGGCATAAAACATACGGCAAGTAATATATTATGCGACGTTCAAGCAAACGAAAGGATGTATAAATTACAAAGTGTCTGTCACGTAATGTGATTTGGTCCGCGTCCGACGGGGCTAGTAGACTTCGTGTCCACTCACGCGCAATCAGAATTCAAAATATTTATGCGTCCATCAACAAACTCGGTAATAGACCGAGCGAGATTGTGATACCGATACGACTTTCGGATAAAAATAGTGCAAGCTTATCATCCCTCATTAGTATTAAACAGGATTTTTATATTTATTTACTATTTTAGAGTTTAATAGCAGTTATACAGAGTGTTTCTGAAATGGACGAGGTCACTAGTATACGCGTATACTCACTGTGATTGCTCGATGAAGATTTTTTTTCTATCATAAAAATCTGGGTTTTTTCATATTATCTTAAATGTAAAACTAAACACTCTAGTTGTAAAAATCACCCATTCATTTCAGAAACACCCTATGTATGACATATTTTAGGTACCTTATATTATATAAAATAATTATATCCCTAAACAGCGATCCGCATTTGTTGGGACAATCATTGTATTATAGACAGTTAATATATATGTATCGACTAATACAACATTCGAATGGTGCAAGTAGTAAATTATAAAACGTACGCATATTATAATATTACTACGCGCAGGTGTTTAATTTTTACGGTTTTTCGATTTTAAATCTGATACACAAACACGTTTAATGTGTTATTTAACCCAATCGGTAAACTAGAATGCGCAGTTCGATATTATTATTAATTTTCCTACTTAGTGAATTTTATTTCGGGAACATCGCGCTGTATATAAAATAAAATGATGTTGCGAGCCGTTAAAACGCGCGAACGCCGTAGCATTATTTAACGACAATCGTGAAAAATTAGAATCACTTATTAACACCCGAATATACGTGTTTGTGTACTGAATTCGTTTACATATTAGATATATTTCGTCTATGTAAATCGCTCGACCAAATCGAAACATTTTTAATGTATTGTATAATACGAAATACAGGTATGCTCTCTTCGAAGGATCCTCATTATAATAATATTATAATGTATTTTACAATTTACACGCGTACTGCCAAAATTTACTATCGTAGCTGTGTGCGCGCGTCCAAATTCGACGTGTGTGAAAATTATCTATAGAGGAAATTCACGAGCGACCTGTTTATTGCCCGCCGGCGTTTTTAATAATAATTTTATTGTCCACACACGACGGTCTTAAATTATTGAATAGCGCTGGATACAAACATCGCGTAGAAATCACTGTTGGTATATAATATTATAATGTAATCATTTTAAACGTTGAAGAATTACGTACAGCAGTGAATATTCGATTTCGTCATTTATACGTAAATGCAACGTAAATAAATTATTGAAAAAAAAAATTAATAAAGAGCAGTATGCCCGTTTACGTATAGGTATTATTTTATAATATAATATTATGTTCTGTTGCGCGGTTGAAATCTCTGGTGATATCATAATATTTTACTTAAATCATAATAATTTTAATACAGTGCCTTACTGTCTGAGTTATTTTTAAATTAACAAAATTGTTTGATACAAAAATTTAAAGAAAAATAATTAAAAATGTTATGGTTACTGAAAGTTTAACACATTTAGATTGTAAAAATAAATAATAATTGTTGAAAATATACTTAAATTTAAGTCATTTGAAAAAATAAGTAGTACCATTACAATAAAGTTTAATAGCTTAATATTATATATATATATACATATATTAAAATATTCGTTATAAGTCATTAAGATGATAAATTATATCATATTGTTGTCTTTAATTTAAATATTTGACTTTTCAGTGATAGCATAGTATACTAATTCAGATTTTACGATGACACGAGTTGAAAAAAAATATTATTTTTTTTTACAATTTTACATTTGTTTAACAAATAATACAAAATATAGTTTATTATATAATGCTAGTCAAAAAATCCACACGTTTAAAATCACTAATATTCGAATAACATCTTTAATCGATTTTTCTCATACATATATATAAGCAATCATAAAACTAGCTATTATAATAATTATCATAATACAATGAACAGTGTTTTTTTTTTAGAATTTATACTATAGTGATTTATTACTTTCAAATCTATAACTCTTCTGTGTCCCCATATTATGTACGGCGCAGGTTTAATAATCGTAGCACAGTATAATATCTTGATTTTTTTCAACCGTACTACCCATTTTCTAAAAACAAAATATCATAAACCAAATTTCACACTTAATTTGTAGCACTAATAAATAATATCACATATTCGACGAGAAGTGTGTTTGAATGTATATATTTATCTGGTATATAATAACGTTATCTGACATATGCGTTTTTACGATACAGTCATCGGTTAAAGTATATATTATATCTCATGCATAGGTGTTATTATTATTATTATTATATGATAGTTGTTATAAAAAAAAATTAAAAATAAATCACGTTTCGAAAAAAAAAATTACAAGATTACTATTCGAACTGGGTAAAGCTTGTAAAATATAATTATTAAGACGATGTGAACCGTACGCGTGTTGCGTAGAATATAGCACTGTGACAATCGGTCGTGTTTATCATCATATACTTGTACTACGCGGACATTCTGTCGACCGCCGTGATTAATTGGAAATAAATGTATTTTTTTTTTTTTTAATCACTAATAATTAGGAACACGTGCGTGGAAACGTTCCAAGGAAGATATTGAAATAAAGAACGAGAAATCAACGAGAAAATTCGTACCAGGAAGTATCGACACGTTATAATAAAATAATAATGATAAAACAAAACCGTAGTATTTACAAGAAACGCGAAACGCGTGATTAATGCACACACACACACACACACACAGTCAGAAATGTGTGTGTAACAATAATACTGGAATAAAAAAAAAAAAAACGTAAGATAATCGTAAAAGATAATTAAAATAATTGTAAAACGTTATGCGCGCGTATACGAACTGCGTGTATAACATACTAATACGATATTGATTTAATTTAAAATAACATTGATTTTTCGATTCTTTTCTTCTCGTCGTTTATGCGCGGAACACATCACAGGCGTATCGAAAACCTTCGATATGAAAACTCGACCGGGCGTCGTCCGCAGTGCATATATACACTTATATTTTAAATATTAATTGTTATTGCATTTGCCCATGTTGCTAACGCACATACCCGCCGTCCTACTACTGTAAAACGGGTTGGCATGCTTAGTATTTTTTTTTTTTTACCTCGTCGAAAAAGCAAATATGAGGATAATAATACGTCGCACGATGGCGCTCGTCGACCCTGGCCGAGCGTTTCATTGGAGACCGTAACAATTTAACACAGTAACCTCTTGTAGTCGTTGTAATACATTGTAATGCGGATAATATTTAAGTACTGTATTATGTACTTTATAAAACAATAATAATAATTATTGATTTTGAATAAATCACGACAATACCCGTTCGTGTACAGAGCAAAGGGATTCGTAACAAACGTTACATAGTATAACAGTTGACGTGGCCTGTCGAAGCTTGCGCGCGTTAGGTAAAAATGTGTGAATCTAATAAGAAAAGAGTAAAAATATATTAAACAAATAGAGCATATCACGCACAGAACAGTTTAAAATTAGAATCGACGTTATTTCGTGGTTACCTATTACAATTCGATTTTTTTTCGTTTTTGCAAAACGGATCCTACATCGACTGTTTGTATTATTGTTGTACACGGTGTTTTAATAACAATCTGATTGTTGGACCGGACGACTTGCGAAAGTAAAACCTTATGTACACGTGTCGAGGAAAAAAGACACGATATTCCTAAATGGCCGCCGGTTATCGAACCGGGACCTAGGCATGTATACCACCTAACCGAATACCCATTTCCTATACCTACCTATAGCCACGATTCGAGATACCGATCGAAAGCGAATCAATGGGTAGGTATATTATATTTTAAACTTTTTCACGGACGCCCGACCGTCTCAAAACTAGTTTTCGTGAGTATCGCAATCATGCATTTTTCGTTCTGTGCAATAAAATCCGTAACACAATCTCTGTTGATCTGAATAAACATTTTTTTGGTTTAAAAAAAAAAAAATATGTATAAAAAAACTACTAACAAACCGTTGCAGGTTGAGCTGACGATCTATGATATACTTTATGCTATATGTTATAATATGATGATATGTAGTGTAATATAATAATTATTTCGATAAAAAAAATATGTTATTCGATCGTCGACGATCAATTGCGCGAGTCTGTTCGTGATGTTAAACCCTTTTTTTTCATTTGCCCTTGCACGCAATTATATTGTATTACTAAAATAGATAAATGTTTCGTTAACTCGTTGTATTTTTATATGATATAACAAGAACGATCGATACGATAGCTGATGGTCAGAATTCATCATGGTCCAGTTAATTATAATACTGAATATTTTGCTAATCATTCTTCGTTTCTGCAGGCGATGATCGAAAACTTGGTATTCTACATCCGGTTAACTATATCGACTGGTCAAATACGTCACCCCAATAAAATTAATCGTCTTACAACTGTATTAATATAATATGCATTATTATTATCATTATTATTACACGTGCCGTATACGACGCGTGCGATACGCTCCATTTGGTTTTCGACAGCGTTTCCGTCGTCGCCTCAACTATTAACTTCAATGCCATTCCAATCCGTCTGAAAGCCGCATATTATACGTATATATATATTGAATGATCCATTTAACGTAACACACGCATTATTTAAAAAACTAACATTCTCGAAAATATTTTTTCACGTACTATAAAATGGTTATAAAACTGTTTTTCTACTATTTATTGATTAAGTTTAGATGAGCGAATTGATAAAAGGTACCACCAAAATGTCTGTTCACTACTCCACTGATCTAAACTTTAAATACTCATAAATTACAACTAATAAACAAATACGGTCCTAAATTTGATTAATACAATTTTTTTCCAAAAAAATGTTGTTTTTTAACGATCTAAAGTAATTATATGAAAGAAATGTTTTCAAAGCCGTTAGTATTTTCTGAAATAATGAACGTCTTGCATTAAATGGATTACCTCGTATAATATAGGTATGTGTGTGTATATACCTGCCTAAATTGCGGGCGAATTTTCCTATCGTGTGTTTGGCAATCTGTTCCGCAACCCGTTAAACGTCTTCTCGGATCGTTAAATCTGAGATTAAAAAAAAATCGTATTAATGGGCTCGGGTCGCGATAAATTCGTGTTGGCGATTTGTTTACGACCGTCACCAACGCAGTCGATCGAAATTTCAACGAAATCGTAAACTATTCGAACGTGTACGCTATATGCCCGCGCAGGTATACATAATAGCGTCAATGATATTATTGTTACAGTAATTCGATTGTGTATATAATATTATATTATAATGGTAGTTAAATTGTATTATAATATGTACCTTATAGATAATTTAGGTAGGTACATAATAGTATTATACGGATGTGTATAATTGCGGGCAGCAGCAAATAATACCGTTTTGGTAAAACCAGTCGGCATTTCGTTACCGGTCGCGATCGTCTCGGAGATAGCTTTTCGAAATGGAAAAAAATATTTAAATATAATAACGTATAATACACTAAACCAGTTGCATGTCGAGTGAAAATTCCAATTTCATCAGCACTCGCCGACACCGCTCGTTTTGGCAATAATTGCGCCCATGCACACAGACTGTATATACACATTAAAATGTAATATATTCGTCCGTCCGGATTATCAGTTATTGGTCCGACTGCCGAATAACGCGAACTGACAGTTACACGTATTCACCACTGCACCCGCCGCCGGTTCGTCCGCCCAGTTTTCGTAATTAACGAGACGACGGCGGACCATACCTATACCTATAACGCTCACAGAAGTTATTTAAAACCAACTGCGCGTGTCAGCGCATGTTCATGAATTATTTGTTTTCGATATTTTCATAACGCCGATGCATATATATATATATATATATATATATATATATGATACGCGTATACCTACGATGGAATAAATCAATAAAAAAATCGATCGATCTCGTGCAACCCAGCCGACTACCACGCGCGAGACGCAAGAAAAAAAATCGCTTCGTATAATATATTTTAATCATTTATCAGATTGATTAATACGCGAGGTCCGCGGTCGAACACCACCACCCATCACGCCCACGCGAACGCCGCCGGCGGGTTAGGAATAATGCGCGGCTTTGGAACGTTCGGTACGACGAAACTGTATGGACGCCGGTACGCTGATTTTATACGGTGTGCCGAGCGTTGTATCACAAACAGCCACCGAAGCGGAGTTGTAACGCAAAATCTGCTGCTACATAATGGCTGTACCTGCCCGACATAGTAAAACCGTTCGCCGCATGCACCGTTATCGATAATCTTTTATTAGGACTACACGAGCAATCACTAAATAGTTGACGTGCTTTGATGACGATTGGTCCCCGATATAGTAAATATTATGCGATAAATGTTCAAATCGATTGTTATCACTGCGGGATTTTGACTACATAAGACGTTGTAGGCTTGTTAGGACGGTTCGTGTTTGCAGGTACGGACACTATACATCGCCCGCGATGGCGATTCTTAATTTAATTTTTACACATTATGAAATACAATTTTTTTTAACATACGCGTTGTATTAAACATTGTACCTACCTATACGTTAAAATTAGGTTTAGCGATCGAATACGTTTTTTTCTGATTGTATATAAATCTTTTTGTAATTGGCCTTTATTCGTATTTTCAGTCCGTTTGGAATGTAATGTTGCCTAAATTATCCGCGATGTATGTTTTGGATTTCATACAGTGCGTCATCAATAAGACATTTTGTTTTAATTGTTATTCATTATAAATGTATAATATACTCCGCTACAATATTTAAAACTTAATTATTACGAAATATCACGTTGCGTTATGAATAAGACATTTTTATGATGTTTTTTTAGATGAAAATTTACAAAATATACAATGTTTAAGGTTAAAGCTTGAAATGTTAATATAAGAACCCTAAAAAAGTAATAAATTATTTTTATCCTAATAATATTTATTTCCCAATTAAAAAATATCAAACATTTATATCGCAATATTATATAATATGTTGTCGTTATTATTATTATTATTATTATTATTATATATAAAATATAGATTTTAAGTCAATACTGACGTATAACTGTGTAAATAACCACTCAGTATCTATAAATGGAATATCCAATGTCTTTAGCTTCTCATATCTCAATATATTATACTGTAGAATTTATATTATTTATATTTAGTATTACGTATTGCGGGTTTTCTGCTGATCGGCCTTATCGACCGTCGCCCGTATCCGGACCGGTCGTATGATATTTATATATATTAATTATTATATTTTGTGTGTGTGTGCGTACGCTGATCGGCAGACGGTCCGCGTACGAGTATTGTTAAACAGTCCTAAAACACACGTCTCGACGACCGTTACTATCTTGCGGAAAATAAAATATATTTTGTAAAAGGTTAATGTGTCAATTTTGTTAGAGAGGGCAAGCCAACCCTTACAATACTAAAACATCAAAACTTGTACGATTATTCTTTCGGTAGTACCTATCTTATAATAATTGATTTTGATTTTGGTGCAAATTATATTTCCTGTTTTTTAATATCTGAGATGGTGCGAATTACAAATGTTTAAAATATTTAGGGTCAATTTTTGTGTAAATTGACTACATCCTTTAAGTATATTTTCGTATGACGTCGGCCAGTCACTTTCCCCGGAACACATTGTAAAGAATAAACATAAAATATTAACGTATTAAATAATATATTATAATTTTACTTAATCCATCATACATTTAAGTTAATTTTTTATTTATTATTTGTTACAAGATCAAATTTTAATCTTTTATGTTTTAATGATTTAATGTCATATCCCTTTCAGCCCGAGCCAACAAATTACCACTGTAGCAATTTTCACCTATCTTACACTTATGTGCATAATAATTAAATACCGAGCCTAAGTTTTATTTTAGTTCTTATTGTTTACTAACCTACACAAATGTGTAAGTTAGATTCAAAATATTGTATTATTTTTATGAAATGTGATATGGGTTTCGTTCCTACACTTCACGATTGTGTATGTTACCGATAACCAACCAGAATAATTTCACAATTTTCTATTTATAATTTAGTACATATTTTTTTTTTTTAATTTCTCATTTATACAGTCCATATATAGTCAATTTCCGATGGTTATAAATAACTCGTATTTAACATATCTTATCGTAATACATATCGATTTAAATTAAAATCTTACGATGTTTTTAATTTTTTTATTAGACATTAGTTGTTCTTCACCATTCGCGCGAAATAACGTCGTATTGTTGACCTACACATTTGTGCGTGTTCGGCTTATGTGTTAAATAGGTATCATAATAATTTTAAATATTTTTCGATTTTATTGAATTTTAATTTAAATATTAACTATGCGTCGTGCGCATTTAAGTACAAGTTTTATTGAACTAATGGCTACATTAAGTGATTCAGATTTTGAATGTGAGAGTGGAGATGATTCAGATGCTGATCGTACTTGGAAGCCCAAAACTTCACAAAATGTTGGGAAATCTGATTTTTCAGATTCAGATGGAGATTGTGATCAAAGTATACATAATGGTACTGTATCAATTATTATTCTAATCAAATTGAAACACCAATTATGTCGGTCCCTGAACATACAATAGGCGATTCTCTTATACAAAATGTAGTAGAAGTAAACATTGGTTGGTCACAAAAACCATTTACTGGAACACTGTTGCCAGGATATAATACATATGGACCTCACTTACCAATTAATATTCCCTCAACTCTGACTTATGTTCAAAAATATCTATCAAATCAACATTTTGAAAACGCTGCATTATACACCAATAAATTGTTATATATTTAAGAAATAAAAGTATGGTTATATTGGTGTATAAAAATATATTATCTTAATAATTATTACATTTATTGATACCTAACCTACACAAATGTGTTGGTATGTTTTCTGCTAATCTAATCATCTAATAATATTTCTAATAATGGTTTACAAGTCTATAGTACTATTATGATGTATATATAATATATTTAAATGTTATAAGCACTTGATATATCTCAGGTTTTTAGGGCAATATTGATTTACCTACACAAATGTGTAGGTCAGTACCAAAGCTATATTATTGTACAAATAATTTAAGGCTATTAGGTGTATTGCATTATCATACACAAAAGTGTAAGTTAGAGCTGAAAGGGATATTGATTATTTTATTATACATGAGTATTAACCGAAAAAAGGCAGAAAGAAATTCGTACGTGTATCGATTTGTTACAGCCTCGGAGTTTGTTTGATAACAGTGCTTTAATTGCTATGTTTTCACAATGCTTTACTCCTGGTCTTTTATTTTATCTTTATATTTTTATCGTTAAGATACCATTAAATACGGTTGTAATACTGGTCTTTGTTAACATACTCCGTATAGTGCTGTCGTCATTAGAACAATCGATGTTCGACATTTTGGCATCATACAGTTAACAATAATAATAACAACAACAATAATAATAATACATCTTTATCTAGGCTGGCTGAAATCCTTGGCTATAACATTGAATTTGAATATTTACAAAACACCAATATGCGTCACCTACTTTCCGTTGTGTATCTAATTAATCGACGACTGCCGGCCTTCCGCGAAGATTCTCGTTCGAGTTATAATTAATATTATCAATTTATATTATTGGTATTGATAATCGAATTTAAATAAAGAAACACGACTCGTAGCCTCCGGATCCAATTTAAACGTATACAAAAGGTTATAAGTCGAGCATCATATCGTATTATTTCAAATTGATATATTATTATACTGTGCGCGGCTAACGAAATTAAAAAATGATATTCGCCCATGTAAACTACAATATAATAGTATAATACCTGTGCGATAGGTAGTGATTACTAATTATACGATGTACTTTCCAATTCCCCAATTAATTTTGAAACTACGTCTGCGTTTTAATATTATAACTGTTTCCCTCGTCCAACTAGTCCAGTTCCATTTTCCTTGATTTTGATTTAAAAACAATACATATACCTAATATAACATACAACATAACCATTCGGGTCAGTCTTAATTCTTAATTAAGATTATCATGATTCCAGACGCAAGTTTAACGATGTTTGCTGTATGTAATTTAATTAATACTCGTCTGTCCTGATTTACTACAATTATTGAATTTTCATATCCCTCAATACCAATTACGTTTTCGTCTTACATTCTAAAATGTCAATCATTCGTATTTCTTATGACTGAAATAAACCCATTGAACGAATATATCGTGAATATAACATTGATTTGTTTGAAACTAAAAATTTGTCGCCCTCGATTGATGTTTTCAACTTTCTAACACCCATTTCAGTTAATTTTATAAATTAATCATATTTTTTAGATTCTAAACGGAGCAATAAAATATGTACTGATTTCGCAATGATAATAAAGAAAACCAAAAGTTCGTTTAGAATCTTTTTTCGTATAAAGATGTATCATTGAATTTAAATTTAACACATCTATCACAACATCTAAAAATACAGCGGAGTGGTACGACTTGTCCACCTTTTTTAACATTAATAATTTGTAATTATATGTACTGTGTAAACATGTAATTTTTTAATTATACAATATAGTATTACTGTTATTCACTGTCTTTTTTCATTTTATTATTTTCATATAATTATTAATACATGTAACATTGGGCTTATGCTTTTTAAGTATTAACTATAAAATAAATAATAATATACATAAAAATTTCGAAGTGATACACGCTAATTATAGACTATAGTAGTAGAAATATTACAGCAAAGTAGGAATTTCGAGCACTATACACAATAAATATGTATAATATTATGATACAAATTTTAATAATTAGGTATTTATGTGCTTAAAATATTATAATATTATATTTATTTAATTTGTTTCACATAACCTTCATCGTATAAATAATGTATAATTATGAACAACAACGAAAGAAGACAACACTTTGTTAATTAGTTTAGTACTGTCTTTTACGGACTGTAGTGGTAGTAAATAGCATATATATATATATATATGTATATTATATTATATAGTATATCTATACTATAACAATGAATCGTGATCTCGGAGCTGAATATTAGGTTAGGCTGATAATTATTAATTATAATAATAATAATAATAATAATAATACATCATAAATGTGAATACGTATCCAGATTAAAACATTTTTGTTTAAAAATTAGTTAAAACTTAAAATAATAAACGTGTTAGTTAAAAAAAAAGTAATAGTTATTGAATGGTGGCATTATTTTTATCACAAAGGTCGTTTGAATAAAATATAACCTATTAAGTATTTTATTAATCTATTGAAAATCATTATATAAAACGATTCAGAAAAAAAAAATCTGAGAAAATTGCCCAATATTAATTTACCCTAATCCAGGCTTGTGGATGTTACAATAATATTATAAACTGTCAAGACATCCGAGTCTTTCGGAACAGCCTTAATGCATTAAATAAAGGTCTTGTATATTCATAAATATATTATAATAATTTAATGCATGAGTTTAATAATAAATATTATTTAAAGTAACATTTTGAGATTGAAAGTCTATACAAACCGTAATATTTAAAAATATCATAATTGTTGATATTACTATTGATAAAAATGTTTTTGTCTTTGCATTATTTTTCACATGAAATATTAAATAATAAATAATAATAATAAACAAATAACAATATAATATAAACATTTATAAAATAAATAATAATAAACGTTGGGTTTTAATTTAACATATTCATTATAGTGGTTTAGTCAATGATAGATACACCTGACAGCAGACCGGTCATCTACTTACCTCGCATTTTATTTAAAAATATAAATTTAAACTATCTATTAAGGCAAGTAAATTAATCTTTATGGTTATTGGTAGGTATGTATAAAATAAATAATCTTTTTTATTATTTTGTATTTAACAATTAATTTCAGTTCATTAAATTTTGACTTTACAATTATTACCAGATAATTCTATCAATTTGTTTTCCAGTACTAAATTGTTCTCTTTCATTCTTTCGAATTATTCTATTAATATATTATTATCAGTATAACTAAATACAGTATTTTGCATTGGCGGTTAATTGATTGTACTTCTCTAGTCTTATATTTATCGTACTTAACTATTTTCAGGTATTTTTGTAAAATACTTTACGATACGATACGAAGATATTTCCTCTTAAATATCCCATACATGGCAAAAACCGATCCCAAACATGCATTATTTAATTATTGGCGTTTTCACCATGTATGGGATATTTAAGAGAAAACAATTTAGTACTGGAAAAAAGATTGACAGCATTACCTGGTAATAACTGTTATATAAGATGGATAATATTAATTATTATTATGCAAATATTTTATATGATTAATATTATATAGGTATGGTCAGGCACGATGAAGAGAAACAAAATATGTCGTCAATGTCGAGATATCTATAAGTACCAATTAAATAAAACTATTTAAATTATTTAATTAAATGTTCATCTTCAAATATATTTCAGTTAAACTACTTATAAGTAATTAAAATAAAAATATGTTTTTACGGCAAGATAGACGGACGTGATTATAAACAGAAAAATAAATTATTTTTATTTCGATTTCAGTTTCGTTGATATGAAGATTCTTTGTTAACGAACCTGGTCCAACCACACAAACGAGCAAATCGTACGCGTCTTCCGTGCAATATTTACACAACAAGATTGACAAATCGTCTAAAGACCAACAGTCGGTAACAGAGATAATTGAAGATAAGCTCAGGATAGTTGGATTGCGATATTTGTTGTAACGATAAAAAAATGTTATAATATGTCAAGTACAATGTTTCGTGACCTTGAAAAAAAGTATATAAAAAGTAATTCACACTTAACAATCTATTATTAGTATACATTACTTTTACATTAAAATCACGTATCAAGTATACGCCACACGAAATTCGTTCGTTTAGGTAACACTGAAAAGTCGATTCGCAAGTATGGAGAACTGAAGACTCGGAATGAAACCCTAGGAAGTAATACATTTCTCTTATAATACGACTTTATGATATTTACGAGAAATCGATATTATTTTTACTACACGTGTTTTTGTATGTTTGTGTGCGCAGGAGATGTAATGAAGAACAATTTAAGCATCATCGCTTTGGATCGTTCACATCTCGTGCCAAAGACACTATTCTCTTCGCCACCGGCTCATAAAGCATCGTCGCCGGTGTCTTCTGCGGCAAAGTGTAAACCGATACTTATGAAGGATCGGACACGGCGACCGGATAAAAAATATATTGAAATTAGTGTGCGGAGTTAAAACGATGACGTTCACTAAACACGTCATATTGTTAGTATATTATCCTAATATTTTTCACATTCGTTTGTTTATTTATGCAAAAAATAAAAAATTGGTAATATTATAAAATATCGATTTTAGATTATTTTAACTAGAGTCCGAATTTGTATGCACTCAAAAAGGCCAAAATAGTATGCATTTATGCATCAAAAAACTTCTAAATATGCATCTGATATGCTTTTAATTTTTTTTTTAAATTTATTCCATTAATAATAATTCAACAAAAATAGATAAACTTAATTTTTTAATTATAGACATCGATTTTAAACATTTATTAAAGAACAGTAAATATTTAAAAATATAATAACAAATACTTTAATTAAGAATAATAAAAAATAAAAATGTAATTTATCCTTTTATACCATATCTTTGGTACATATTTATGAAAAAAATACAAAATAAAGACATTTTATATAAAAAAAAACAATTTAAACCAATAAAAACATAATTTTGTTATTAATAAAAAATATTTTGATAAATAGATACAATGTATGATTTTTAATTTTTATAAAAAGAGTTGACAATAATATATTTTTCCATGTGCTCAGATGTCATATTTGTCCTTCTATCACTCAATATATGTTTATTCAGACTAAACGACCTTTCCACATCTACTGATGTTAGTGTTACGACTTGCGATAATCGATATATAATTTTAACATAAACTGTCCAAAAATATAACATATGGAAAATAACATTTATTTCCCAACAATACGTAATGAACTAATAATTTCTACGACGAAATTGAAACAAAATAATTGACTATTATACAAAATATGCTTGAATATGCAAACATTTTCAAATATGCAGTCATCTCTAAAATATGCATTTATATGCAAAATAAACTTTTTTCTATGCATTATCTGTCACACAAACCGGACTCTAATTATAACTATCTAAAATACTACAGATACCGATTAGAAATATCAGAAATAACGCGTCTTTGAAGTTGGTGAACAGTATATTTTGTTTTCAACATCACTCACTCTAAGATAAATACAGAATGTTTCACTTCACGTGTTTATGAAAAATATCACTTCAACTAATAGGCAATTACTGTAGCAAACAATATTTTATTCGGTTGAAGTCAATTTATAGTAATTATGACTTGTATATATATATGATTTATGTATATAAATAAAATTATTTTATAGCTTATTTGAACAAAAACGTACAATTTTACAACTCACATTGTATTTGTGTTAGGTATAGTGACCCGATATCGTAGAAAACGATCAGTTAATATTTTTCGATATGACTTAATATAAACAAATCAAAACTATACAATTTATTATTTTATATTGTCACTTATGTCTTATTATTTATAGCGAAGTTATAATGTTTTTGTTTATATATATATAAATATTATTAACAACAATTAAAATACCATTTTGCGGAGAATAACAACGATATTACATACTCACGAATGAATTGTACTGTCGCCACTCCATCGTATGGAATTACTAATATTGAATTCATAATTTTGTATACATGTTATTAATACAACGAAGTACCTAAACTTTTTATATTATATCCATAAAAAAAAGTAATGTTAAAAAAACACAATTTCATCTCTAACTTTCAGTCCGGATATATGATATAAGATTAACAAAATAAATAATAGGTTTGATTTAACTGAATTATACTGTTAAATTATCACAGAAAATGGGTTTATAAATTATTTTATAAAACTTTGAAGTGTGGAATGATCAGGAGAATGTGTTTTAAAATATGTAATATTATTCGCACTGATGAAAATTAAACGATGATGGTTAATGTTCAATTTAACACAACGATAGATTAACCTATATTATACACGGCTATATAGCTTACATTCAGAGAATTATTTTTAATTTACTATTAAATTAGATTCAGTAAATATCCATGTATTAATATCGGTTGTAAAATGTATTGAAACGTTTAACGGGATTTCGTAAACTAAGTACCACATAAATCTTTCCCAGAATGTCATACCTGCAGATATTGTATTTGTTGACCACATATGTAATATATTAACTACATATAATATATCATATGTGCCATTAGCGTCATATCATAATTATTGTCCTCGCCGACAAATAACAGAAACTATTAGACAAAACTCGTCCACTCGTATATGATTACATATCATTTAAAAACCATTAATTTAAATAAATGGTAAAACATGATTTTAATGGCGGCCAAAATATATTTTAAAACGTTTAGTTATCCTGTGAGAGTATAATAATATCGGTATATATACATTGGTATTATGTATATATTTTTAATAAAATCACAGTTAAAAAAAAATTATATTTGCTTACCTTAAACAATAGATATTTAGTTAAATTGAATACGGTTAATTCTTCACAAAACAGCTTGAAATTAGAATTAAAAATAATATTTCTTAAATGAATTTGGTTTTAATGATAACATTTCAAGTTTAAAATGTTCTAGTTTTGATAAAGCAAATGTAATGCAATATTTTATTGTAACGTCAAATTTAGGAAACGTGCGGCGCATGATAATATGTGTTCTGCGGACGTCTTCTTACTAAACGAGCCACCTTCCTCTTCTCCGCCACGCCCTGTTATAGCTAGTGGTACACATAAATTATTTAATAATTTTATTATTACGTAATTACGTATAAGTAAGTGTACATTTTGGACGGTGCTTTAGGTAGGCAATTTAGGGGCATTCATGTGTTGAATTCAATCGCCATGTATCTTACAATGGTAGAAATGGAAAGTAATATAAAAAATATAATATTATTGGTATAGAAAATAAGTGTCCCTATAACAAAATTGTGTTAGCTTTTATGAAAACGAGAAAGAAAAAGTCCAAAAATAAATACTATATTTGTATAGACAGTATAAGTAAAAAATTCAAAAAAAATATAAAAACTATAGGAAATATTAAATTTTAAATTTAACAAAATTGAGAATAACTCTGATACGCGATTATTTATTTTGTATGACCAAAACTGTTGTTATAAATTATTACCAATTCAATAAACTAAATGAAATAATTGTTAGACAATTAAGAAAGAAAATCGATTTTCGGTGAATTGATATTCATGTGTTTTTATATTAATTCAAAAATCGATTCGCCGATCACAAAATACCATTATATCTTCGACGACGACGACTTTCCCCGCCAAGACGGTCGTCCCGCCACAATCCGTCCGACGTAACAAGATTAACATAGCAAAACTGCGATGTTTGTTTTTTATGCAGTGTGTACGTAGGTAGGTATGTACCACGAAAACGATTCGAGTATTTATTATTATTATTATTATTATTACGTGTACGACGATCGCGAGATTCATTAGCGAAACATATTTAACTGAACCGAAACAACATCGAACGAACATGTAGATTTCTCTATTTGTATATTACAATATTGCAGTATCGCCGCCGGGCTCGGTTGCCGTTGTCCGAAACTAACCGCCGCGCGTCGCCACCGCTTTTTCGTTCACGCTAATTGCATTAATCACGTTACGCGTTACCGCAATAACAACAATGAATATAACAATAAAATGATTACCGCCTTCGCTTGTGTATGGCCCACGACTGTAATATTATCACGAGACGCCAATCCGCGGCGGCGGGAACACCCCAAGGCGTGCAATGGCGCGGGGCGCGTGCAAAGTCTACTGTAGCAAATAAATTAAATATAATACCGATAAAATTAAATCCAAATCGTTACATGTATATATAAATATTTATGTATTCAAATATACGTGTAAAATGAAAAATAACGAATTAAAATTAAATTGATTTTCCCAACCATGGGGTTTTATCGGAGAAATTCATATAGTATTCCGATTTGTTAAAACGAAACGCGTAAAGGTTACAAACTTCATGAACTTTTCGTTAATGTGTTACTAACTTAATCTTTTTATTTGACGTTTTGTACAGACGACGCCGCGAAAATTGCTTTCGCACTACTTCCGCGAGTAACTATCATAATCTGCATGTTAACAAAAAAAAAAAAAAAATAATACATTTAATCAATAAAAACGTTAGTAGTTTGAACGTTATGAGTAATAAATGTTAGCCTCCAATTGAGAAGAAAAATGTACGTCGATACTTAAAATGTAAAAACACAGACTAGAATAATGGTAAAAGTAAAAAAAATTAGACTAAACATAAAAACCGGTTGAATGAACGTCGATTTTACAGGTAAAGTTATGGTAATACGTAAGATCTCCATACATTGTTATCTGGTCACCTTAAAAAATATTTAAATATTTGTATCCAATCCGCTACAGGTGAATTGCCCATCTTGGTAAAATTAAATTACGAAAGAAATTACGCACCTATACTAAATCGTCTGCGAATTGAGGCACAATAAAATCAAAATATACCGATACAATACCATAAATTAAATCTATTATTTATTCTAGTGCGAAGTCGAGTTCTACAGCTAGTAATAATATGCGGAATTAGTAAATTGAGTCCCGGAAAAAAAATGTTACTACGTCAAATTTTATAATTATTATGATATTATAAATATTGCATAAACGGTATAAATTAAAATATATGTGTTTTTTTTAATATAATTTTATAAATAAACAATAAATAGTATAAATAATTAAAAACTATGTAATTTTTGTTTATCTATCGATGAGTAGAATTAATTGGTGTCCGGGCGGTGGACTACTATATGACACTGGCCAGAACAGATACATCCTATGCAATATTATAACGCAGAGAGTTATTGTAACATAACTATTTAAAAGTAAATTGTATATGAATATAAAATATCAAAAGTTTTAAGTTTTTAGTATTTCAGACTTAGTTGCGCCAATGATTGATAACCGGGACCCAACTTACTTACTACTGGTTTATACCTGAGACTCAACTTATCGCTTTCAAAATGAACACAAATTATCACGGACCCAATTTACCTATAACCACATAATACGTACATAATGTTGTATAATGTATACTATACGTTTTCGGTGCTTCCTGCATGTTTTATTGGTCGTCATTGCATATTACACTATCGTCCAATTACAACTACACAGTATATTAAGTAAATCAACGACCGTCTTATAAAGTTATGGTTATTATAAATCTATTGCTATTTGTTTGTTTGTGGCTGGTCGATTGCTCTTGGTGTGCATAATAATCCAAATATAATATAAGCACTAAATAGAATATTACATGTTATATTAATATTTTTGTTAAAGTAAAGACTAAGGACTTTTTCCCATAGTATATTATTAAATTTTAATAAATAAAAAACTGCGCGCTGTAATTTGGAATGAAGTTTATCAAAATATTTTTAAAAAATACCCACTCTATATAATTTACAATAAAAAGGGAGGGGGGTTCTCATATGAAAATTAAAAGTTTGTATCATCACAAGACATTTCATATATGATCTTTAAGAGTATATTTAAATATTTCGAAAATCAAAATTAGAATAAATTCGTTATTAGATGAAAATAATGGGAGTATATAATATGTATATTCTATGTAATTCTCGTAGTTGTGACGCGTCATTGCGATCTCTTTTTATCGCCGTTTGGTACATATTTTATTGTAAGCATCATATTGTAATAGGTACGATGTATTTTACACACGTACACACATATACACAGTCCTAACATAGCGGTTGGCCGAAAACTGGTGGAAAAAAAAAACGAAAACGAAAATCCCACCGCGAACGTGTCGGAATTCGATTTCGAAAGCGAACACCGCCGCCAGACTATATATAATATTATATACGATAACCGGTGCGCCAGGCACCGTAAATACGGATAACGTATTGGTTAAAACACGGACGGCACAACTATTAAATGATAATATAATATTGTATTAAAATATATAGTTTGTAGGCAACGATCATAAATACATATAAGACGTAAATAAACGAAGATATCCGCGATCGAATTAATAAAACACGACGTTAACACAAAGCCTGCAAATAGGTTGTAAATAAATTGTAATGATAATAACAAAAACAATTATGAGTGTCTTGATCTTAAAAAATTACCTCAAGATCTCCGAACAGCTACCGGCCGTTATTTTCTACGGCGTGTAAAAATATCTTCGCCAATAAAACGGCTGATATTTCTAAGCCGAGTTGTAAATGTCTATGAAACAAGACGACGATAAGGTGAAAATGTCAACACCAAAATCCTCTTTCATTACGATAAATCGTTAATTATAATACATACTACGTATAATACTACTATTATGTACTTGTTTTCTCGCTATGGCATTGTCATGCGTGCTATTACTTCTTTGCAAATATGCATATATTTGATCGTTGTTTTTTGTATAACTATTCCAGTAGTTGTACATCTCGTTTACTTCTTTACTACAATATGAATTTTGTTAAGTGTCGTTAAATTTTTCGTTCATTATTATTAATACATAGATTTTCTATCTAAATTTTTTATATTTACGTATTATTCGAAAATGATAAATCGCGTGTGATAACATTAAATAATTGTAATGCAATAAACGCATGATGCAGATTTTTTATAACGTTGTTGATATATACGTGCGATCCATCGTTTAGGAACATCGGAACGAATAATCACGCGGTCGGTGTAAAACCGTCGTATTTGTAAGTTGGCAACGAAACCAAAATCAATGAAATTTCAAACTACAATCTGCAACAGTGGGACATGCACATACACTGATATAGTGATATGTGAGTATATATTATTATATACATATAGATGGGTTTACACTCTCAATTTAAAAAAAAAAAATTGTAAATTTTATTGCACACGTCAAGGCCGGGCCGGGTGGTGTCGCAATGTCATTATTTCGCGTGCAACGGTTTTAAGGTCGATACGGTGTTAATTACTCGATGTAAAATTCGATTGACCCAGTTAAAGACAACAGTGAAATGACGGACGACGAAACTAATAATAAGTGTACCACAGCTCGCTGATGCGTATACTAAAACCGACATCAGTCATTGTCGTTGTATTATCCGCATATAATAATTTTTCAGGAAATGTACGTTATTCGTGTCGTTTACCGCTTACCCGGTAGTGAGCCGTTTAAACTCGTGCGGCGTGTTGGAGTACATTACACGCTGCTGTCTTTACTCTTTACGTTTTTTTTTTTTTTTTTTTCTACATTACAGTTATGCAATGTGTTACGATATTTGTATTGTTACACGTCACACGGGTTACATATTTTGGTCTACCAACCGAATTACATTCATCGTCACGTCGTGTGATAATAGTGTAATATAAACGCGCGAAAAACGATATTATTAAAATCGCACTGCGCGGGTGCGCGGACCGGATAGCAATTGTTTTTAATATTATTTACGCCGTCACAAGTCGATCGGTTCGATCCGTCGCCGGTATCGTTGTGATTGATAATTGCGCAGTCGTAAAGGCACACACATCTTCCTTCGTGCACAGCGACCAGAGTGCGCGGCCAACCCGTTTCGCCCGTCGAACGTGTTGCGCGGAGTTCGAATTAACCGTACCGACCCAGTTGTTCGCGGGGGGCGAAAAATAAGCGACGTGATCACCGATTGCGGTTCCGACCGACAGCGGGTCGTTGTAAACAGCCTGTGCTGCTGCGCGTTAAACGATTGGTTGGCCGCACGTGAAAAAGACAAATTCACGCCGCCCGGACACGGTTAGTTATTACGCGAGCCGAGCGTGTTTGGAAATCACTATATATATATACGCAACACGTACATCGAAACGTCGTTCACGTTTTTCATCCGTCTCGTTCGCCCCGCGACGACGGTAAACGCGTTTAATAGATAACAACTGCAGTCGGTTATACTCTATTGAAATGTTCTAAATACTTTTCCCGATACACGCCGATATCGCATTTTCGAAACAATTTATCTCTCTCTCGAAAAATTATTTTCGTTTGATACATTCTTCGATACCTACCGAGATAACAGCCAGACGTTCAATGCTGTTTGTTAATTATTCTGTTTGTAGATATTAATAACATCATATCGACTTCCCAACATTCAACGTGTATATTGTATTAGTATCCGTATAATAATAATGGTCTTTAAAAAAAATAAATACATTTTTGATAGGTAATATTCGATTAACTATTAAATACGTTATAAATATAACGTTTCGAGTTAGTTCAAACGTATAGAAAAACCATCAGACAAATTACCCGAGTAAATATTTAAAAAGTATTTTGAGTAGAATTCTTCATACAAATTTAAATGTTCTACTAGTAATCTTAGGTAATTTTAAGAATTATTCTATTCTATCCGTACACATATTTGTGCATCAACAAGAAATCCAAAACAAAATTTTTAATCTGGAACGTTAATACAGCCTGTGGCGTTATAACGGGAACTATTTTTTTTTGTCGTAGTAATTTTTTCTGAAATTCCTTTTTATTTTTGGATCAGTTACTAGATTTAAACTCTTTCCACACTGTAGGTCCAGCAACGTCACTGCAGATTAGCAGCCAATGTTGAACATATTTCGATACATTTAATTTCCATGGATTTTATCAAATATTATCATCTCGTCGTTTAAGTTTATTTTTAACATTATGTAAGTCTGCATTTATCATATGATATTATACATAGCAATGACACAACGTAAGAACAAAAATATATAAATTACCTATAAAAGTATGAAATAGTTTACCAAAAATATCATCGGATGAAATTTTTGGACAGTAGAAATAATAATAATAATAATAATAATATAATGGCGTGACCGCAGATTCAAATTATCATCGTTGTCACCGCCACCGCCTTATAACGCAACACGTGAAATGTGCGATAACTTCAGAAAACGTTCTGCCTGCGATTTCACGTCATTGTACGGGCGGGGAAGACAATGGAGAATGGAAACGAATACCGGAAGCGGTGGGCTAGGTATTAACAATGATGTACAGGTATAACTGTGAGCATAAAAAATAAGGTGAATTCGAATTTCGCATAAAACCCGTAGTGTGGGTACATTAATCGGAACGGGACACTACGATTTAGGAAAAATATATAATTACCGCAGAATTGTTGAAATTTCATCTATTCTGCGGTAATATATAGTGGTTAAACTGCTATTTTTACTTTTTTTTTTTATGACAAATGGACATCCGCGATTTCGTCGATACCCGGATATCATGACGAACAATTTATTTTACAATTCATCTATACCACGTTCAACTGTTCAATCGATAAACTCGTGATTATTATCAAGTATCTCCTTCTATTTCCACGGCATTGACCTTGTATAGGTAATACATTTTAATATTATGCGGTCGAAGTGGTGCAACTATATGTGTATTTATCTATTCGATAGACGTAACGGGTAATATTTTTATTGTCTTAACGTGTGTTCTGTATAAGTCAACATTTTATTGAACTAAAGATTTAATCAAATATCTAATTCACTCGTTGAGTGCACTTTTTGGGTGTTTACCCATTATTCGTTCTGTCATTGTAAATTCTTCGTCATCAAATTTACTTATTATTGTATTTTGTATTTATAAAGATCTGTAGATATAAATTGTATACCTAATAATATTTTAAATAAAAAATTTAATTATTCAAACATTATATTACAAATTTTAAATTTTAAACAAATTTAATAATTTATAATTGAGACTTCGAGCAAAAAGATTAATATATTTTTTTTTCAATTAAGTATGTAATTTTTTTTTATTATATATCTGTATTCACAATACTTAGTTGATAAATCGATTAGAAATCAAAGGTAATTTAAACTAAAAAAAAAAATGAATCTAATATGTTTTATAAAAGGTAAAAATTGTTAGTATTTTCAGAACAATTAAGAAAAATGAACAAATAATTAAGAGAAACGGAAATTTTAACGTAAATTCTGGTTTTGACAAAATTTTGTTTTATTTGGTGTAACTAAAAACAAATAAAAGATACTTCACAATTTTAAAAATGTTTATATTATGACCATGAATTTTTTATAAATAATACTTTTTTTTTCAAAATATTTAAACTTTCAATTGCGTATAAATATCTAAAAAATTTTAAAATTTTAGTTTTATTTCTATAAATAACAATAATTATTTTTACTTATTCAAAAAAATTTTAAAATTCAATATTACAAAGTATAGATCACACATAAGTTATTCTTATTAATATGTAAAAATATTTTAAAAAAAATTTAAGTAAAATTTTTTTATACAAACATTTGAACATTTATAAAATGTGTAATTTTTATAATCAAGGCTTAAAAGTTTTATACAAAGTTCCTCATAAGAAGGTAACTAAATTGTAAACTTGTATGAAATTAAACATAAGTATATAAGAATTAGTTGAATTACAGAAATATACTTATAAGCAATAAGTATATTTAATAAATAAAAAAAAACAATAAAATGTTTCGAAAAATATTACTTATTGTTAACAATACAATAAGCAAACTTTGAATTATATATCATACCCAAAAAGTTAAATAAAAATTAATGAAATTGAAATGTTCACTAGAATTACAATGTATGTCATAAGTGGGTATATCGTAAAAAAACGGAGAAACATCATTTTTATTAATGTTATTTATTACTGTTTTTTTTTTTTTTTAATTTAAATATTATTGTAAGTTTATTAGTAATTTTAAATCATATTTATTGATTTTTTTTTTTTGTTTTTATGGCATTAAATTTTTTTTTCGTTTTTCATTTGTCGATATTATTAAATTTGTAAAATAAATTTCCGTTATAAGTTATAACGATATAAAAAAACTTTTTGAAGCCCTTAATTCAAATATAATTGTATTTATATTGTAACAGGTTACATTAAATTTATAATAGATAGTTACGGGCTACAACATTAAGCTAAACCATTTTACTGTTCATTAATTAAGATATTATGAAGAAAAAATGTATTCAAATTAAATTAAAAAATTTAATATTGATTAAGAAGTAAAATTCAAAAGTGTCCCACCTTCGTAACCACAACCGCTACAGATAAGATGATAAAATTAAGTAACAAAAATTTAATTTCATCGATAAAATGTGATTAGTTTTTTTTATATACTATTTATTACAACTAATTGCGTGTGTTTTTCAATTTAATTTGATACTACGAACTTCAACATAACTACTTAAGATGTAAATAAAAACTGTATAAGCGAGAGAAGAACTATAAAAAAAACATTAAAACAAAAAAAGTGGATATAATTTGTATTAGTGCTGAATTAATTTTGACGTGTAACGAAATATTGTAGATTATTTTTTTTTCTTTTATTTATACTTAATTTAAATTTTATTCATACGGCTTGTGAATTACCTGCCTTTCTTTTTTTTTTTTTTTTAAATAAATATTAGTCAGTTTTTATGATTTTTGTATTTAATGATTTACACGACAGAGTCCCGAAATTAAATATATTAAATAATATAACAATGTATTGTTTTTAAAAAAATTTACAGAAATATTCACAATTGCAATAATTTGAGTATAAATGTTATGTCCTTGCACGAAAATTAAAATAATTTATATTATCTAAATTAATTTAACTTAATTCTAAACGATTTTCTCTTATGTATAATCGCTTATCGGTTAAAATAATATAAATATTACATTTATATTTACGTATATTGTAATTATTTGTATTATGTTGTATGCCGCCTTGGGATATATAATAATAATAATATAGCGTAAGTAGAAAGTGAATGGGTGGGGGGGGGTAATATAAATCAAAATCCACAGTATATGATAACAGTAAACGATTAAAAATTAATTAAACATTAATAACGATTAATTAAAAGCAAAATATCAAATAAATTACTGTTATTTTTTACGTGATCATAATATATTAATTTTGGCAATCATATAATATTATAAAAAATATGATATAATTTAATAATTACCGTGTAGGTTTTCCAACATCAGTATCTATAGTCATAACGTAAACATTACACTTAGTATTGTATATATAATTATATTATGTTGTACCCGTGTCCAAAACATTTTACAAATTTATGTTTTCTTATTACATAGAAAACCGATCTGACCAAAGTGTTAAAAATACATATTATTTTGATAAACAGAAAATAATGTACAGCGTAATAGCATTTGAATATGCGTAGTAAAAGTAATACTGAATATAGTATAAGTGTTCCACCAAATGTAAGAAAACATTTTATTCTGATCAATGTAATAATAATTGTAATTTCAATTTTTTTTTCGACATTGCCCTCGTAAAATATTAATATTTTATAAATCATGACTAGTTTAAAAGTGCTTTGAATAAAACCAATTATTATAAAATAGTAAAATAGTGAATCGTTCGTTTTCATTACGACAAATATAATAATTGATGTTAGAACAATAAAAACAATAACAATAATTTTGCTTTGGTTTGTATTTAAAAATAAGTAACGCTATCTATGGGACACTTCACAAAGACAATAATATAAATCCAATGTTAATAACAGATATATGTAACATGCTGCTAACATGTATATTAAGTTGCCTATGTGTCTTCCAATTTTATTTTTATTACCTATTATTATGTTTAATTTACTTACTATATAAACTCAAAAACATATATTATAAAGCTTAATACGTAAAATAATAAAATGGTACATCAATTTCAGATTGTTTGACTTAAATTCTGAAATTATATTATCATTGAATATACTTTTTAGATAATTTTAACTTAATAATAAACGATTTAAATATTTTGAATTAATAATAAATTACACGAAAAGGACTGGAAGTCAGCTATTTCAGTTACGAATGACGTGTGCGCACGAGCTTCAAATGCATTTTATCAAGTACTGAAATTGACATTTCACACGGGACTTTTGCAATATTAGTTTTATTTCCGATGCCGGTTGAAGCGTTGAAAACCCCTTTTCATCTAATTATGCTTATAATAATATATGCGTTAAAAATACATAACATTTTTAGAGAGACAATATCATGCTGCAGCGGTATAATAAAATTAATTTGTTGAACGAGCAAACTGTAGGTAGACTAAATAAAAATAATTCAAAACTACCAAATCCGATATTAAACAGGTGTTAACAGTAGCACACCATTATACGTCATCATTACCTTATAATTATTTGTATGAGTATAAAGCAGTTAAATTTTAAACATGATTAATTAATTAAACGATATGTGATAATAATAATAATAGTAATATGTTTAATAAAAATTAAGAAATCAATATATATATATACATATATTATATAATAAATTATGTCTGTAATTTTGACGATATGAATGTTGATACGTCACTTTTATTTTGGAATTATAATGTTGTTAATAAGACACGTCTTATAAAATACCATTTAAAACTGGTATGTGTTGATGTCTGATGATCGTAATATACGTTATCACGCGACGAAGTTATATCACCGGGACAACAATGATAGTATGGAATTTTTTTCAGAATTTTACGGAAAATCAAAGCGTCCTTGATCGTATTTCGGTTGCGAAATGTGTCGTAACATCGGTAACGTATCCGGAAAAAAAAATTTCAAATAAAAAAAATTTCGGGGTGGGAGCTCAAATATTCGTATAATATTGTTATCTAGTCTGAAGGTAAATGAATCAACATAACTCGAGTAGTGATTACACTGTCGACAGGCGATCGTCGAGCATAGAAGGTTTTTGGTCGTCATATCGTTCATTATTATAATATTATTTAATAACCTAATCGTTATGTTCAACGGCCATGTTAATATAACATTTACACAAGTTTGGCGACAGTATTTGTAATAACAAATTATATATTAATAATTCAAATATAATGTAACGTGGTCGGGGATGATTAGTTGGTTAGATAGGATATTCGGGGAAGAAATTAGTTTCTTTTAAATATATTATTATAACCGTAACTCGGAAATGCAAAGGGTATATATTTAGGATTTTAATATTAAAAATAAATGTAGATTGGTCTAATAGTTTTCAATAAATACATATACAAGTTTATTATTACTTACGAACAAAGTTTACCAAAATGTAGAGCTGTCTCGGAGTTCAGGTGGGCGTGGTGGTAATCGCGAAGAACTGCCGTTCTCGTACATAATATTGATATATTTGACCGTAGCCTTACAATAATAAATGTGTGACAAAGTTAGGAGGGAATTAATGTCTAGTCAGCATAATATTGCACACGTTATGTTTATAAGACATATAATATGTACCTATTATACGTATTATGTTTATAAAATATAAGTAATGATGATGTAACAATTGTTAAAATATATTATCACATTAAAATAACAAGTAAACGTGTTATCTGTTTATCCAATTATACAAATAATGAGCATCAGTCTTTCAATTTTATGACCACTACGCGAATATTATTGCCTCCAATAACTATTATGAACAATAGTGGAGCAAAAAATATTTTATATCGTCCATTCATAACTTGTGCATACTAAATAATAATTACCTTTAGTACCTATGTGGTGGATGACCTAGCTAGTCTTAAAATGCACGTGTAGGATTATAACCACAGTACCACGCATTTTAGTTAGAATAAAATTTATAGTATATATTATGTTACCTATTATTTGAATATTTTCAATAACTTTGGATATGTAAAATTTAAAAAAAAAATTCATAATATTTTTAGCTAAATAGAATAATGAAATGGAACTGGAAAAATGTTTAATAATCAAAAAGTTACGCTCTCAACTCGAAAATGCATATTTTTCACTGTTGAATTTTATATCACACACGGGGAATTTGATTTTTGACAGTACGTATGTATTGTATTTTTTTACCCAAACATATTATTAGTCGTTGTAGTATACCCGAAAAGACTATGCAATTTTACTCATACGTATACTTATAACCATTATCAAAAAAAGTCAAAAATTCTCGTGAATCCGCGCTGACTCTATACAAAAATAAGCAATAACAATACTCGTTATCTATATTATTGTTATTTTCAAAAAATAAACTAGATTATTTTTTTGAGGTAAACACGAACCGGGATCGACTATATCGTGAAAAAACAAACTCCGTCCGTGCGCATGCACGTACACGCGACCTGAGAGTAGTGTACGACGACTGTCCGTGGCTATATATACATTACATGTAAGTACGACGAATGTTTTAACGACGGTTATAAATTATAATATAGGAAAAAAATTTCTTCTCGCTCTATAATTCGTATCGCATGAAATTTTTGTCCACGGGTCGTCGGTCGACACTGCAAGGAATTCTTGACAAGTGCTTCGCATATTATCACTGTACCTACTCGTGTACCTGCACACATATAAATACAGTTAATAATCATAACATAATGTGTACTTCACTGCAGTTGTATACGTTTTTTTTATTATTATATCAGTGAAACTCGCGACGTACATATTATTAATAGTATATACACATGTAAGTGTTATATTATACGTATAACTATGTGGCGGCGGCGACAGCTCTATATATTATTAAAAAAAATAACTATATAATATAATATGTACCTAATCGAATAGTTACGTGATTTATCTCGAACGATTCAAAATGCTCGAATAATATATTATTATAAATCCCGTGGTTTGGAGAGAGCACTGGTTCTTATTTTTGAATATCCCGAAAGTATACTAATCGAACACCATATTACAGCGATAATTATTAGTGTTTTTCAGGATCTCGATAACATCACGGAACTTATAAGGGTATTAAATTAATACAATTTTGCACGATTTCGGTACCACGAACCGGATCGAAAACGCTGATGTGAGCGTCGATAAAATTTCTAAAAGCGATACAATACAAGCAATCAATGCGGTTTTTAACCATACATGGTTTGAATTTTGGAAAATTTTTTCAAGAGGTCGTTTATATTTTATTGACACAAAATCATAAAATAAATAATTTTATAATGTTTTTACCTAAATCTATAAATATAATAGTTATTGTAAAGACTTTTTTTTATTATTAACTAACTTCATTTTTAAATTTTAAATCAAAATCATGATTTATTTCACTTTTAAGACACTTAGCTATAAGTAGGTATTTGATATTAATAAAATATTAGTATTTTTTTTCTCTAACTTATTAATTGTTTTTAAAAACAATTTAGAAATAACTATAACAAGTATAGCATAATAATTAATAAGTAATAACTGTTAGAAATGATAAGATACTTCATTAAGTTAGACTTCGATTAGATTTTGCATTCCAGTATATAAGCAGTCCGTACAGGTTATAGAATATAATGTTCTTACGCCATTCTTATAATGTTAAAATGTTTGGCAAAAATAACTAGTCGATATTTTTTTGTATTGATGTGAATAGTTGAAAATTTGAAATAACATCATGATATTAAAAATTAAAGGTGGTTATACAGAAAACCACGATAAACCAAACTCGTGTATATCAATGAGCAGCCATTTCAGACTCGAGGAAGATAACCACAACGTCATTCGTAATAATATTAAATATTTACGGCGTTATCCGTTTAACTGGCCAATTTAGTTTTCTGTGTAAATTTTATTATTAAAAAAAATTGATTAAAAATATTGTTTGAAATCATACTAGAATGACTAAATAATCATAAAAGTTATAAATTTTTTGGGCGTATCTACCAAAATCCTATAGTTAATAGAAAATCTACTTTTTTTTTAATGTCGTTTATCGTACATAGTTTTTAGGGTTTAAAAAAATGATAACCTAAGCATGTATTGTTCAATTTAATGATTTAAAACGCAATAAAAAATTGGAGTACTAATATTTAGTATCAAAAATTGAAACAAATGGAATATTATAATATTAATAAGTGCTTGAGCTTATAGCAGAATGGAATAATATATTACAGCGAGTGATCCATCCAAAATTTTTTTCAAAAACAATAAACTAACAAAATAAACAAGCGTAACTTGTTAAATGAGCTGCACTATAATTAAACATATTATATTATAGTCAATAAGTAATAAATAAAGTTAACTTAATCATTTTTAAGTTATACAAAAAGTCGTATTTCAAAATGTATGTAATTATAATAATCTCTAGTGTATGGTATACTTGCCATTATCAAAATGTCAAACGATTTATGTTTCAAACGAGTTTCGTAGGAAAGATTTCAATAAATAAATCGTATAATTTGAGGTCATTGACGTTTCAATCGAGTCTCTATTATTGTAATGTAATGTACCTATAAGTGTGTTACGCAAAAAATCAAGTAAAATAATTTATCGCATTCTTAGGTGATTGGAACAAACATTATTTAAACATTTTCTATATTCAAACCATACACATTCTAATAGAACACCACATTACTATACTACCGTTTATCACTACATCTGAGTTGAATCTCGTAACTAAAAAATTGTCATCAAAATTTAGCTCCCGATATCTCATGTAAGTAATGTGACAAAATAATTAATATTTACTGGGGTTTTCCCTATAAAACACATCTAAGGGCTTAAACAAAAAATGATACATTTTGCAAAACCAAGTGAACAGATTTCAAAATAAAAATTCTATCTTGGTTAGATTTGATAAGAAACTACATATTTTAGTTTGATATTTCTTCCAAGTAAATAATTTTATTTTTATTACATTTTTAATTATATATATATATATATATAAATATATTTATTTTTTTTACCTGCACATGCCTTTACACCAATACTAGTTCAATGTATATCTAATACCCATACATATATAAGAAAACATTTAATTAAATTATATTATCGATCCGTGTGTCTCGTCGATACGGAACAGAGCACGGGACTATTGTTCGATCTCCGATAAGATAATATCCCACAACAATTATGATTGGAATTTATGATAATAATTATATGCGAATATTATTATGAGATTTTGTTTTTTGTCTCTCTACAGCTGCTTCTATAGAAGCATAGCCACTCGTGATGTTAAAAGAGAGTTGTTCAGAAAGTATACGCATTGGCAGAAATCGGAAAAGAAACTATTATTGTTATGACAATAGCCCACTGAATTTACAATAGTCTTTCAAAACACGTGTAAATGTAGTCGATGAAAATAGGGTCCTAAGCCCTTACGTTTATAGCAAACTTTAAATAATTTCAACGTTCCTTATAATAAAAAGGTAACTAAATTCCATCTTTTGATTAAGTAATAAAATGCACGAACACGACATAAACAAAAGACGTGTAGATGTAATAAATTAATAACTGTTTAATACTTTAATGACTGCAATGTTGTTTATCTCAACGTGTAAGACGTAAGTATATTATATTATATTAATAGAAAATAATTAATAACTACAATGAATGAGTGGCTGCACTCCGAGAAACGTTGTACTTATTTGTCTCCCATTCATCGTCTGAACGTTAAAACACAGATGACACGTTTTCCGGATTTCTAGCAAAACGATTAATGTGTGTATTTTACATTATAATGAATATATTTTAGGAGCGATAATACCTATAGTTTTTATAACATTTTACTGCGCCGACTGCTGACGCTCTATGAATACAATTTGTATTCATAATTAATTACGTTACGCATAGACAGATGTTATTAATGAAAGGCAGAGTAACAATAAGCTATTAAAAAAATAATAGTTCGAGTAAATATATTATGTGGTCGATTGAATCATCACAATATATTAGCGGCCACTGATCTAGAATTCACATTAAATGAATAATTGCAGGTGCACACAATAAGTGAAACGATGCAAACAGAAATTATCTCGTATGATTACGGCACAACATTTTTTAGATCAATGTTGTTATCTATAATGTTAAAATTAACGAAGCCGGGAAACTCGATTCTTCGTAAAAATTTTCGTGTAATGTATCGTAAATTCATAATACTTCGTTGAGTATTAGCAGATTACTGTAAATACATATATTTAATACCCTTTTTTTATTTTCAAGATTATTTTCTGTTGCTGAAGTAACTATTATAGGAAGACCGCAATAAAATATGGAATAGACACCACCGGCAAGTTAGGTAGATTATATGTGGAACTATTACATATTTCCATATAATTATTTAAAATCTAAAATATTCTTGGTGTATACGAACCAAAAAGTGTTGCAGTGTTCGCGTTTCTTGAAATAATAAGAAATGTGACCTGCAATTTATACGGTTATGTTCATATTTTATTTAAAAACGTTAACATTATATTATACAGTAATATTTCGACGACGTATTATCAAATAGTTTTAAACGGTTTATACATAGTCAGGAGGTATGGGTATTTACCAAGTGGAGAATAATGCACCTATACATTTGACCGAGGACGTGTCTCGTGAGTATAAGATGAACAAGGACGGTCAGACAAGTCGTATATATGTAGTATACATTGTACAAACTACGAGTGATTGTTGTTATTCATGTTGACACATAATATTATCCTAAATTGCAGAATTTTAAACAACATTTTGTTGTTCACGGCCATTTAAATTTCTAGGACTTAATCCACATATATTCGCAGTATGTACTAATTCATCATGATGATTCATTTTTCTGCAAGTCGACATTTTTTTTTATTTTAATTAAAAAATATATAATTACGATATTATAATACCATAGGTTTGAAAATTATCACAACAAATATTAATTACAGCGTATACGACAAAAAATATATGCATGATATGTATGCAGTTCGGTTAGTATAAATAATTATTAAAAAAAAAAAAAAAAACAAAAATAAACACAAATTCGACAACGTCCTTTATTAAATATGAGCAGTAATCATAATAACGCAGTACACAAGTAGATTAATAATTTTGTATTGTGCTCTTTTTTATCAAGTCTTCTAATTTTGTTTATTATTTTATAGCAACTATAACTATAGGTATATACTTCTGTTGTCATATAATGTGCTTGTATTACAAAGATAACATTTCGCAACGATGTTTAAATATCTCGTTTTCTGACTGTTGAGTAAGGTTCAAACAATACAAACTCCCATATCTATAATATAATGACATTAACAATGTCGAAATAAGACAATGTATATTATTAGCCATTCTTAAAACACAGATGATATATGACACAATAATGTTACCGAGGTAAATCAAAAATATAGGTACAATAAGTTTATTCGATTTCTATATAGATGCATTTTATTGGTATATTCAATAAATATACATACTATTATTATAATAATATAACTCGAAAATAAAACGACAAAAAAATATAAGGAAACGGAGATTAGTATATATAGCAAATTTGATAGAATCAATTTTGCTATTAATTCGTCATAGTTCGAAAATGAATTCATTGCAATTTAATTTATTCATATTATAATATAAATAGGATAAAACAATAAATTTGTTTAAATGTAATACGGAAATTTATTCTATAACTGTTTTCATAGTTAAAGGGGATCGACGGACTTGACGATGGAAAACAATATTTACACATTGCTTAAAATAAAAATTGTAAATAAATATTTTTAATTAAAAAAACAAAAAAAAAAAATACAAACATGTAGTTCATGTTCCTGAGCGATCATCCATCTCAGTATGTGTCCGAAATAATATAAGCATATACCCACTGTGCAAAGAACTGTTACAGACATTCTAGTAATATATATTTTTAAATTCCACGGTAACATAACAATGTGGTATTATAACTAATTACTGAAAGGTTTTTGAACAACATACATTTATGAAGATAGTGAATTTTGAACCAAACGCTTCAGAAATAATTACGCAGTTAATCAAAATTAAATTATTTTTGAATATAATATTTAATATATCACCACTTCGTCATAGTCAAAATGCACACAATATGCTATTTTCTCAAACCATATCTGATGGGATACCTGGATAGAAAAAAACGTAGCTATCTTAAAATGTTCATGAACTTTTAACTGTATGTGAACGGGTGTCGATCGGTAGTACACACGGAAAAAAATACGCGATGAAGGCGCGTGTGTTCAACACAACGAACAGCAACTACGACAATTTTTTCCGTCACAGCGTTCTATTTTAATAAATAAAATTACATTGTACTAACCTTCCTTTCTAAACACAAAGAGCGGTGGGGACAAGAAGCAGGACACTGGTGTGGCGGACCTCGTATACAAACCGGGACTGGTGTGCTGTGATCAGAAGATACCGCAGACGGAAGCTGAGGTGAACCGGATGTCCACAGACGAACTACTACAAGACCCAGTGCGGGCGGCCATATACCGCCGGGAAGACCGGGCGGTGGACATCCAACGATCATTGAGGCAACCGGACAGCGATTGTATCCAGCAGTCGCAGCTGTCGGGAGAACCGCTCCTCGATAAAATGGCGAGCCAGCATCATCGGCTAGCCGTGGAACCGGCAGTGACGACCGAGGTAGATCTGCCGGCGTCAAAGTGCGTAACCGAAGCGTCATGGGAGCCATGCACACCGGCCGTAAAGGCGAGAACGGCAGCTCAGCAGGCGCGAATTCGTAAGAACTGACAAAAGCTGAAGGAGAAGAAAAAAGCCAGAAAGCAATGTATAAAACTGCAAAACATTCTCGCCATACAACCGTTGCGTCCTGCGCCGATTTCGGACACGGAGGCCGCCAGCTAATCACGGTGCGAACCGACGCTTTTAGTACCACCCATCATCTATGTTACCAACATCGCGTTCCCAATCACGTGTGTACCCGCAGACGGTCGTATCGTTGCAAGCGGCCCTAGACATGATGCTAATTTCATTGGTCAGCTGATAACGTACGCATTAACGCAACGGTAGAATCGGGAAATGTCGCAAACAGTATAGCCAATATAATATTTATTCTATGTGCATAAAGATTTTATTTATTTATTATTTTAGGCCGTTTGATGGGAATGTGACAATCATTTCTCCGACCTCGCCAAACTGTTTGTTGCCTAGCATCACGCAAGACGACACATCTGACATGCATAACGAGACAGAAGATATTTTTGAAACAAAGGTAATTTATAAAATAATTATAAGCACATAGCTTTTATACTTCTGTACATTATATTTTCAGTCAAACGGTTCATTTGGTCGTCTGCTCTCATTCGAAGTAAACGACGGCCCCAATTTTTTTAACATGCAACCCATTCTAATGCAAACCGAGTAACGCAATATAAAAAGATTATTCTGCAACATTATATTATTATTTAATACTCTGTAATGCAAATAAATAGATTGTACCTTTGACTGTTGTAATAAGACGTTTATAATATAATATTTAGGTTTATCAACAATTATAGAACAGATCTTTCGTCTCTCATACAACAATGTAAGCATTACATCTGTTATACATATAGCCATATTATATGTATATTTTACCCGAATGGAAAGTATAATAATTTTTAAGAACACAATAATCACAGAGTATATTGTGGGTAACGTTTAGGCTGCAACAATATAGATATACCAGTCAGGCCGATAAAGATACATACAATATATATATATAGGTACACAACATAATGTTTATAATATAAGTAACTTAAACCGTCACAATAGTATATCTTTATACGGTGTATACTCTGGCTTAGCGTAACGATTTCAAGTCACGTCATAACAAATAGGTATGTAATATCGTATATGTACATATTTTATAAAACGTACATTGCTGACAAATTATATAATAATTTTTAATACTCGCAATGTTATACAGAATATATTATAATACACACAGTTACTTTTGAATCGATAGAAAAATTATGTGTGGATTGAAGATATTGTGTATCGCATAATCTATAATATATATATCGTCATTAATTTCTCAAATTTATAATATTTAGGTATATATGCTTATAGAGCCTATAAGCATCTATAATATAGACAATATATTTTTATAATTATTTGCCATATGAATGGATAATGAATAAATGTATAACTATTACAATATGCTTACATTTATATGGTTATTATTATTATTATATATATATATATCTTTAAAAAAATAATAATAATTTTATGATGTTTTTCTAAGAAAGCAAGTACATAAGAATAACTTAATAAAATTAGACAGTGTAAATTAGGTATGATTAAGTTAAATTTGTACACAATAAATTGCAATATAAATAAGCATGATTATGTTAAATGCAGTGTAAAGTATAAAATAGCTATAGGTAGGTAATATAATAAATTGATCGCTGCAATCTTTGAACCTTATACTTTCATATAATTCCATACGTATATAATTTATATTATTTGAAGCTTTATAAGATTTTGTTTATTTAAGTACTTTTTTTTATCAATTATTACATTATAATTGAACTGCATTCAGTATTTTCATTTTCGATAACTAGAATCATCTCATCGTCTCCGCAAGTACAAATATCCATATATTATAACTGTTGAGTTTATACAAATTACTTTTCTTTATCTAATTATCAAAATAATAATGATATATTTTGAAACTTTTCCGAACCAATACAACATTTTCAACATAGTAATAAAATAAATATTTGTCTACACAGTAAAATACTGCTTTTTGTTTTTTTTTTTTTTTTACTGTTAATAAGTGTATATATTTTGCAATTAAAAATGTATTATGTTACAATTTTTATAGCTAATAATACTATTTATGATTTATCATTATATTTTAAAAAACAATAACATGTAAAAAACATTAAGATTAATTTTAAGATATTACTTATCTATATTACCAATGTATTGTAATTCAATATTTTCTCAAAAGCTATACGTAATAACAATAATATGTTATGACCTAATTATTTACTATTAAAATATCTAATTAAATAGCAATAACAAAATGAAAGCAATGTTTTCAGAAAAATGAATTCAGCCTATCATATTATAATATGTCTAGTAAAGAAAATTACTATAACAGCAATGTAAAAATATTAAAATTTGTTTTTAATTATTATGTTAATGTTCCGAGTATGTAGTAAAAACAATAAATTATACACATAATTATTATATTTGATTAAAATAAAATGTGAACGTAGTCATATAAACTTATAAGCATAATACAAATCTTCCTAATGTCATGCAACATAATACAGTTAAGTGTTTTTTATATAATACGTGTATATTATATTAATTAATGATTATTATATTGTGTTTACAATTTATTACTTCATCGATGATTCGTTCACAAACGTCGATGAACGTCGGCGTATTTCATTATTTGTCCACCATTGTAAAAATACTTTTTACCACCTTACAAATTCTAATTTAAAAGAATACGCTCTGGTTATATCAGATATAACAGACTTGTTTAATATTTCATGGCCACTGACATAAAAATATATTCTGTATTAAAAGCTGGTTATACGCAGGTATTAGAAAATAAAAAATTAACATGGTTTTTGCGTTCTGATCGATTTTTTTATTTAAAGCGAGACCAGATTAATACAAGAACGAATATCAACTGGAAATTATGCGTTCCTTATAATTGTATCAAACATTTTCCCGATTTTCATTTATAATCTATAATGTTAGGTATATGATAGGTAACTATAAAGTAATATGATCTTTTTTTGATAAAATGATAATTGCTAGGCGATTTGAATAGGCAATTTGGGTACATTAGTGCCATGAATGTACCTTTCTATTATCATTGTTGTAAATAATCACTACGAAAAAGAAATGTAGTAGTTTGGGTAGATATTTTCAAAAACATTAAGAATTTATATTCAATTAAAATCGTGCAATAACTAGACTCTATGTAATAAAATATTTGAAAATACCATAACATCCAAATTTCAACTAAAATAAGTATAAAAAATAGTTTTGTTTGTATACTTTTTAGATTTTTTTATTTCCAATATGAATAACCTAATATTATACTATATACTATTCTACGTTTTCAAACCTTGCCTATTACAATTGAAAATTGTTTAATATTTTTATTATTACAGCATAAATACTTGTCGTTTTTAAATCTTCGTAATTTGATCAATTTTGTAAAAAATTAAACTTCAAATGAATAAGTATTTAAAAAAAAATGCCTATGTATTTATAATAGTTTTATATACTATACAAACATAAGAACCTCTTATTTAAGATCTTGTAATACATTTTATTAAATGTTGATCAAGTGAATACTTTTATATCATCATATTGTATACAAAAACAAAACAAATAAAATTTAAAAATGTCTTGTCAAATTACATCACCACATATTAAAAATGCTTACATAAACAGCATTAATTTGGTAAAAATTAAAATATATTAGAGTTAAAAAATTTTAAATATCGAAGTTTATTTGTTTTTAATTACAATAAAATAAAATAAATCATTTGAAAAGGAATAGTTAATAATTGTGGTCAAAGTATTTTGAAAATAATTCCACGTGCAGAAAATAATAATATTAATACTTAGTGAAAATTTCAAGTTTCTATGGTTTTTCGTTTGTGAATAATAGCTATATATATAAATCAAAAACTGGTTTAGCGTAAAAATTAGGTATAGTTAAAAGAAACCCTGTATTACATTTTTAATCTTTAACTAAATTTTTGTCATTATTCAGACAAATTTAATCAAAAAGTGAACTTCAAATGTTTCTAAAAAAAATTCCACCTGTGTATTTTAATAGATATAATAACAAATCATTGTGTTAAATTATTAAGTTTTTTGATCGTAAACAAAAACAATTATATCGATATTTAAAGAAGTCTAAAAAAAATATCTATAAATTGCGTTATATTTTGATTAGTATACCATGTAAACATTTCTAATATAGAAATTTAGTCCATGTGTCATGTCCATGGATATTCGTTTTTGAATTACAACAAAATAACTAAATCAATCTTATCAAAAACTTTTATTGAATAAATAAAAATAATAATAATTAAGTTTTCTTGTAATTTAAATAGTTTGCTGCAAAAGATGACTGCGGACACAGAAACAACACACAATTTATTAATAAATATAGTTGAGGTGAAATTTATCTACAACAGATATGTAGTTTTTATCTAGATAATATTTATAGGTATTATGTTATACATTTTAACGCAGTTATTAACTGTACGCTGTAAAATATTACAGTAAATTAATTACTGTACAATAGTATATATTTGTAAAAAATTAAAAACCCATCAATCATCAATATATTGTTGAATATAACTTATAATACAATTTAAAGAATGTATATTATTCGATAAAGACAATAATTACATAAAAAGTACTTGTATTGTGTTTGTTAATGTCTAAAGAAATGTATTATTATAATATGTTTATAGTAATAAGAGAACTTATTAATTAGATACCTAAAATTAAGATACACTTATAAGTTATGACTGGAAATCAGAATTATATTATGATAATGTGTAACTGTAAATTTGATAAAATTTAATAACTATATAATATGCATAATATGCACAATGCATATTATCCATTATACAATTTAATGTGTCTATACAGTTCTATTTAGGATGCATGTAATATGCAGATTATATAATATTAAATTTTAATTTTTACATTATAATAGTGAAAATTATAGTATAATAAATTTTAGCAACAGTGACCAAAATGTACAAAACTGTACAAGCATTACCGACGATATTAGGTTACCTATTATGAACTGTAACGTGATCAAATTTTTCAAATAATAATAATAATTATTATTACTTATATTACTCTATATATGTGATTAAATGACCGTACACCTGATAATTGGTACTATTATTAATTTCAGCTGACCAATATGGAATCATCTGTCCGTTCCAAATATAATTTGTATTTAAACCGATAAACGTTAAAATAATTTCTAGATCAAATGCATTTTGATGGTATTCTCGTTGTCACGGTCCCAGAAATAACGTTCCTCATCAAGTGCACGTTAAAATGTTTAAAATGTCGAAGAACCAAACAGTATATTTAATATTAATACGATCTAAAGTAATATACAATAAATCATAAACAATTTTACAAAAACACATGTTTAATAAGTAGGTACATTTATACAATATTGACACGAAATAATTCGCTACCTATTCAATGACTACATAGCTGCGTGTATAATATACTGATACAAATCCGTGAATCCCTTTATTGCAGCAGATCCCTCGTTAATCGTTTCATATATTAATACAGTTATTATCTTCTATGATATTTCCTTAAAAAAAAGTCGGCAATGACAACTAATAATTTTTTTTTTTATATATATATTAGATGTAATTAAAAATAAGCAGTATCTTACAATGCCGTATATACGTGCTTTATCATCGAAATAAAATATCATGTATATATTTAAACTATTTTGTATTTAATTACGTTAGGCAGTGAGACGGTTACTTATGCAATATAACGCCGCGTACTATTAAAACAGTTTGTTCAACTCGATATTATTGTGTAAAAAAAATATTACGAATTTATTCATATGGGCAAGTGACTATAGATATTCATTGAGTTTGTTTTATATGATTTTAGCTTTTCGGCGTTGAAACTTATTTTTTTGTTAAACATTTAATCAAAACTTGTTGAAAAGTTCCAATCAGATGTCTGAAATGATCATTTAATCGGAATACATCATCGTTAAATAAGAAAAAAAAAGCAAAAGACAATAATATTTTAATGGTTATTACTACACGTTTTTTTTATTCTAAAAAGAACTTAGATGTGCCTGTAAAATATTTCAACGAGTCGTATCTTCGTTCATTTTTTTGTTATATATCATTTGTTTTTAATTAGAAGTGCGCAAGTATATGTCATTACTCATTATTGTAGACGGTTTGGCAACAGAAATTTAAGAACGTACGACGATAAGCTTAACATCATAAAATATGTTTTTTTTACGAACAACAAGATATGACATAATCGGTAATCCTAAGTATTTTTTTATCAACACAAATTCGTTTTAGGTGTGTATAAAAAAATAAGTAGTTTGAAATTTTTATCGAGGATAATATTATGATATTGATTTATTTCGAAAAAAACATTCTTATATTATATAAATTCAATTTAACATTAATTTTTAGCAAAATAAATAAAAAGTATTATTAATAAATTAAATTAGATTAATAATAATTATATTAAGTTATAACAGAATTGTGGGTATAATATATATAATATAATATTATTATGTATACTATCGAAAATGAATTTTATTCTTTAGGACTGTTAAACTTATACAATAATAATGTACGTTTGGTAAAGTTTAATTAAATTGTACACATTACACATATATAAATATAAATAATACTTAAATAATATGATCATTATTGTAATACATACATAAACACTAGTTTTGCTTTAAAAAAAAATATCATATGACAAATAGTATATATTGCTATACACAGTTGTTGTGATGACTAAATAACGTGATATTTGGTCTTAATTGTTAAAAATAATAAAAATAATAATAATAATAATAATAATAATAATAATATAACAAAACAAATTTACACTGGTACGTATACACTAAAATTATGAAAAACCTAGGAATTTTTATCACAAGATTATAATAATTGAGTTAAATCTTACAACGTTACAGACTAAAATAAAATTACAACGTATTATAATTATATATTAATATGTATATATATATATATATATAAATAAATATGTATAGCCGAATGGAGAAGTAAAAAATAAAAATCCTCGCTATATGTAAAACTTCTAAAAATTTGTATAGTTTAATAATAATATAATAATGTCTACTTTGGTGCGAGCATAATAATAATAATAATAATAATAATAATAATAATAATAATGATGATGATGATATTTATAATAGATAAATACACGTATATAATAATATTATATATATATAGCCGGCGACGACGGCGTCGCGGAATCGTTATAATAATATGCTATTGTGGTAATGACAGCAATAATGAATAATAATCGACGAGCTGTACCTACGCGATACGACTATCTCTGGGGGGGGGGGGGAGGAGCGTTAAGAGAAAACGTATCGATGTCGGCGTTCGATCGATTTTCGGGCGGACGGGATGATGACCGTATTTTTTACACAATACACGCGCGTGTGTATATCGTTAAAAAAAAAAAAAATCTGAGGACGACAAAAAAAGTGTTGAAATACTCTACCGCAGTGACGGGGCCCGAGCGAACGGAAAACGCGTAGAAGAGAAAAAAACCGGTGGACGGCAGACTCCTCTCTGGTGCGGACGTAGGAAATAAATTAAATAAAAACATATAACAAACGGTCGCGTACAGGAGAAACTGACGGCATATATATATATATGTGTGTGTGTGTGTATATAATTACAATAATAATAATATGCATGACATGTAATAAGCGAGCGCGCGCGCATGTGTGTGTGTGTGTGTGTGGAGGTACTCGGAGGTTTGTGCGACGACAATAATACGACGACGTTTTTTTTGTTCGGCGGTGCGCCGTCAACGGGCCCAATTCAGGTAGAGCGGCGGAGCTACGGGTCATAAGTGGGCGGCGTACTGGAGACCGTCGTCGGGCTGCTGCATGCCGCACGGGTCCACCACCACGTTGTTGTTCTGCATCTCGGCCGCGGCGGCCGCTGCGGCTGCGGCTGCGGCTGCGGCTGCGGCGGCGGCGGCGGCAGCGGACCCGTGGTCGGTCACCTTCTTCATGAAGCTCCGGATCTCGAACAGCCTGGGGTCCTCCTTCTCGTCGACGCTGCTCGCCGAGCTGCTGGTGACCGTGCCCACGGCCGTCCCGTCGTCCGCCTCGTGCTTCTTGACGTGCCGGTCCAGGTTGGTCTGCTGCGAGAACCGCCGGTTGCACAGGTTGCACTTGAAGTTGCGCTCCTGCCGGTGTATGTTGCGCACGTGCCGCTGCAGGTTCGACGATATGCTGAACGACCGTTCGCAGTGCGCGCACCGGTACGGCTGTTCGCCGGTGTGCGTGCGCACGTGCCTGGTCAGGTTGGCGCTGCGCGGGAACACCTTGCCGCAGTACTTGCACGCGTACCTGTCCTTCGACTTGACGTGGTGCTGCTGCTGCTGCTGCTGGTGGTGCTGTTGCTGTCCCTGCTGCTGCTGTCCCTGCTGGTGGTTCTGGTGCTGGCTCTGGTACTGGCCGTGATGGTTCTGGTGCTGCTGGATGATGTCCTGGTACGATTTCGAGTAGTTGGGCATGGGCTGGCGGAGAAAGTGTTCGATGGCCGGCGACGAGCTGGACATGAACGCGAACGGCGGCCGGGCGGCGGACGGCCCGAAGGGCTGGTGCGCCTGCATGTGCTGCAGCTGACTCTCCGCGAACCCGGACAGCGCCGCCGGGTAAATGGAATCCAAGTACAGCGGTTTGGGGTAGGCCATCAGGTTGCTGACCGAGTACGGCGACGACGACGACGGCCTCTGGGCGGCCTGTGCTGGCGGCGGCGGCGGCGGTGGTGGTGGCGGGGGCGGCGGCGGCGTCAAAGACGGCGGCGACCACTTGCGGTCGCGCTGCTCGGCGTTGTCGGCCCGCGGGCTGTCGTCTCGCGACGGCGTAAACGACGGGCGGACTGCCGACGGCGACTTCTTCCGGCGGCGCTGCACTTTCGTCACGGACAGGTCGAGCGGCTGGTCCGACGCCGATCGGCACGGCGACCCGTCGCCGTCCGATGACCGACGTTCGCCGGCGCTCTCGTCGGTCATGAGCTCGTCCGCGGAACCGCCGCCGTTGCAGAGTATGTCCGTGTTGACGGACAGGTCGCACGGGCCGCAGTCCTCGTCGCCGGACGGCTGCCGCTTGACGTGCACCTTGGGATCGGGGTAAGTGGCGCTTGGGCGGGCTGGCGACGGTCGCTGGTTGGAGGACGCCTCTTCGCCCACCAGCGGCGACGTCTTGCTCGAGCCCATCAGCATGGCCGCGCCGGACGACGTGGGCGGCTGCGGCGGCGGCGTCTTCTGGCCGGCGCTGAACAACGACGACGTCGACAACCGCTTGGCGGGCGTCTCGCTGTGTTCCGCCTCGGACGCGGACCGCTTGAACCGGTTGGTGCACTGCTCGACGGCGCTGGACAGCATGTCCATGTTCAGCTTGGGCGCGAACGGCCCGAACGGTCCGAACGGCGTCTGGAACAGCGGCGGCGGCGGCGGCAGGGACCCGTTGGCCGACGGGAAGTAGAACGGATGGACGAGCGGGTGCGGCGGGTACAGCGGAAACCGCGAGTACACGGCGAACGGCGACGAGCCGGCCGTGGCCGCGGCCCCGGGTTCCTGTTGCTGCTGCTGCTGGAGCGACGATATGCCGCCGCCGACGGCCGCCGAACCGGACTTCCTGAACGACGACTGCTCCGGCGACGGGTTCGACTCGCAGAACCGCTTGTGTTTGGACAGCGACGTGCCCGTGCTGAACGACTGGTCGCACCGGTCGCACTTGACTTGCATGCGGCAGTCGGCGTGCATCCTCTTGTGCCGGCAGAGGTTCGAGAACTGAGTGTACGCCTGCAAACAGAACAAACAGCGACGGACGGCGCGTTAGATTACGATATAATGTGCGTACCGTATACGATGTTATACTATTATTATAAGTGAAGTCGTCACGAGGTACAAACAATAATTATTGTGCAAAGGTGCAGCACAAAAAAAGGCGATTGTCGTCCGTCGCGGGAGACGTGTGCGTGTGCGCCCGCGTGTCTGCGTGTGCGCCCGCGTGTCTGCGTGCGCGCGTGTGTGCCAAAGTGTGTGAAAAAAAAGAGAACGCGCGCGCGCGCGGAGATCGCGACCAGACTGCGGTGTCGCGTTGTTGTGTATTATTATTATTTTTATTTTCTCCTCGACCCGTCGTCGTTTATTAATCATTATTATATTATTTCGTTATCGGCCGACCGCCGCCGCCGCAGCTGAGCAAAATCGGTGGCCGTCGACGACTGAGACAACAAGGCATCCTTGTCGTACGCATCGCGCACGTATTGCCCCGCCGATAACACGCGCGCGCACCTCTGTCGCGGTGCCGGTTACGCGCGCATACGTGACCGGTACGACAACCGATTGCGACGGCATCTGCGCGCGGGCCTATCATTGAGGAAACGGACGGGACGGGATAACGTTCGGCGGGCACGTCGTCGTCGTCATCGGCGACACACCACAACGGGAACCGATTGATTAAATAACTGTACTTCGTGTGTGCACCGCGGCGCGCTTCACCTAATGCAGTGCGCGAAAACAACAACGCGATAAGACGACGAGCGCGTGCAGTAATCGCAATAACAATATCATATTATATGGCTAATAATATACGATGTCGGTACGGCGGCCGACGACAAATCGGCTGCGGCACCGCTGTAATATAATATTATGCGTTGTGGAATATTTCATTAACACACAGTGTTGTGATGGTATATACCTTGAAACAGACTTCGCACTGGAACGGTTTCACGCTCGAGTGTATGTGCGTGTGCTGCTTGAGGCCGCTGGACGTGGCGAACGTCTTGCCGCACTCGGAACAGGCGTGCGACCGGGCGCCCGCGTGATTGGTCCGGATGTGCCTCTGCAGGTTACTCGGGTCGCTGAACACCTTGGAACAGGTCTCGCACGTGAACTTTCGGCTGTGGGCCAGAGCGAGGTGCCGGATCAGGCACGGCTTCCAGCTGTACGACTGTGGGCACAGCTCGCACCCGTACTGACTGGCCTTGTAGTGGTGACCGGACACCAGGTGATCGTCGAGCCTGCGGACACGGTGATTGGTTGTAGTGACGTGTGTCTGTCGTCGTCGCGATACGAGAACGCGACGCTCGTCGTTTATGAATTCGACGACACTGACTGTACGTAATAATATATACGGCGGCGTATTTGGAAATATTTTTTTTTCGCACGATTTTAAGCCGTCACGAGGAACCGATGTTTTCCGGTACACGAGTCATAGGGTATTTCGAACGACCGATCGGGTTTTTAAAGTCGGGACGAGCGGACAAAAATAGTGGACCGACGTTTTACGGGGTACCCCAGCGGTATCACTACATTCCGTTCATCGATATTTTAAATACTCATAACTCATCGCAAGTTGTATAGTTTAAAAATCTAATTTTTGTACATCGAAATATTAAAAAAAAAATGTAGAAATATTTTTTTTTTTAATTGTTGTTCTTTACGACTTAAAAAAAATGCAAAACAAAAATATTTTCAAGAACATTTATTTTTTGAAACAACTACGAGTGACTTACGTTAAATATATATCTCAGTATCGGCAGTATCTAACGGTATCGCGGGGACATCAAACGCCGAGCCCTTACACTTAAACTTGACTTTACGCGTGTCCTCTTGATACTATATCATTATATGATATAGACAATAACTGTCTATTATTATTATTATTATTATTATTATTACTATTGCTGTGGCGACACAGTTCGAATACGATCGTGTCGAGAAGCCGTTAAACGCGTTATATGATATGCACACGCATTTCTTTTATATACTTCCCTCTGGAAAAATCTCTATATACGAAAAGTTTGGAGGACGAGTGGCGTTTATACATTATACGAAAATCGATTTATATATAATGTCTCATCGCCTCGCTATTATCGGTCACGTCTTCGGACGGTCGGCAGGGTTATGGGTTCGGGGACGACGTCGTCGTCGCGACCAATGATTCTCGGATGAGAGTGAAAAAGAGGAGAGAAAAAAAAGAGGGCGTCTTGAAAAATGAAGTGCCGGACCGGCGGGCGGTCTCCGGACCGTGACCGCAGTTACACGTTTAAGCACTTAGGCGTTCACACCCTCCCCGTAGCTAAACTTGCTTGTTGTCTGCGCGGACTAGATATATCGTACGTAGCAATAGTAATAATAATAATAATAATAATAAATACATACATACTAGCTAGCTGAAATCGTGAACTGCGGGGAATCACGGGACGATATAGAAAGTGTTTAATATACTCAGTATAAAGAGGCCGTAATGTATTGTTATTATTAAACGTATTTCCGTTGTTTATTATTTTTTTTTCGGTTTGTCGCAAGACCTTGGTACTAGTTTGGAGCTGATCGGTTAAAATCCAGCGTGTCAACTTGACGTACTTATTTAAGTATATACATATAATATTTGTATAATAGGCAAGTGGTGACTTACTGTTCGATGTCGGGAAAACACTTCTCGCACAAGATGCACCGATTTTGATCGTCTTCGTCCGGCTCTTCGGCGTCCACATCCACGTCTCCGTCGCCGTCGATCGAACCCAGCGAGTTCTGTGACGCGACGACTAAATAAAAACACAACGACCAAAAACACACGATTAGTAAGATATTGATTGACAGTCGCGTATCACATAATAATCATATATTTTTTTTACATACAACTACGACGGTTAGAGTACAGATATGACCTCGTGCAACGGACGATACGTCATCATATTTTATAAAATATATAGGTATTACTATACGCGTGTGAGGAGCGTATCTACGGTCGGGGTGTCGCCGCGTGATTGAGGTGAAAAAAGAATTATACGACCGACAGTGGCTTGGTAGACGGTATAGGTAGATACTATTGCATGTGTGTGTGGGTGTTACATATTATTATACCCTCTGGTGTGCTATTGGCTATCTGCGGGACACTCCGCGCGCCCGCTTTTAATTCGAGGGATGAAAGCTACCTTCCGGAACGGAAACCAAACACAGAGGGCTCCGTGACGTGTATTAGCGCTACACCGTTGTTTGTAGGTGCGTGTGTGTGTGTACCTGATGGCATAATTAATTCACAGCCGTAAGTTTACGGGTACGTTACGAGGTGGTCGGGCGAGAGGGTTCTCGAATTGCGCTATATCATTGGAACCGATGTGTCAGGTGCGATTGGGATTTTCAACTGACGTTTTTCCACACCTGTTATTATCGTGTACATTATATTATTACACGTGAAACTGCGTATAACCGAAAACGTAACCAATAGACCCAGGATCCGCATCCCGCTGATAAATTTAAGTATATTAAATTATAATATATACCGGCTAACGTATCCCGCAGTATAAACGATATGATAAACCGCAGTCAACGGTGGTCGAATACCGAATTAATATTACCGTCATCGTCGCCATACTACAACAAATGACAGTTTATAAAAGCTCAAACGCAACAAATAAAAAACATAAATAAGGCAATAAATATAAAACGGTGCGATCCGCCGGGTGCGGAATAAAAAAAAAAAAAAAAAAATATAAAAAATCAAAAGGCATATTGTTCGCAGAAACTATTAAGACTACTGTGAGCGGCAGGACTGCGATATTATATACATATATACATATATATAAGCACACGATATAAGGGGACGTTTGACGCGTGTAATCGAATATCCGCCCACTAATACTCGGTTTTCGTTCGAGTTCACACGGCACGCAACACCCCTTCTTTTTGGGGACCCTCGCGCGCACACTTTTATGTCGCGTTAAAAAAACACACACACACACCCGCTAATCGTATTCTGCAAAGTCAAAAGCTCCGACAGACGGATATTAAATATACACACAAATGCAATTATTGCGTGTATACGCGTTTTTAGTCATTCGAGGAATTCATATTTTTCAGACGCATTACACACATTATTATACATAACAATCAACGATAGTCATATCGTATCATATACGCCGCTCAAGCGCGAGTAAGTCACACCTGCATCCTGTGTTTCCGCCGTACAAGTCTGTAACGGATCGCACAGATGGGCTAATTGCAGCGTACAGGTATACAACACACACGTAACCGCTGTACGGTGAAGTTCTTTATTGTGCGTACACGGACAGACTCCGGTGATTTGCGTGAGAAACGCGGACGACACATTGCGGTGGACCAAGCATACGAGTTATTCGCCTTGTCCCTCATTCCTCTCCCCCCTGCCGCCGCCGCCACCATGGATTCGCTGATGCAAGACAAACGCCAGACGCGGACATAATATAACATGATCCGGAATAATAACTGTGCATATATATAAACACACGAAGGACGACTGCGGGAGACAGATCTCATATCATTACACACATATGGATGGATATTCGAGCATATAATATATATATGTGTGTGTGTGTGTGTGTGTATTGTGAATAACGGTCAGCGTTGCGAAACGGTCTAAACAACGTTAATTCAACAACGACGATGCGACCGGACGCAGAATTATTGTTTTCTATACTCGCATATGCACCGACTCGCACGATATTGTCGTGAAAGTTCGATCGTTAGCTACACAGTTCCGGCGACGGTATACTGGCCGCCAAATACATATTTCAATGCAATAACAATACGCGAACACGTGAAAAAACAATAATATAATATAATATGTATATATGCGATATAAAAACGTGTCCATGACGACGAGCAACGATAGGTACTCGGAACGGGGAAAATAAAATATGAAAAATATAAGAATAATAACGCGCGTAATAGGGGTTAAGTCACACTGATTGTCCGAGGGGGGGGGGAGGGGGGCGACGTCGGCCAGGTGTCTGCGACTCACACACCAGGAAGTGGGAGTTTGAATCTCTTCCGGTCATGTGAAAACCGTTAAAAAACAAAAAGGGGGCGCCCGATCGATCCGCGGGATAATGAATTCGGGAGATTTCGGTGCACAGCCAAGTACACTACATTATTCATCCAGCCTGGCGATGCCTGCAAATATTATTATTATACGGCGCATAATATATTATTATTATTATTATTATTATTGAATTGTTTCGGTCGAGGACGCACACGTATGTCGGCGGCGGCGGTCACATATACTACTTGTGTATAACTCCTTATTATGACAAAATCAAAGTGTGTATGAGTGTCGAGGGTTTTTTGTTTGTTTTATTCCAAGCCCTGAGAATTTTCAGGGGTAGAGAGGTATATCATATTATTATTATTATTATTATTACATATTGGTAGTATACCTACATTAAACACATTCGCAATTATTAAACAGCGGCGGCGGCCGGTCGTCGTTTGGCCGTGACCGACGATCGCGTTTTACTTTTTTACGGGACACGTGGGCCGCCGACCCCTGCGATTCGATTTGATCCGAAAAATCTCGCGTGACCTATGGCAAGTCAAATCCAGCACACACAACATCTGCGCGCACGCGGACACGTATACGAACCGGTTAGGGTAATCGCGTGACATCGTGAAATCGGCTCGTGTCGACCGTAAAAAAAAATAAAAACATTGATTTTAATCAAACGTTAATCGCCATACACTCGTGTAGGTTAAGTTTGAAAAAAGTCCACCAACTGGCGACGAAACAAACAACAAACGACAAACGCGGACCCGCTGCCGCGCGTTGCGACGTAATTACACAATCATTATACAGTATAGAATTGGGGATGTATTTGGTGAACAGTGTTTTTGAACCTTGCACGTTATGTTTTCCAAAAAACGTATCTCAAAAAAGAAAAAAAAAAATTCGTTAACTCTCTGTACAAGAAAATTAGTAAAAAAACACACTTTTTAAAATTCATACTCGCCTTATTAACTCTCGAACAACACGTCGTTCTCAAACAAATAATAATGAGAATAAAATTAATAAACCAATAAAATGATCAATATATAACACGTGAATAATACATATATCTGTTTTTATTAACTGTAAATATTTTGAACGGGCGATCTATTTACAAATCAGCTACATTATGACAACGTTGTCAATGATATGGTCTTCGAGGGGTGTGATAGTGGTTTTGGCTGGTCACAGTGGGTGACCACGGAATTTAAAAAGAAAAATACAATTTAAAACAGAATAAGGCTAATAATAAAACAATATTATATACTCTCAATGCCCTTCATTCACCGTATACTTTAGAAATAAATGTTTTTTTCGAGTATACAAATAATACGCAATAAATTAAAATTATGAAAAGTAAACGCTCCAATACAACCCTGACTATAATATACGTATAATTCGATGGAGCTCGACGGCCGTTTTGAGCTCGACGTGGGCGTTTATAGTCTCGACGCCTTATACATATATATATATATATATATATATATGTGTGTGTGTATATTTTATTATATAATATTATATTATTTAATACACTCCGCTAACTCCGCGGAGTTCACCGTTCGGCGCAGAGAAACGAGTATGACCCGCGACATCGCGAGCTGCATCAAGTGTTAATTTTTATGACCTACGCTGCTCCTCACCGCCCGGCCGTGAATTCATGATAACGATATTACCGTGACTGACACAACGAAGCCGAGAAATTGTTTTAATTAATATTTGCATCAGATGTGACTAACGGTCTTCCCCGGGACTATCGCGCTCGCGAATAGTAATCGCTAATTAAAAACACCCTCTCGGTTAATGCGATATTTATCCCGAGGAACCCGCGACGACCGAGGCGGCCGTGGCGTTTGGCCGTGATGTGTTTACGATCGGTTTTTTTTTTTTTTTTTTGGCCAAATTTTTAGCGTTTTTTCGTTCGAGATCGTAACGCGTATAGAACAACGAGATGTCGTTACAATATATTGTTTTTTTTTAAGTAAACGTGACTCATGGCGCCGACGGCGGTAACCATAATAATAACAATAATATTATAATTATCGCCAATGCAGTAAAACGGTTGTTCGCGCGTCATGCGCCCGCGCACCGATGAGATAGAAATAATACACCGCCATCAGAGTATCAGACCGCAATAATTATTGTATTATTGCGAAACGCAATAGTGTATTTTGTTATTATGTTCTGAACAAAATAAAAATCCTTCTTATCGTCCAGTATATATGTATATAGGTTTTCACGAGATGTCGAAAATAAATCATATAAAATACAAAGAACGAAAAACGCGCACTGTAAAGTGTAATTCGAACTCTTGTTGTTGCGTTAATAGCGTACCGAGAACCATCTCGATCGGTACACAATACGTCGAATCATAATATTATATTTTATATACATCTCGAGTTCGGATTATATTGCGGTTGCGTCTTGCGCGCCGTCAAGTTCGATCGTGTCCGAACAAGCAGTAGTAATGTTTGTGAAAACTCGTTATAGTATTACACGAATACCGACCGATGGTGGAAGTCATATGATGCAGATGTATAGTCGAATTATAATTGTGCTCTGGTTAAACACTGCAGGTTCACCGCAAGTAATATTCAAACAAACTACTAGTTCAATAACTTTGCATATCTTTTCGGGTTTCAATAAGACGATGAGCATGAAATCAATGCTCGTTACTCTTCATAATATAGTGTAATACCAATTCATATTTCGATATAAGCTTGGAAAATGTTTCGACATTAAAAAAAAACATAACTATTATAATCCGACGTTATAGACGTCGTTGATTTCTCGGTACTAGTCGATAGATAGCAGTGCAACGTTCGGAAGTTACTTTTAATCTTTCACGAACACGAGAAAAATAACTGCGGCGTTGATCGGTCTCGTAAACATAATATACGGATTTTAAAGCAATGCACGTTCGCTGTCGTTTCGGATACCACTGAAACGACTGCTCATAGCGCTGGTTCGGTTACTACAGTAGATCGATCCAACGAGTACGTCATATTTATATATCTAATAATATTGTATCCCAATGACTTTCGCCATTTTTCGGAAAACACGAGTCTCGTATCACTATCGACGTACACACAGCACGCCTGACATCAGTCGTGTTTGCTCGGCATACATATATTATATATTATTATATTATACAACGTGTAAAATATATAATAGACCGTATTATACTATACGTTCGTGTATGAACGAAGTGTGTGTGTGTGTGTGTGTGTGTGTGTGTGTGTGTGTGTGTGTGTGTGTGTGTGTGTAACACGGATTGGGTTTTGTGGTACGGGGCGAAAAAAAAATCCCATTTAATCAATTCAAAGCTATTAGGTCTTTATTACTCGTACAGGCGGAAGACAAATTATCTACCCTAATTTTCTTTTATACTCGTTCCCCGGTTGTTTTCCGTGCCCCTCGTCGCCGCCGCCGCCACCACCGCCACCGCCGACGTCGACATCTCTATTATTATTATGTCGGACGCGATTAAAGCTATATATACATATAGTATATATGTGTGCATATTATAAACACACAGATAATCTAGCGACGTTTGTCGCGCGCCGCGCGAGAGAGCGTCGGTTTCACGGTGGGTTCCGCGCATATTATTATATTGTTCTCCGTCGTGTGTGCGGACGGGGTGCAAAAAAAATAATAATATATGTATTATATGTGTATACACACACACACACACACACAGACACATACGTGCAGAAATAAAGAGAGAACGAACGAAGGTGAGTTATGATATAAACCGCCCAGAAATATGATTCATATAATGATGAATAGAAACGACCCTAATACGCGGCGGAGGGGTCCCGCGATCCATACATATATACGTGTGCGTGTAATAAAGCGGTGGCGGACGCGAAATGACAAATATCGTACAATGCAACGGACATGCGTACAGATCATTAACGGTGCCTGGCCGCCGAACCTATCCGCGTCGCGAGGGCGAGGGGGTGTTGTAAGTCCGCGCACACACGCTGCACTACCGTACCCCTTTACTGTGTACATGTGTATATGTGTATCGACAACGAATACATCGCGACAATTGTGTCACGTGCTTGTGTGTGTGTGTGAGCGTGTGTTTAAACAGCTCTATATTATTATCTGCAGTCGTCGGCGGGGACTTTAGACGCGTCGAGAGAGAGAGAGAGAGAATGAGAGAGATTAACTCCCCTGCCCGTTGTTATCGGCGAGGAGGTGTGTGCGCAAATTCCGATTTTTTTTTCCGCTCTGCCCCCGTTATAATAAAGTTGTTTTTATACATTATGTATATAATATTATTGCGGTGATCTCCCCGCCGGCCGACCGTAAATGACGACGATAAAAAAAAAAAAAATGATCGTAAAACGAAATCATTGTGTCGGGCGCGAAAAATGTGACCGTGACGAGACATCGCGCTTACGGTGGTATATATATGTATATAATATGATATTGTATATACGATTAATTGTGAATTAATTCTCCGGCGTCGGCCTTTGTCGGGATTTGCTGGCCGCCACCCATAATATAATATACATATATACAATAATAGATAGACAATACATAGAATAACGAGCTTAATGTCGAGATTAAAAGACGTGCGTGCGAAAGGGTGCGATTCGTAGTACGACGGTAGTGCCGGCCGATTTTAATCATATCTGCGACTGTAGTATTATACACGAACTCGGTCCTGATTGTACACTGCAGCCGTGCAGCAGATATACGCGGCGCTGATTGTCATAAAATGTTATTATTATATTATTAGTGACGTTTTAATTGAAGCGTTCGCGGGGACGTCAACAGTAATGGGGTGTGACGCGGAAAAAAAAATACTGGGAGAATATTATCGCGCACATCATAATATTGTGTACGTTATATGTATGAAATTGAAACGAATATATTTTAACCGCTGTGCTATAGATTTACAGTTGAAGAGACATGTGGACTAAAAATGCGTTGAGGTTTAACACACAAAAAGTTTAGAATTATGTCGCGGATAACTCGCAATAGTATTTTACGATAACATGCCGATTGATAAAAATAAATACCTAAATAATAACAATTATCTATTATATACGGTACATATAGGTGATTCGCACTTACCCGAGTCTCGTTCACTCCGATCCTCCGCGGATGCGGTCATTAATTCTCCAAATGCCGCGTCCAAATTCAGCGGCTCTCTCTTGCCCAACAATAACTCTTCTGAAGCTCTGACTGTTTGTGTCAATTCGTAAAATATCTACAAGACAAACAAAAAATTATAAACAAAACATTTCGATATCTCTGCAGAAACTAATATAATATTATTGTTGCTAACGATATTGCTTACCTGTCCGGCCAATAAGAACGCTCGGACGTTTTGTCTAGTACAATCGTTCGTGGACCGAACGAATTTCAGCCAATTACAGATTTCGATCGTCCCGTCCAAATATCCAGAATACCCGGCAATACGAACCTGTGGACAGGAAAAAAAATCGTAAGCCACGTATAATTATTTGCAGTAAACCTTATTGCGCGACGCGTCGGATGAGCGGGAAACGTCAGACGAAGAGGGTAGTTTTATAAGGCGTCTCGCTTGCTTTCCTCCAGCCGCAACCGTAGAGATCGTAATTAATTACTCGAGCTTTAGGACAACTTGGCCATTAAATGTGTATACGAAAGCGGCGGTCGTTAGGTCTTCGCGCGCTCCCTGTCTATCCTCTACTCTTATTCACGTCCAGACATAAATCACCATCAGCGGGGTCGTAGTCTGAAAAGAATCGTATATAAAGGAGAAACCGCCAGCGACGTTTCAAAATGCACCCTTCGCCCAAGAAAAAGATGAACCCTTTGCGGGTGTTAATTGATGATTGCGGCGAAAAAGATCCCCAGAAATATATATATATGTGTATGTGTATGTGTGTGTGTGTGTTTGTGTGTGTGTGTGTGTGTGTGTGTGTGTGTATTTGTGGGACCCAGACGAGGGGGGTTCTTATTAATTAAACGTGACACATTTGGAGGACCTTTTTTCAGCGTACATTTTACAATTAGCATCACAAACCGAGACGATAAAAGTCGAAACTCGAATTATTATTATTGTTCACGAGCGACGGGGAGGGTTCAATTTGTATTATAGTTTGAAAACTAAGGCGTTCGAGGCGGCAACCACTAAACACGGATTAACGACTAGAGGTCGCAACCGATTACAATCGGGCGCTGTGGATGTTATTATTTCTTTTTGTCATATTATTATTAACATTATTCGTTCGCGTATAACTAAATTTATATTATTTTTCCACGATTCGACATACTACGATGTTGTTATTCGACGAACACTCATTTCGAAAACAAACTTCGTAACACACGACGTGATTGCAACACGTAAAATTATGATCTCGATTTATAGCAACGGTTAAAAAATTAAAAGCGTTCTGGAAACTGTGACTAGACATAATACGCAGTAGTAAAGATTCGAATGATATATTGTACAACAAAAGTCGGCGGAAATCCTTAACTGTTTGTTCTATTATCCATTATTATCGTTTTCACGGGTTCGGAGCTGTAACTCGATCGTTTGCAAAACGCGTTATGAGGGTTATTATGATTTTTACTTTTAATTTAAATTTCATTTTGTTGTCGCGTTACGGTGTAAAAAAAAAAAAAATTACGCACCCGTTCCCTGACTACGGCTCGAGTTTATTTAACAACATTCGATAGATGATTAATAATGATTTAAATAGGTGTTTTCCGTTTTTAATGGGCGTCGTTTTGAAAATCAAATCACATCCTGGATATAATGAATATGCAGCTCCGATTTTATTATATATTATTATTATTTATTATTATAATCCACGTCCGTGTTCAGACGTCAATTATGTGCGCGCATTATATTTTACGTACAGTTTACGAGTGGCCACTTGGGCTCCCGCGATATTATATGAAATAATTTAATAATAATCGTACCCACTGATAACGCTTTCTAATCGTTTAATATTCGTACACGGCCTTGCATAATACATAATATTATACACTACACGTAAATATAATGCATATTATAATATGTATAGTAATATAATATTGTATGTGTATCGCACGCACGCACGCGCGGACGGACGGGGCGGGGTGAGTGCTGTAGTGATCAGTCAAAACGGCTGCGCGCGTTAAAAATTCGCGATAATATTTGCATATTGGTCGCGTTTTTTACGTTCCATATTTTCGCACGCAATTAATACTTCATTCACGCGCAGACTTGATCGATGCGAGCGCGGACTTACAGCGGGTGTACGGGGTGTAAAAAATAATAATTTTTTTTTTGAAAAAATAAAATAAAAAACGCACGGCCAAATATTATAATATAATATACACGTCGTGCAAGTACACCACTATACGATATTATTATTATTACCACTACTATATGTATTATTATAATTGTATATCGGGGCGAAAACATAATGCGCGTCCCATTGACACCTCGCCGCTGCCTTCGTCATCGTCGTCGTTTCTCGCCCGAATGTCAAACACAATAGCAAACATCTATGTATTATTGTATTATTATATTATTCATTGGCCGCCCGGTGGCAGATGTCCAACGCGATCCGTCCGCGTATACACGCACGCACACATGAATTTCGTATTATAATAGTAATAATAATATAATATTATGTACGCGGGATCGAGAATCTTTGTCGCGTGAATAATTATTATTATTATTAAATTGTATCTTATTTTGGAAAAATCAATTATTACGTAACATAATAAAACCGTTGTTAGCGCCCCCGCAAGTCGAACAAGCGCTGTCCGTTTGATGTATGATACAACTTAAGGTGCCATTATACTTTTCATCGTGCCATCCATCATTTAACAGATCGTGTTAAGAAGTACTCATTTTTATGATATGGGTATATCATGTTAACAGGTGTTACCGCATAAAGTTGAAAAATATTTAACTTGCATGTCGACCCTGATTCGGCTTTCAATTATTAATATACTGATAACGATAAGATATTTAGAATATAAAAGGTTATACAAATGATCAACCCCTAGCCAGGTTCTAAACTAGCATATAGATACTAAGATAATATGATCAATTCAATACCTGCAAAAACATAATAACAAATAACGAACGAACACGGTAGAGTGTAAAGGGCTTGATGCTTTACTCGTGCAGTATCCTGTCGAATTAATAATAATGTTATGCTCGATTTCATAAAACTATATTATGTTGAAATGTCAAACGAAACAAAAATGTCAAAAGCATCGCCTAACGAGTCTGACCTTTGCGGGACCGAAAATACCTACTACCGCTCTACTTGCGTAGCCGCGTAGGTACAGCAATATCACTCACAATCATATATATTTTAATATGCGCACGAGAAGTTAAGGCAAAAGAGGAGACGACGGGGTTGGGCTTACGTTTACAATAATAATAATAACGCTACCGTGGCGGACGATCCTCCTGCGGCTGTTCGAGTGGTTGTCGATGAATTTTTAAACGACCTCTGTCCACGAGGTTTTATATAATTTAATATTAAATCTCCTCTCCTGTGCTATGCGCGCTTGCGCCCCGTCGGCCAGCCCTTCTTCTACGCCCCGTCAGTACTATATCCCGTGCCACAAGATTCGGTTCCGGCGGAGCCGACGGCACTGCAGCAGCGTTATTGCCGTTTTATCAAAAACCAACTTGTGAATAATTGCGTTGTTTACATATATTATATAGCGTTATATACTGTAGGTTAGTAATGTAACGCACGCAATGGTAGCGTTTTTGTGTTTGCGCTACGCACCGCGAATATTATACTCTTGCAGCTCGCCAACCTTTATTTCGTCCTCGAGGGCGCACGTGCTGCTCGTTTTTCACTCATCGACGAGATATATTATGTATGTGTACAGTACCTACTCGCTAACCTCCACCTCCACCGTTGTCTGGGATCATTTTTTCTATCCAAAATCATCCACTGCAAAGAAAACTCGGGCGTGGTTCTTTAGCGTTGAACAGTAATATATATATATATAACTATATAAATATATAGTTTGTCGACCCTATCGTATACAATATATTTCGTTATTTATTAACCTAACCATTTTACATAATTCGGTTATTGGTTGTAGTCAGTAAGTAAAAATAATTTCGTATTTGTATACGTATTAAAAAAAATTTTAAGATAAAATATTTACATTTTATATAACAACATGTTTATACAATAATTAACTTATGCTCAAGAAACTGTACGTAAGATTGAGAATCTCAAGGATTTGACCCCCTCGTACATGTGCGCCTAACCGCCCTAACCTAGCCGATGTGTATGTCTCGTTTAATACATTCACGACGAAAACAAGACTGTATAGCAGAACTGCAGGAGCGTTAGAAGTATATTATAAGGGATGCCAGAGATGTATAAATAGTTTAGGTGTACGCATTATTATTATTGAAAGCAAACGGGTTTCGTTAACAACGGTATTCGACACAGATATCGTACATTCTTATCTGAATATAATATAGTGCAATAGTTGATAATTTTATTATTGTTATTAAAGAAAAAAAAATGATGACGAGCGTTAAAAACCAATCCGTGTGTTTTCGATCTCGTATTAACAAATACATGCGATATAATGTGTACACACACACACACACACAGTATATGCAGTATATTATACAGTTATAGTGACTTGACGATAAGACGAGAAAGTCACAATTTATTTAAAATACAAGCAAAAACCGAGAACGTTATTGATTTTTTTTCGTCTTAAGAACAATACAATATCTACAAACACATTTTATTCCATTCACCACTGCTGCACTATTATAATAATTATTACTAAACTCTTGTCACCGCATTGTGTACTACTGTACTCGCTCGCGTAACGTATACACGCGCGTAGGTCACGGTCAATAAAACATCGCGTTTGCAGTATAATTATGTTTGAAATTTCAACGCGATAATAAAAAAATTATCCGCACATATTTATAATAAAAACGCGTTGTACTATTACGACGAATAAGCGCGTGTATCTACCACACATGACTATCACGACGTAGTTATAACAATATTATGGATAGGACCGGCACACCGCACAAACCGTCGACGGATACACTGATAACATTACACAGGTAATATTATACATACAACCCGACGTCATAATGTGATATTGGTAAGTTCACGTGTCTCGAGATTTTCGTTCGCACCGATCGTAGTAATGAACGTTCGCGGCGTTTAAATCGTCTCGGCCTGCATTTGTCGCAGCATAACGTCTCTATGCGCATAAAGTAATCTTGTACGGGCGGCCTATACGTCGTAATACTGTAACGGTAAAATATATTTTATCTCGTAGCAAGTCGAAAGAAATGTGTCTGTATAATATGTATAATATACATTTTAAATAGTATATAATATACGAGCATTCGAGGCTGTTTGTCGTCGGAATCTTGTACGAGCAACGCGGCTTCAACGCATATTTATATCGTAGCAGTAGTGTCGACTGATGTGTGCCGAAATAATGTGCGTTACAGCGTAAAATACTCTTTAATCGGGAACGCGACGGTCGAGTTTTGAGTTATTGGATTTACAATAATATATACATATGCATCACATATATTTTACGCGTTGAATGATTTATACGAACAATATCGCGGACCGTCCAGCAGCTGACACTGCGGACGCTTTGCTCGTTTAAATTCATGTGCGACGAGGAGATGACCGTAATAACTCATTAACGCCACTCGCATCCGCGGACGGCATAACATAATACACTCACACACACACACATAAGGCGTATACTTACACGCATGCATACGGCATTATATATACAATAACACGGCGATAATAATATTAATCCCTCGCACTTCTCTACACAACCCCTTTGGAATATCGTGATGCCGCGCCGCACCGATCCCGACCGCGATTTATATATAACTCGGCGGCTGCTGATGCAGTCTTGACCTCTGCGTGGTGCACTTAAATAATATACAATACTACGATGCACCGCGTCTATTATCGCTTTACACGCAGCTATGTCCTCGCAATAATAATAGTGCACAATAACGCGAAAAATTATTTCGTATAATATATGTGTGTATCATAAAAACGATATTATGTCGTGTACACAATGCACTCGGTGTTATCGTGCCATCAATTTCGTTGTACACACGACGACGACGGTAATAATGTTATAAACGATAATTGTATATTATATCATATCGTATCGTATAAATAGGACGCGAACGTTAATGGCCCTCGACGTTCACGGAACCGTATCCGGACAAACAATAACAAGCGGGGAAAGAGATAACGCGTGTGCGAGGGATTGAGGCGCGCGCGAGCACAACCCTTGTGTGTGTGATATTACAATATATGTATGTATAACACATGCGTATATACTACGGACACTGGCGCGATTCACGCGCGCATAATGTATGTATAGTGGTGCGCGGTGCGCGAGAGAGAGACACGGTGGAGGACAGTGAACAGGCCCCGACCCTCTTCCTATCTCTGCTGCCGACGACCCTTCTTCCACACACTCGCACACACTGCACAAAACGGCGCGGCATCAGACGACATGTGTCAATGATGCGGGAAATTAAATAATTCCGAGAACGTGCGTGCGAAGGGCGGAAAATCGACGGGGACCCCGTAATAAATCAAACTCCGGTAAACTGTTGCGGGTTTTCTTAACAAAAACTAGACGCCGACAAAAGACGTACGGCCGCCGAAACAATGCCCGGAGCCCCGTCCTACGTTATTTTTTACCTATAAATACGCATCACGTGTTTGTGATTATTAATTTACGGTATATTATGCGCGCGATCAAAGTTTCTCGCGTACCTACGTTTTGAGTGTTCGACGACGGCATAACGTAGGAAGGTGGCTCCTCTGTATTGTGTATAAATAATTTTTACTATCGGCTTTTATTATATTGGTACACCGATTACCCCACCTGCCTACCAACAATTATAACAACTACGACATTATCAATGTCGCGTTATTATTACTCTACACCGTATACATGTATACAGTCTTCGGAATCGTTTCCCCGCCAAACACAGTATAATACGTCAAATAATATGCAGTGAGCACATGCGACGAGGCTGACGTGGTCGGCGATTACATAACGACAACAATCACTCGTATTATTATTATTATTATACTTAGCTTTCCTAACTATAAACTTTTTATGCGTATTCTACACAATATTGTATAATACATACATCACGGTAGATTCAGTACAGCGCGTGCGGTACACAAATATCTACTGTCGAGGGAATTAATAAAAAAAAAATAAACAAAAGTTTTTCGAAGAAAAAAAAACACTCGCAATATTTCGAAGACGACGTTCGATCATAAATAATAAATGGAAAAGTGGAGTTTAATTTGTACATCGGCCCGAGGGTGTCACGTGCTGCATACATATTATATAGTTGTTTAGGATAGGGACACAATATATGTATAATATGTAATTCCCTCGCTTTTGTCTTTCAGCCCTTCGCTTGTATAATTGGCAACATGATAAACACGTACAGTGTTATTTTTTTCTGTTTCATACGTCCACGAGGGGAACGTAATCTTATGAGTTATATCATAATGTAATGTACAGATAACGGTCCGTGCGCGAAACGGCTATTTGTGAGCAAAAAAATAAAAAAACCACCCCTCATAAAAATCTTGACAGTTCAACGTCTTTTTTTTGATTTGGCACAAAGTCACGGTTTAGTGAACACTTGACGTTTTGCATACAATTTCAATACATCTGCAGTTCGCGAATACGGTTAAAAATTATAAGTATAATAATTTGAATACGACAACGTCGACGGTTTTTACCTGTTTTCTTAGAAGGTAGCATAATATGTATAGGTATACTTTTTTACTATTCGCGATTTATTATGCAAAAAAATATATAATAAGGACCCTGATTGGGGGGTATCCTGCACAAGGTATGAGACACTCGAATTATCAACCAACCCCGAATTTTTTGCTCTCTCTCTCTCTCTCTCTCTCTCTCTCCCCGCTCGTCAGCTTGAACTGTTTTTCCGGTCGTCAGGTCACAAGCAAACAAACAGAAAAAAAAACAACCGACTTCTGCTCTCTTCTCCAAGACCACTCGAGACGGAAAACGAATCGTTTTTCCGCTCCGGTGAAGTTTGAAAAGGCGGAGCTTGGTTGGCAGGTCTTGTCCAATTAGCTGGCCCCGGATCTTTCGTTTCGCGTGCGGTTATGAAGGCGTGGTTATATACTTTACCGACCTCAACTTCCACAGGGAAAACACGATATTATTTTATATACTTGCGGTCAGTTTCAAACAGCCTGCAGTCAACGTTTCGCTCGAATTTTCCACACAACCCTTATTTATATATAAAATCGTTTAACGGTAAAGTATATAATAAAAATAATAACTACAGAGAAATAAAAGCAGGCAAAATATACACACAAAACACGCAAAACTGCCAAAACGAAAAACCATAGTCAAAAACATCAAACACCAAATATTTTTCGTTCGGACTGAAATCGATTGTTCGCCGAATTCGGTGTATTTTATTATATAGATGAAAATTACATGCAAAAATCTTTAGAGTTTCTGGAATATTTCAGAAAAGGCGCATACATCAATATTTGATTTGCTTTACAGCAGGTAGGTATCGATCGTAACAATACACACGACTCACGCTACATATTGCGGGGACTATCGTCAGGATTTTCGCACGCACAGATTGGATATTATTAAAACAATATTTTCTTCCAGTTACTCGGTGCGGAGAGGGATTGTGGCAGAAGGTGAGGGTGGGTTGGACGGATGCATTCGGCGGAAGAGGAGAAAAAACCTTAGCCAAATCGACGCTACCGCCGCCACCGCGAGAGTTTTCCGTTACGTTTAACTGACAAATCAGCAACGACGCAACAGCCTCCACGCGCACGAATTCCTCCGCGGAAATGATTGAGATGAATGGTGCCACGTCGCCTCCACAAATGGTAAAAACTCTCGCGATTTTAATAAATAACGCCTGTACACACATACTCATATATATATATATATATACACACGCCGATTTTTCATGAAATCATTCCGGGCCCGCGGATAACATCACGCTCCGAATGGTTTTTACAGATGTGTGAATGCTGATAACAGATGACGCTGAAGCAATATCCGCCGCCAAGTATAATATTATACTATATACTTTGATTGATGAAAAACCATTATTGCTGCGTGCGTAATGCGCACGCGCGCAAGCCGCACACGTACCCGTCAACCCACCTACCCGCCGACTGTGTGTCGCACTGCTGCTGTTACTACGACTTCGTCATCATCGTTGTACTTACTATAATATTTTGTTATACCTAAGCATATAAAAACAAACAAATTTTAAATTGTACGTATCGTGTATAAAACCGCCTTTATCGAATACACTAACGCCTTTGTCTAGAAAAAATAATCGAAAACGGATTTTCTCTACCCGCTACCGTGTGATCGGAAGACTTACAATGTTATAATATAGTATTCTGTATCTCAGAAATACATACACAAGTTTCGACAATACACGTGTTTCATTTCTCAAAAAAATTACGCTCCGCGATATAATATTAATTGATAGATAAATATTATAAATACATTCAAGCTGTGATATTTGTGAACATTAATTGATCTAAAAATACATTTATTCGGGACGATACACCCTGTCGAGCGTGAAACAAAAATAGTGTACAATAATAATATTATGTCATCGCGCAAACGAATGTTCCACTTAAAAACGAACGATATGAAATATTATATTTACAACAAAACGGAGAAAAAAAAACACCGACCAAATGCTCATCGCGACTATGAGCCGCAGTAAAGATAATAACAAACGACAAATCGGTATATATATATATAAGAATTGAACAACCAGTAATGAATAATGATTAAAAATATACAAAGCGTTTGAACGACGAAGGGTGTTAATAACGTTTACACAGTAAAACGACCTATCTGTGTTTTTAGTTTTAAACACATATCAAAATGTGCTGCAGTATTATATTACATAACGCACTCGCATTAAGTACACGTACCTGCAGCTAGACGGGGGCAATCGAAATACGATTTTAGGATGTAATACATACGCGTAAAGAACGAAAAAATGTGAAAGACCATATTTCGGTATTAAGCGGTATAATAATAAACGAAGAGCCCATTGTCATATTTTGTCGAATCGTGTTCGGTTGTCCGCGCAACACTCGATTTAGCGATAAACGAGCTCGGTTGTCTGTGCCTAACTTGTATATTGTATAATACAACACATAATAATATACACCTAACGACCTGTCTACGGTAAACTAACCATTTATACCTGTTAAGTCGAGTAAGCAACCAAGCGAGCGTGCGTAAGATCCGCGTTCGTGCGCGTGACGCGATAACAACGCGTTTTCGGTGTTCTATTTAGCGTCGTCGACCGTACACTACGCCGGGCATTCGAGGGGACGGTGAAATGTGTGATGATAATAACGTACGTACCCGTAACCAGGTATACGACACACACGCTATTATTATTATTGTAGAGTTGTGTCGTTATCCACGAGCGCCGTCGTCGTATGTCGATGGGTTGTGCGGAAGGGGGTGAATTGGGCGGCGGTGCGATGGAAAGGAATACTCGGGTAGGTTTACTCTCCGGGGCGGCGGTTTAGCGTCTCGTCTCGTCGTCTTTATAATACACGCCGTTGTCGTATATACATATTATACACATATATGCATGCGCGTGTATAAACAGGTGCGATTGTGTGAGAATACCTATACGTATAGCGTATATGGGTGTATACATATATAATAACGCCGTGCTATGTATACTGGTGCAGCGGTGGTGTGAGCATACCTCGGAACAACCCATATGGCCGTGGAGGTACGCCGAAAATCGCGTCAAGAAATTATCTCTCGACATTCCTGCATCCGAACGAACGCCGCCGCATAATAACATAGATTATCACGGGGATTTCGCCATAATGAAAAATATTATATTATTATTATCGATGCGCGCCCGGGCAGAATATAATAAGCGTATATGTGTGCCAGCGTGTAAATATATATATATATATATATGATATAATATAGTAGCAGTAGTCGTCCTCGTAGCGGACTTCAGTGTAAACCCGGACCGCCCGTCGGGGGCAGATGATACCGACCATAAAATTCGATCAGTTCACACCTCGGCCGTGGGGACAATGCGTTCGCGGACATTAGGCGGTCGGATTGTGTGTGTGCGTGGCTGTATAATGTGAATATATTGTGTGTATACGTACATACATGGATAGATACCTACTACCAGCGGCATATTATATAATGTATACAGCGTACGCGCATTATCCGCGCGGCTCAATGCGCCGTGGCGGTGATAATAATAATATGTGTTATAAGCGCTGCACACAGACAAGCCACAGACGAATATACATATAGGTGGCGGCGAATTTTCCGGTTGACCGGGCGGACAAATTTTAATGAACCAAAAACGAGGCGAGTGCTCGTCGAAATCTGCACAATGACAATATACACAACGAGTATATACGTCGTTTATACATATTATAATAATCTGTACGGGGTGTCTCATCGTGTGCGCGTATACAGCGTTTGCACCCCACCGACAACATATTTCGATTTTTGAACCGTAATAATATGATTGTGAAATATGATTTTGGACTGTACTAGTGATTTTGATTTACATAAACTCGAAAAAAACAATAATAATTATAGACGGGTAGTAGTTATGTAAGTTTATAGTTTTGAAAGTTGGACGACAGGAGGCAAATATACATATATATATATATATATAACATAATAATAACGTGTACCTATACGACGATGCACGTCACTGTCGTCACTTAATATCAAAAATATACGAACGTCGGCTACAATATAAGGGACCGGTGAAAACATTCGTTGATAGTATTTTATCTATTGTTTTGCGTGTATATATTATATATTATATCGGTTATACCTGTGCGGAAAACAGACCGCTGCAAAGACATCGGTAAAACGCGACTGGTAGCTATGTATGTTATTGAAAAGGGATCGAACCGACAACAATCGGAGGTTTTATACTTAAACTCTCTCTTTTACTCGGGCGCGCGCGATCACCAAGTCGGGGTGAACAGCAAACGGGGGCGGCCTATATACACGGCTTATATATTATACGTGTACATGTATATAGTCATCTCGGCGAGGCGTTCGCACGTATCTTATTATAAGCGTACACACATATTATATTCGAGAGTATATATATATATATATATGTATATATATATACATATTATATCGGTTATACGTATGCGTGTGTGTGTGCGAGTGTGATGTGAAGCTAATCTCGCGGAGATCCCCTGCGGGGTCATCCGACACCTCGACGACATTATATTATATCCGTCGATTCGTCCCTTCGACAACTGTCAGAGTGTGACGTTTCTTTTTTTTTTTTGTCGCTTCGCACCTTTTGTGCGTGTGCCCGTGGCGATAGTTTCCGTTGGCGGCGCGCGTTTTCCGAGATCTAGCATATTTTTTTTCACAATATTTATCGCACTGCTACAGTTGTATATATATATATATATATATAGTACATCACATTCCCTCTCGTCCCGCTCAATGGTGTTTACTGTTATTTACCTACATATGTATATGACTATAGGTTTGGGCGCGAGAGGAGGATAAGAAGAAGACGACAAATATAAAGGGGGGACCGAAATTACGAGTATAATATATAATATACGGTTACTGACAACGATCTGATGCGAAAGAAACGATTTTTTACAACAGTTTTTATTTTTTTTCTCCAATATATATTATTGTTATTTGTATAGTTTGTACGTCACTCACCTCCCAGGCGAACCGCAAGTCCACCGGCTTCGGGCCCCATTTGCCTAGAAACGGTCCGTACTTGACGCCTTTGGAGAGCTGTGTTTTGGTCCACACGCCGCCAGCACCCGCATTCCGCAACTCCAAGTTGTACGGCATGGCAGCTGCGTTGGCCGGAAGCTCGAAAAAGCTGAAACTGCTGTTCAAACCCGCGCCAATGACGCCAACACCTTCGTCGACAGCCGCGATCGTATCTTTTTTCCCGTTGTTGTTGTTGCTATTTGCGCTGCTGCTACGGCTTCGGCAACCGTCGCCAACGACGACGTCACCGCCGCCGCTACTTTCGCTGGACAACGAACGCTCGTCATCACTCCGGCCGGCGTCCGTGTCGCCACCGCCGCCACCTCCATCGTCGCTACTGCCTGCGAAAACAGTAAAAGAGTTTCGTTAATATATCTTACAATAAGTATGCATATACACGCAAAGTACCTCTAATAAAAGAAGTGATATAAATCGTACATTTATCAGGTCTAAAATTTTATATATAATTGTACCTAAGTACTTTTGACTTTGGTTTTATTTTAGTAAAATCTATATGGCTTGACTGATTAAAAATTGTAATTATTTTGACTAAATTAATGTTGAAATAAAGGTATTCAATTTTATTTTTAACATCTGATGAACCATTTATGGATTTTCCGATTTTAAATAGAACGTATAATAAATGACTTTTTATCATTTTAAGTTAACCTCAAAATGTATTTAATTTTCATCTCTAAATAATGTCCTACAAAAATTATATTATGTACAGCATATACAGTAATTACCTATAATATCTAAATGAAATATAAAATATTTATTAAACAATTGAAAACCCGTGTTTTTCAATGTATATTTTTTATTTTTAAGAGTATTTTTCAATAAAATAGTTATACGTTTAAGAATTTAATTAATTCAAACATTACACATATAGTATATATATATACATTTAATGTTACATATATAATTTTATACCTTTGTATAATTGTTTTACATAATATAATATAACGCCAATATTGCAGCAGGCAGATCGAATGTCAAAACAGTAAACATCGTGTGGTCTTATAAATAGATTTATCGATCAAATAGTATACCTATTAATATATTATTCTATATGCACTTGCGCGTATTATATTTCTGGAAAATTCTGCGAATTTACGAAATTTACATTAACCGTTGGCGAACTCTGCGTTAACCGATATTTTAATGGGATTCAATTAATAAGTATAGGTATGTATATTCTCGATAAATATGCGTGTTTTTACTAAGAAGCTATGAAACGTGTAATTTTCGAATGATTAAAAAAAATATTACATCCATAAACCTGACATCAAACAATATTATGTTATATTATTATTTATATAATATTATGTATAGTATAATTACAACTTAATTCATATACCCAGTTAATATAAAGAGCAATTGAGGGAGTTTTTACGAAAAAAATTCACAATAATAATTACTTTCAAACACGTTTCTATACACACACTATCCATCTATAAACACGTACAACAATGTTAGTGACGTTTACATATGAAAGCCGTTGAATTTCATAGTGTGCAATGTGCACGTGACAAACATCGAGGGACGCATTAAAGCTGGTAGTGTATATAAAAACGTGAAGGTGAATAATAATATATTGTATACGATATATTGTATATTGTAATGCAATATTATTTTATATTGTAACGAGCGAAATACAACGATAATTGCTAAAGGTCATGAAAAGAAAACTTTTTAATAACGAAATGTGTACCTATATAATTTTGGGCAAACATACTATTACTGCTGCTTTAGTTCAGACATCTGTATCACATTATACGCATATAAATTGAATATTATATTATTATGTTTATAATTTATATGACCGCTTTGACTTGGAACACAATACTGTCGTTGTGCACATGCAGCTCGTAGTTGGGCCTCGACGTCATACAAGACATCATAAATGACAAGCTATCTCTATCTTGGGGTTTCTGTATCGCACATTCAAGGTCGAAGTACAAATATTTGTACAAATCATCCCCGCGCCGATTTATTGCCCTGGGATCAACAACTCGTTGACGACATTGTTTAATAACACTCTATTGCGGTTTCAAAGATTGTACCACAAGGTCGAAGTAAGGGATATTGTTGTGTTTTTTTTTATATTTTATTTTTTTTACAGCCAAATCCCCTAGGAGACATGATGTTTGGACACCGGCCGAGATTAAAAGAGGCAAACACCGTCTATCCCCTGTCTAATCGTGTAGGATTTCTTTCTTATCACTACTCGAGCACTCGGCAGCTTTAAGATCGAGTCAAGACAAAATAAATAAATACCGCAATACTAATAATAATATGTTAAGTGTTTTTCAACAGACGTAAGATAACTAAGATATACAATACACGATTTTCATATACTTATGAAATTTCACCAAAAACTAAATGCTCGACAAAATTTTAGTAATAAATAATAATTGACCGCCTATTATCTAATTCTTTTGATAATATATATATATATTTATACACGTAATAAAAATCACTAATTATAATCTATTTAGGTTATATTAGGTAATATAGAACAATTTTGATTATACAAAATAAACAATGATATTTTTAATATATCATACTATATTTACGTAGTGATATTGAATAAAATCTTTGGAAGTTTGGAAATAATAGTTACAGACCCTTACAAATCGCGGTGCGTAAAACATTTGTTATTTTTTTTACTTGATTATGATTTTGTGACGCATTCGATGACTAAATTACGATACGAGTTATCAAAATTGTTTACATTTATCGGAATCAACAGAATCACAACATTACCGCGAACTAAAGATGCTGAACACGCTATGTATATCGTATACAAACGTACATAATATATATATATATACACATAAAAAATGAACACATAAATATTGCATTGTCCCGATAACTATATAATTACAGTGATTATTATCGTAACGACAACTAGGTTACCATATAATAATAAAAAGTCAGGCTCGTTAATGGCGTTTTAGCTCGTTTAATATACGGTCATATGGTAATATTATATTGTTATTATATTATATATATATATGTGTGTGTGTGTGTGTGTATGTGTGTGTTCGTGTGTAATAGCAGTACGGGAAACGAGTGTTCAATGGGAACCAAGTAATACGATGAATGGAAATACTTTGGAAAATAACATATAATAAATATTATAGTAATCGATCGTGCAAACGTTATCGTGGTTATTTCTAAGTAATCGAATCGATATGAGGAAATTTACCTATTATTATTCCTTTGATCACCGGTAAAGTATTCACGTAATAATTAATGATAGTAAAAATAATAAATAATTAAATGGTATAATACTACAACAAATAAAAAGATTTACTCAATGTGCCAATTCATCAGCCCACTGCACTTATTTTATTAAGACTTTAAAGTGTATTATTATAATATATATACCTTAACACGTAAAACTTGCAATCTAATTTTTGTCGAATAACAATATAAACACGTGCGATTTTGTAACACATTAAATCTGTATACGCACTCATTATCAACGATCTAAATTTTTCGGTGCATGTATAATGTGTATTTTTTCTCATTTTAATATGTATGTAAAATAATATAATATTATAATAGACATAATATGACGTATCTATCTATAATATTGTACATAATGTTTATTAAGATATTAATAAACGAAAACCACAAGAATATGATAATATTTATAACTCAATTAAATGATATAATATAATATATATAATAGTACATTACATGTATAATAATTTTTGTGTGTAAACAAAAGCTAATGTTATGAGATGACATTCAATTCGAAATGCTTAGCGTGTTATCATTGAAGAAGAGTCATTGGACCGTATGCAAGAAAAGTGCATGTACACGCCTACCATACTATACTTATTATTTATATATTATATTATAGTAGGTACTTACACGGGCTACATAATACTATAATATCATTGATTTTATAGTAAACTATTTTAAAATCAATGATACCATATTATAGACATTATAGACGAGTAAATTGGTTGTCGAATCGAAAATGCGTTAATACTTATTTTAAATTATCACGATACGTCACGATATTATAATGAAGTTTTGACGTTTTTAAAGCGCGCGTTTGAACTTTGCACCCCCGTGGCTATAACGTGGGGTAATTATTTTTAAAGTGTTGATTTTTATATTTTCCTATCGTCTCCCATGAATTGGCGTTTTCAATATTTTGACGGATCTTTACGGCCTGCGTCCGTTACGCACGAGGGGACCATGTTTGTGGTAGAGTGTATACTGTATATGCGTACGTGAAATTGTCTCATGTAAACCTGTTCAGTCTATAAGAACCGTCGCAATCGTAAATATATAAATCGCATGTGTTAGGGGACTATTATATTATTGAAACTTACGTTTCGAGGTTTCACGGTGTATAGATATTATACTCCCCAAAAATATAAGTAAGCGGTAAAAAAAATTGTCAAGCATTATATTCTTTTTTTTTTTACTACAATATGTATCACATATACCTACACGGGTTATTTATACGGTTTAAAGTAAAATTTGATCCAGCTACATATTCAGAAAAGATTTTTCACACGACAAATGTCAATAAAATATATAATATAATATACATAAAGGGTATTTGAGTTTATTAATAAAAAAACATACGTAGAACTCTAAAATACATAATTATATAGGTATCCTTAAATAAATAACACATGTAGGTGAATGTGTATGATATTTTATTCAATAAAATAAATTATTATAGATTTTTTTTCTTAGATATTTTAAATTTTATTTTGCACCTATACGTATTATATCTTATAATTTTTTATTTTTTATTAGGTCCAACTATTTATAAATAATTTTTAATATAATTGTTCCTTTTTTCTTTTAGTATCTAATTAGTAATATTATCAATATAAAAAAATAATACCTAATCTATAGATATTTATAAATATTATACTAATATACTTAACAGTTTTAAATTATATATAGTATATACCTATAGTACCTACATAATATTATCTACAATTCTACAAACAACCATACATATAGATAGAAGACTTATATTCACTTAAAATACATGTTTAAAATTTAAATGAATCTAAGTATAATGTTACATTATGTAAAGAAAAGTACAGTGATCATAATATTATAATTGTAATGTATCGGAAGTGCAGGAAGTTATTTTGTTCAATATAACAATAATATAATAGTCTCAACACGAGTCGTCTGTAGCAAGTCTAATTTATACGGGCTGTACGAATATAAATTATATCATTTTAGAAACCCTAATTGTCTGTTTAGACATTTATCACACAATTCTTCGTAAGAAATGACCGTACAGAATATGTTCCGTTTAGATATCAATTCATATGAAAAAACCTAAAATATAATATTAGATTATTTCTATACACGGAGAATCACTAACGTACCTAGATAATATACGAGTTTCGAATACTCATTTAATTAAATATGATGAACAATATTTATAAGTAATAACCATATAGATACGTTTCATTTAAATATAAACATATAATATATGTTTAATTTTAACATTTAAATTTTAAATTTAACATTAATGATGTTCGCCATTATGTCTGTATAATATTATATTATATATTGTATTAACTAGACTAATTGAATAATAACAATAATTAGGTCTATATATAACACTATTAAAATAATCAATAACTAAATCAACAAGTAATAAGTGTATAAAAGAACTGAATACGGAATCATTAACAAGTCGATGAGTAATTAGAAATTGTAGTAAATCGATACCTATATATATAGTGTTTTATCGAAAATAAAGACAAACTAATATGTTATTTATATTATAAGGTACACAATACAAATCATGTACAATACAAATAGTGAAACGTTAAAAATCCATAATATAGCGATCTAATAATAGGTACATCATTATTATGGTATACCTATTATTTTACTTTACACTCATGATATGAGAATATACCGAATATAATGGTTCATAGAATTATACCGATGTTTAGATGTTACATATTATTATAATTTAGACTCACCTCTACTCATGTCGACGTGGACGGGGTGGGGGGACGTCGAGTCATACACGAATGTTGGCTCCAAGAGTCTGCGGACGATAAACTTTCGATGTCACTCCAAAACGAAAAAAAACAAACAACTCGCGTCCGGTCCGAGGTGTGTATTACCGTCGCGAATACTGCAGAGAAAGATGGGCTGCGCAATCGGAAAAATCGTAAACGAAATAAATGATTATCGAACGAAATCGAATTGCGCGGCGGTGTTCAACTTATATAGTTCATACATAAATACGTTATTATGTCGACAAATAGAATATTATACAGATCGACGCGCAAAGTGTGATATAAAATAATAATAACAATAGCGCTATATGCGAGTAAATACAATTATGATGGGTCGTTAAAAACACACCGTCGTGTGTATGCTCTCGACGATAAAAATTGATAAAAAAAAAAAAAAAAGAAGAAAAACTTTATAATGTATAACAGATCAACCGTCCGTGACGACTATACGACGACGACGGCGAATGGCGATAGCGACGGATGATGAGCGTTGCGTTCACCAGACCGCGAACCGGATCGTCGCGATCGGACTGTTGACTGCCGCGGCGGCCGGGCCACGAGATCGACGACGCCGAAGCTGTCCCCGGGGTTTGCGCCGACGACGGTGCGGCGGGGCGGGATGGGTCGACCGCGGTGGGGTGGGATGGGTCGGCGGTGTACTGCGATGCGCACGCACGCGCTTCCTTCGGGCGCGGGCCGGGACGTTTCGCCACCGCCGCCGCCGTCGTGCACACACATCGCTGCGGTGTACGTGTGCGTGAGTGACTGATGGGCGGAGCCGGTTCCGGAGATCGTGGGCGGGGCCGGCACCCTGCCAGCTGCAATCGGCGATTCCCCACCACCGCGGCGGCGGTCTTCGTCGCCGTCGGAGCCGCCGCCGCCGCTCATCAACGGCGCTCATCGACGCTCATCGCCGACGCGCGCGGTCATCCGCGGCGGCGGTGGCGGCCGCCCTCATCCCTTCGCACGCCGACTCCGACCGCTCAACCGTTCCGCCGCGTCGACGGGGGTGTCTTCACCGCGCCGACCGGCCGCGACTCGGATTTCCTTTTTATACGCGCTTAATTAATGTTATAATTTATTATTTATGCTTTGAATTTCGCAATCTGATAAATTAATATTATATTATCAGGTATATAGGTGCGTTTATTATAATATGCCAATGTAGACATAAAAATACAAGATTCTGCATCGTATATATGTATATGTTATAATCATAACGAGTATTAAACTGTTCATATACGCGTACACTGCCGTGAACGGTTTTTTCTTTTTTTTTGTCCGAGTTTTTAATTACTTTGCTCTTTGTTTATTATTGCGGACGTCGATTTTGCTATAAATTAGTCTCCATTTATTATAATATATTATCAACGACTCAAACGCTTAATGGTATAATATACAGGTCATATATATATGAGAGTTCATTACGGTATATAGGTAGTTTGTCAGTAGTTTTCTGCAGTAGTTTCCCTTTTTCTTTTTCCAATGTTAAAAAATATTATATTACATAATTATATTTCAATTCAATATAACAAATTTGATTGATATTACACACGAGTGCTTTCTCTGTACAGGTTCGTCTAAATGCGGAACTGTATATAATTTTATAAATAATACATCTATACATACGCACTTACATAGAAAACATAATGAAATATCAAACAAGTGGTTTTACTATACATATATATAATATCATATAATATCGCAAGTAAGTCATGTGTACAAAACAGAAAAAATGATGTTAACTGAAGGTATATGTATATATAAATACGTGAGGGTTCAAAATGAATTCGAACAAAATTACGTTTATAATTCTGTAAAATGCGATATTATAAACCGAACATTATTATGCATATAGACGTTTAAAGTTTTTTTATATGCCTACTTTTTTATATATACTTTACCTATACATAACTATCAGCAAACACATATTGTTGACAGACTGTATATTGTTAAATAGTGTATATTGAGGATATTTTTCATGGTTGTGAAAACTTTTGTAATTGCATATAACAATATTATTTGGATTATTATACTTTTTAACCGCATAAAACAATAAGTCGATTTTTAAATCATTTATCATACCATAAAATTTAGCTCTTGATATAATATACATTTATACGTGTTTATGTTATAAACACATTACAATACCATTTTATATATACGTATCAACACTGCTATATATTATATATATATACAGTTTCCCAAAAAGAACGCTTTTCTTAAATTATAGCTAAGAAAAACATTTTATTTTTCAAACAATACAAAAAAGGATATTTACAGTTTCAGTATAATAACTTCCGGTTTAAATATGAAAAATAATATCATTTGATTGTCTTCCCCTAACTTATCAGGCCGAAGTGCGATCGAGAAAATTAATAATAACTACCTCCTATAGTTCTCTTTGGTGAGTTAGTTTTAACTTTACCGTGGCTCAGTATTTTTCGAATTTATTATTAACCAACAAATTGATAATATATTAGTAGCAGTGCACCACTTTCGTTATAGATTGATAAAATGTTTTATCAATATCAACACACGGTTTTCAATTGACATCATTTGGTTCATGTTGACACTTGACAAAAACTGATTATATAAAAAAAAAACCGGAATGATAGTACTTAGATTAAAAAAATAATGAGAACAATTTTGTAAACATAAAAACAAAAAATAGCAACCAATTTTAAAAAAAGCGTTCTTTTGAAATACTCTGTACATGTTTCTTTATATTAACAAAGCTAGCGCTCACTTTTTTCAAATGCATTTTTAACGACTACCAATACATAAATCGTTAAGTGTAACTCAGGTATTTTACTTTTTATGATATAGTTGTATTTATTATACTGTCAAATTGCATAAGAACCCAAACTATATTAAGATGTATAATGTTATACTTTTTCATCAGTATATGACGTACTACCTATAGGTACCTAAAATTTATCTGTAAACAATCAAATGTCATTATTATGTACCTACAATATACTTTTTTAAATATTATATATTATAAAATATAAATATTAAACTATTAAAGTATCTATAAATAGTTAATTATAAGAAAGCAAATAGTAAAAGCAATATTTATACAATAAATGATTTTTCTATTGTGTTTTATTTTATTTTTTATATTTTATATACTTTTATAAAAACTAATACTATAAAAATATCAATTTATTTTATATATAAATAGTTTAATTCAGATTAATCATTCAAAATTTTTTTTTTTATTTAATGCCAAATAAATAGGTAGTAGGTACATATATTATAAAAATGCATGCTCGATGTTTTCTAAATTAAATTATAGATAAGCTTATAATATAATAATTAAAATGTAAATTGTATAACAACAACCAATTATATTTAATTTATTTAGATTGAATTTATAAACTCCAATTTCATCCAAAAAAGTATACCTTATTACCTTAGTGATGAATTTGGTTAATCAATCTTATATATTTTTATTTTATTTTTTTAGTTAATAATAAATATTCCTATTATAATATTGTAATAATCTGAAATTATGATGTAATAACTTTAATGTTCTTAATTTTTGTTTATTATTGCAAATAAATTTATCTTATCTTATTTTATCATTTAAATTTTAAATACATTAATATTTATTGGCACATATACTTAATTCATTAAATAAAATAATACTATTTTATATGTGCGTAATAATATTTAATATTATAATAAACCTACCTATTATTTTAGGCTATTAACCTATATATAGTATGTATATTGTATAATATAGGTATTTCTATTTTCAGTATATTTATACATAAATATACATTTATATGTTCGTATATGCATATGAAAATGATTGGTATTCTACACTTCTATAAAATTTATATAAATATACGTACTATTTAATGTTAGAATATAATATAGGAATATTTTTTGACATTGCCCTTATGGCGTATATGGTATCCCCTCATACATTAAAAATGTCTAATAAACTTTGACATTTACATCACATAGTTGTTATATTTATAATAGAACTATAAAGTATACATGTCTGTATAATATGTCATACAAAAATCTAACATCTATAGTTACAAATGACTGCTGCAGCAGACCGTCTATACCTATATAATACATATATATATATATATATATTATATTCGCCAACTATAATTTAAGTGGGCTGTCCAAAATAAGCTCAAATTATGTGTATATATAAGTATATGCTACCACAACAATAATAATAATATAGGTACCTACGATATAGTACATATATTAGTATACATTATATCTTTTTTTATATGCTTATAATATAACTATATAGCGATATTTTAAAAGGGAACAAATCGCGCATTTTCCTTTCCCACGACGACAACGTGTCCGGTCGATAATTAAGGGCCACCGTCACTTGCTTATATAATGTATTATGTATATATGATCCACTATAGTATACACACATACGTACAAGAACTAAACGTAATAATATAAATTACAATCGGTCGTTTATTCTCGTGGACCAACGCCGCCACCGATGATGTGTTGTGTATATAATATGTACTTATGTATAATATATGTATGTGTGTGTGTGTATTAAAGTAGAACAACGAAAATCCGTTGGGGCCGGATGTCGGGGCTACCGGAAGTCATTGGCGCAGTAATAACATATATGCACATAAATCGCGCGGACGGTCCCCCGCGCGACTCCTGGGCGGCGATGACATGAAGGCAATTGTTATCTGGGGACCGCCCGGCGCTTTCATACGTCAATCCGATTCCGTCGTCGTCGTCTCCGCATGTGCGTGTGTATTCGGCAATATACTAATAGCACATTTACACATATTTCTTCCATAGAGACAATTGACGACGACTTTTTTATTTCATTTCGTCTCACCTATACTATATAATACCAGTTTCGCGTTTTATTATCCGAGTGTATGCGCGTGTGTGTTCAGTGTGTGCCAATACATCGCTTTCAGTTCGTTGACATTCCATGAATGCCTCTACCCCTTAACCCCCTTATAAGTACCTATAGTCATACTGTATACTCGTATGTGTATTTTTATGAAACGCTAAAAAATACGTTTCAAGTATAATATATATATAAGCGTCGAATAATTGTACACACACACACATACATATATAGTCAGTTAAAACTTTTCACATGCACATATTATCTTTTCATAAATTTTATCGTCTTATAGAATATTCCATAAGTTCTACATCGAGGTATATACTATTTACACTATTAATAATATCTTTATTTTGAAATATTAATTATTTAGCACATTGAATGCATGCCCCTGAATTTAAAGCATAATGCCACTGCGATTATCAACATTTAGTTGTAAACTGATTATATAATATATACGAATAATTATCTATGTATAATACTACTACACCAGGACACCAAACAACTTTGTTGTTTTACTTCATCTGGAGAAATAGTACCTATGTATAATACAGAACACACTGTTGCAAACTTGCAGCGTATACAGCGCTGTACATACTATATTAGGTATTTACTAGGTTAATGTGATGAGTATCTAATACATTTACTATATATATACGCTATATTATAACCATTATAGGGTGAATATCAACAAGTATATAATATGTAAAACGCTTAAGGCGCTTAAGCCCCTTTTCATTATAAGCGTCGTTTTAAACGCGAGTCACGAAAATCCGTATGTTAGGTATGCATTTAACATGCATATACACGAAGTATCACTTATACATTTAATGAGATTTATCGCTAGTAAGGCGATGAGTACCTATATATATGTTTACATAATATATATATTAAACCAAAGTAAGTATACGACTAAACCGCTATTTTTGTGTCGTCGTTTCGCTACAGCAGCTGTTGTTGACGGTGGCGAAAAGCTGTTTCACGATTTTAATCGGTGTAGCGTAGAAATATATATATATATACGTAAAACATGTACCTATACTAATCTATCTATATAAAGGGGAAAAACGAATAGTAAATTAAATTTAAGAAATAAAAACTATTTACAGAACTAGTTTTCAACCGGAACTTGTGTATAATATATACGTAGGTAAGTGTAAAGCTGCAATAATAAGTGACTACACGTCGCGTATGTGAAATAGATTTTAGTCGGCGGTGCCGGTCCAGAAAACTGAAGATTCGTGGCGACGACGGTAGGTAAGTGTAACGTCGGCGGCGAGCGTCGTGTGGTAAATCGCTAGCCGATCGATATTCGCGACCTTTTCGCCACGCCCTAGATAGGTAACCTGCAGCAGCTATATATGTATATATGCATACGTTTCGCGGGCTTTTAAGTTTTATTCGTATAGGAAGTTTTGTAATTCACATTTAAGTTTTATTTTTCATCTCTTGACGTTTGTCCCCCGCGACGACGTTACACATAGGTACCTCCGTGTTTTTGTTATTACTTATTATACTATTATTGTTATTGCATTGTTATATATTTTTTTTCTGCTCGTCCCCGCGTGTACCCGTCGAGAAGTCGCAAAGTCGTAAGACGAGCGCAATATGTACACGCACATACACAAAAACTCACACAACACATATCTCACGTGTTATATATACCTCGTATAACGGACACAACGTTTATATTATGTATCTGTTGCACCGCAACGGTGACAACAATTGCGTTAATCAAAAAGGCATTCACAGAGACGGGCGACGGACGGACAACGAACATCACTATCCGCGTGTGACATACCTACACACTCACACACACACACACACACACGCGCGTACGTATAGGCCGCATCGGGTGTACATAACATATAATATAATATGCGCAAGGTAATACGATACCTGACACGACACTGTACGTCATATAAACACCGCGACATCGTCTCGCCGTTGTCGTCGTAGACAAATATATATATATATATATATAGGTATTCCTCTATACACCGAATTACATATAGCAGTGTATAATATATGTATATAGATACCTATACAAAATAATAATAATATACACAGAAGTCGCGTCTGCACTATAATAATATGTTCGTTGCGATGATCACACGACGAAAGGGTTATACCACTTATATACCTGCAGTTATATATATATGTATATATTAAGTCCGTATATACGCTCTTACACTCAACCCGTGTATATATATATAAAAGAAACGTGTGTTTTTCTCATGAAGTCACGACGACCTCGCGGGTCCACAACGGGGGTTACTGGTCTATATATATATACTATATGTATATTTAGTGCGGCGTGTACGACACTGCACCCGTCGCACATATAACGTCAACACAGATAAGTACCGCCGGCCCGCGGTTTATTGTGCTTGTGAAACAGATCGGAAGCGCTCGTATGTTTTACGTCATTGTGCGGAACGCAGCGGAGATCTCTCCAATAACAATAATAATTACTATTGAATTGCACAAGCTGCAAAAAAAAAAATAAAAAATAATAATAATAAAAACCGCCGAATAATAGCCGAGCGCTACTACCTCGCGAGCCCTCCCTCCACCCCTAAAACCCTTCCCCGCAACGCTGAAATCCCCACCCGTCGAGATGATCGACGTCGACCGACATAACGGATTTTTAATAGATCGTTTTGAGACGCATGATAGCTGACTTCTGCGGATAATATTGTTAAGCGTAAAATATTACAGACGCGCGCGCCTAGTACAAAGTTATATCATAATGCCGGTTAATGTTTAAACATTACATGATAAATTTACTAATATTACTTAAAATAATATCGATACATTGATATGATATATAGTACATACCGAAGTACACACATATATACACATACATGGGGTGGGTGATGCGAAGAAGCGGGAAGTAGGTATAGACATAATGTCGCAGTTGCTATACTTTCAGGGGTGCGGTGGACACGTGCCATTGTGCGGGAAAAGTTTCTATTTTTCTCCTCCCGGTGTATATACCTAATATATATATATATATATACAAAACGACTGGCAACGGCGGTTCCGTGAACGCCACAAGGGACGCGGTATTTTTTTTTCACTCGACTTTTTCTTCTTTTTATTTTTATTTTTCAATCCACTCGGAATTGACTTTCGCGATTGAAAAATCTCCCGGTACTTTTATTTATACACACAGTGCCTATATATATATATCTGTGTGTGTGTATATACGTACACCGCCGACCGATAAGGTCAGTGCGGCGGCTTTTGTAAAGAATCACGGGCTATAAATGACCCCTCGTCTTGCACAGAAGCTGCAACTAGCATATGTATGTTTTAGATACATGTGGATTTAAAGGATCTTATCTCGGAAAGGGACGATGATTTTAAAGTCCGGCGTGAACCCGTGTGATTCACTGTTTGCAGGATTTTTTTTTTCACACAGCAGTTCACACCCCCTTTTTTCATTTTCAATTGGGTCATGCAGACAATCAATTTCACAGAAGTATTTTGAATCAAGTATCCCTCTACGAATATAGTTGAGAAATCCATTTGCAAACAGGCTATATATACTCGAAAATAAACATACGCTATATCAAGTAAACACGAATTTTAATAAAGTATTATGTTTTAAGTACACTATAAGTATATAATTTATTAACACTATGCATAAGCCGCAAAATCTTCTACTCAACAATTTATTCTAATCGGCCTCAATAATAATTAATAGTCCTTGATATACCATCCCAAACTGGTATATAGTGCTTCTTGTTGATTTTTATGGTTTATAAATAAAATGGAGGTAATACTCTTTTTTCCATTAGACGAAACAAGTTTTTTCTTTCTTTGTCTGTTAACTTTTCTTGTATAACTGCACTTTCTTTAAACTAATTAAAGCGGTTTTTAATTTTATCCTCGATATAGGTTTCAAAATTTAAAAACTGATAGGCTATTTTACATAATTTTAATTCTTGTTTATTTCTTTTCAAATAATAAGATATAATAATTGTTATGTGTACCTATTCCTATATATATCATTTCAATTACGTATGTGTAAGTTTATTGCAGTTTACCATAAAATGTGAAGTAACTTCTTACATAAATATATAATATCCTATATAATTGGTACACTTATGTTTTTATAAATTATAAATAGGGCTCTAATATTATTTTTATATATACATTGCTATATAAACAATACATTCAAAACGTTTTAGACAACTAGATTAAGTACCTAACCAATGTAATATCAAATTTTTTACAACTGTTTAAAAATATTAGTTAGAACATTAAAAAAAAGTCATTGGTTTTAATCTTCACTTATTTGTTATCAATTTATGGCCAACAATATATTTTGAAATCGAAAACTTAATCTTATTTTTAACCTAAGAATACATTTTAATATAATGCTAATTCAAGAATTAAAAAATAATAACTGCATATAATTAGTACAATTTTAGAGAGTTAGAGTTCAAGCCCGCAGTTATGATAATATAGTCTTTGTTGAATAAATTATTATATTTCTAGTATTTTATAGTATAAATTCCCATAAAGTTCGAGACATGATTAATAGTTATATGGCTGAAATCCCGCATATCTTATAAAAACCATAAGATACTGCAGCCTGTAGGATGGATAATGTAGTATTTAGAGTCTGCTATTACAATATATTTATGCATATACTGTGTAAAGGTAATATAAATTATACAACAATATTCTTTTATTTATTTATTTTTAATTTTTTTTTTCGTTAAAAAGTGTTTATTCTTTACACGAATTAACTATATATAAAGAAATAATGAACGACGATCAAAAATATTAATAATAATTTTCGTATAATACATTTTGAGCTTGTGAAAAAAATGAACACGCAAGACGTTGAATATTACATAAAACACAGCGACTATATTATATTATGTTTGTAAAAAAAAAAAAATTGCAAAATGTTGGTACACATAACGGATTTATAGCATGTGTTTATATTCGCGTATATTACAACTACGACGGGGGGACAACCGAAAAGATCTCGAGGGTCTAACCAGGTAAATATACATGACTGAGCTGCAGTGTAGAGGCGTATAATAATATATATTATACATTTATACTCACAATCGTGTAAAATATAATGAGAATGGGTTTCGCTCTCGTTAGGTATGCCAAGTATACCTATATGCATGTAATAAATGTTTATAACTACCTACCTACATTAATACAACACAATGTAATATGCTCGGGGATCCAACGACCCTGAACCGCGGGGCAAGAAGAGTAAGCTACACACACTCGGCCCAGAAGAGTTATATTTATTCTTTTCACCCGCGCCCCCGCAAAAACTGGGTCAACTATACTCATCGGATCCGCGTCTTTATAAAATATGTAATACGTCAGTTCCTATATACACACACATACCACGTACCTGGTACCTATTATACCTAATTCTCATATACACGTTATGTACACAGGGCAGCCTAACCTATGTACACATAGTACAATGCGTATACACATACGACACGCGCGGATCGCGGAGAAATACGATCTTATTCGAGCGGTCCGCCCATGCGCGCGCTCGGCACGCTTCTCTCGCATCAGTCTCTGCAGGCCTTAATAATAGAGATAGGCGGAAGAGCCGAACAATGCGCGGGTTGTGCAACGGTATACGCCGACTTCCGATGACCGTTATAATGCGCATTCGTCTATACTTGTGTATAAATACGAGAACGGGATCCCGATGGTGGGCGGGCTGGAGGACGGTGGCGCGAGCGCGCGCCCGTAAACAATACCCACTGGTAAACAATACAAAAGCGTCGCTGAGGAGCGAACTGCTGCCGAAGAAAACGAGAACGTAATATTATATATATTATTATATTATTATATTATATTATTATAACGTACACACATACATCTTAAGACTAGTTTTCACATCCCATTTCCGGCGAAACGACTACGGCAGCTGCCGCCGTCGCCGCCACGGACGACAACAACGGGACGAGAGGAAAAAAAATCGTCCGTAAAAAACTCGCGCACATAATATATACTTATATCGTATATATATACCTACGAGAAAATAAGAAAACGCCCATCGTCGTCGACGTCGATGAGCTGTCGAGACGAGCGGCGCGGGCACGCGCCCAACGACGTAGTATTCCTGAATAATATAATATATTATTATGTGTGTGTGTGTGTGTGTGTGTGTGTGTATGCGTCGCTATTATATATATATGTACTATATACACCTTAACCGCTTGTACACACTATTGTATTGTAGTAATCTATAGACCAAAACGGTCGACCCGCGATTCTCCCCTGCAAAACGTCGACACCCGCCGCTCAACTCGTCGTACGATCTATATACATCTACGGAGCAGTACATTGTAGGTACATAATATTGTATATACTTGCACGCGTTTATTACAATAATATATACGTATGTTATTATATTAAAATAAAATATTATAATAATATGCAAATGATCCGCCGGCTGCGTCGGTTTGGCGCGAGGACGCTCCGCGAATCGTCGACTTCCGGAATCCGAGCTGCACGTTGGCAGCCGCATTGTCATCGTTTTATACATACTTTTTTCTATAAAATTCGTGTATAATATTGTATTGTTATTACTTGCGGGACTGTCAAAAATACATTTGTTTTGTGCAATACTCGACCGCTGTGTTCTCCGTGCATAAAACACAAGTAGGTACCTATCTATCTTTAAAGTACGTTTATATACATTATTATAAATCGGTATACATTTTACAGCTGCAGTTAATTGAACAAGTTTAGACTGCGCAAAACATCATAAACCGATTACACTTTGATTTCGTGATTAAAAATTTTAGTATTTTTGAAGTATAAATATCCAAAAAAAAAAATCTAATTATAAATATATGATTGACACTTTTTTATTATCTTATAATTAAAAAATTTTAAATTTTTATCGTACTGTATTATATAGTACACCAATATATTCCATAAACGCCCATAATTTATTCTTGTATATCATAAACCATACATATTTAGCATTGTCATAGATGTATAATAAATTAAATGCAATGTTAGTATATAGTATATAATTATACAAAAGTGACAAATGCCCATGTCTCATGAAGTCAGGGTAGAAAGGATAACAGACCCATTTTTGCGTCTTAGGAAGAGAACTCGAAGAGTGTTAATTCTTAAAATTTATTGGTTATAGTATATTTTTTTTATAACATATTTAAGTTTAATATTGATTTATTATTATCAGTGTTATTATGTTACATATATACGTTACAATATATTTTTATGTAATTCAATCATATGAGTGACCTATAATTATCATATAATTACTGCTTATTAATGATCATTATAAATATCTGAATATTTTTATACTAATTAACCACTTATTCGCACGTAATCGATAAAAAGTTCTAGAAAGAATTTTATATTTTAACTTTCTACTAAAAAGTAAAAATTTCTTGTAAATCTTCCCATGTTTTAATTACCCGCCATAATAACCCCAGCAATAGTAATTCGTATATTGCTAATCTGTAATTATTTTATAACTATACTCTTTTAACCATATCTATAGCTATAACTTTTTTTTTATCATTGACAACACAATAAAATATATTAAATTTATATTAGAATTAATAGTACGAATTACAAAAATTAAGCTTATAAAATATAAGATAGATAAACAAACTGTATAGTTATCTTATAAATACATATTTATATCAATAATACTTGTGAATGTTTTTTCATTTATACTTTTTTTTGTTATTTAACATCTAAACATTTAATACATCTAACTTCAACGATTAGAAATATAACTGTGTAATTTTTCTCTCCCCTAGTAAGTATCCAGCGTCGTTATATATTTTTGGGGATAATCGAATTTCACTTATTATTGTGTTATTACACCAGGTGATTTGAAAGAGAAAACGTCAAACTGCTCTCATCTGTTCATATAGACATATTATTATTACTATAATATACGTGAATAGCATTTGGATTTGAACATTGAAGATATTTTGAAACGATAGATCGCTTGAATACTTGAATGCATTTCAAATAACAATTGAATGAAAATATCGTAAAATGTGATTTTAAAGGTTTTATTTTCATTATTTATAAATATTATACACCACTATTTGTCTTAAATATTTATTAGTTAGACAGATAGATACGCATGATAAAGACAAACTTAATTGTATTAAAACATAATATAGTTTAGTACCAAACATATTGTTGTAAGTTTACTGCAATGTATAATAATATTATGTAAAAACTAAAACAGTGCTAGAAGTGTAGGAGGTAGAATCATGTAACTTTGACAATTAGAGAACTTATTTATATATAATTGTGATTAAAAATAGCTACTCGTAAAACAATAATAAGATTTTAAAGGGAAAGCATTTATATATAAACTATTTCGGAGTTATTGGAATTTTCATTATAAATGCTTTGTATTTCTGATACATCATTCCGATGCAATTGCATTGCACCGCCACCACATCTTAAATAATGTCATAATTAAAATAATGGGCATACACTGAAATAAACCACATGCAAATGATTATAAACAACAATATTAATTAACATTATACTGAGTATACTTGCAGTAAATGGAATTCGATTTTAGCTGCGTTAGTGTAGTATTGTAGTCTACAGTAGCGTGTTTAAAGGGTTGATACATGATGACTGACGGGTTATAGTTTTAACAACAGTGGATTTTTTTGAAAACGAAGAGATCAAATATCCGTAAACGCGTAAATAAACCGTAGCAGAGTCACACGGTATAATTAGGTTAGGTTTTCGAGAAGGTACACTTGGTAAACAATTATGATTTGACGATATTGATAAAAAAAAAATATAGGCTGAAGACTGAAATATCTATATCTATATCTATATCTATATATATATTATACTATGCGTTGAGGTATTTTCTAATATTTCGAATGAAACTATAGTATATTTTTTTTCCTGGGAAAACGATTTATCTTTGACAATGATATACACTATTCACGTGGATATACACTACCTCCGCTCGTCCTAAACTTTAAATATACAATTCATAAGCTATATACTTGACCGAATTTTGATTTTTATAGATCGAAATAATCCCAATAATATACTCCGCTTTGGAATATGAAATCAAAACTATGTGTTGACATTCAAAAGAGTAAGGAAAAAATCGTTCTTTCGTTACGACTAAAAATTACTAATTAAAGGATAAGTCGGCGTTGTTTCTGAAACGATTAGTGTAAACAGTTTAAAAGGTCTCCGCGGTCGTAAGGTAAGGACACTATACACACATATGTATACACCACACACACATTACGTTATGAAGTATATTTTACTGAATATGCTCCTTTAAAATTTCCCGGACGGCGGCGGCGGCGGCTTGACAGGTGTTTTCAAACGTACGCGCTGCTAACACACACTCGACCGCGTGCGCTTTCCCGTTTTTACGCATACACACACACATATGTATAATAAACCACGCCGCGATGAGTAGCCGTAGGTTACCTCTGCGTATAATACACGCTAAAGTGTGCGACAATAAAGGTCACCGCCGCCGCCGCCGCCGCCGCCGCCACCGCCTCGTGAGCGTAGAGATTTGTAACGCCACTGCCGTCGCCGCACTCCTCCTGCATATGTATACATATGTAAATATATATATATATATATATGTTATACGGCTGCAGCAGCCAGTGCGCTACAACACGTATAATGTGTACATTATAATGTATTAAAATGTGTACGGCGAGCGGGCGGTTGTTCACGGCGACGGCGTCCTCGGTCGGAGCAGCGCGCGTGCCAGCGGCGGCAAATCTGTCATTTGCAAGCTCTCGCGGGTGGCAAAACTTTGGCCACGGAAATTAAAAAGTCAGACGTCAAGCTGCGCGCGCCAAAGCGTCTCGTCAGCCTTTTGCTGCACCGCTGCAGCGCACCGCCGCCGCACACGGCGTTCGCTCGGCAACACCTCCGCGGTGTCGGCCGCTCCCCGCGCCTGTATTCGTCTTTTTAAACCCGCTCACACACACACTCACGCCCTAGTTATGTACGCGCATATAACACAGCCGCCGCGACGGCAGTAGTTGTGCTGCACGTCGTGATTACACTCCCACACGCACACGCATGCGCGCGCGCGCCGTCATCGTCGTCTAAACCGACAAATTAATAATCATATAATGTAAATATATATATATTATATATATTATAATATACGTTTTACCGCCACTCTCACGCTCGCCGAACATCAACCCCTCACCCACTCACCCGCACAACCATTCGCAATCGCCGCCGCCGCCGCAGTCGAAGTGTGTTTCGCCGTCTATGTCACCCTTCAACCCCTGCGACGACCGAACTCTCTGAGCGCCTTCCACGAAAACATCCCGAACAGCATCCCGCCCGCAATGATTATACATTATTATTATTATTATTATGTTTTACACGTTCTTCGCGTGCACTCGACGCGTCTATTATGTTATATTCCGACATAGTCTTACACACGCACGTATACACACATACGTTGTAAACCTCGCGCGAACATAATATATATATATATATATATATATATATATATATATGCATAATATCCCCGCGATACCGCGTAGCCGGTGGGACTTATCTTGACATTAAAAACAAAATGCTTTTAGGTTTTCTACGCGCAAATCCTAAACACGGTTTTCGTCCGTCGATTCGTGAGTTGTGCGTGTGCATAACGCGCAAACGTCTACACTCCGCTGCTGCAGTCAACTTGACCCGCGAGTGATCGATAATCGGTAATGAATCGTAATGATATACGTGATTCGAGACACACATAATGCAATATATTAATATTACAACAGGTATAGTGTAATACACCGGTTCAGCGGGTCTAGGCCATCCGCGTTTTAAGGTGCGTCGTCTTTTAAGGAGGTTACAAATGGGTACAAATCGGGTACAACAATTTGAGATATGTATGTGGGAGTTATGACGATTTACGGGTGCCACGACGACGCGCACCTCGCGTTTTACCGTTTACACATCACTTCCGTGGGCGACTCCGTCCTAAACCGCATAACACCCCTAGAATTCAGTAAGTAATTCGCCTTTACAAATACTTATACATCACCCCTATATTAACGCTACGAAAGAAAGATGTATTTATCGAAATCGAGATTTTGATAATAGTTTCAATTTCCAAGTTCGTAATGTTTTTGAAATTTCTAAAAATTCATACATAAAATTCCGTCTCATTGCTAAGACTTATAAATTATAATAATAATAAAATGATATGTGATGAATGTATTATAACAGTCGCGATCCGTGATAATTATCGAAAAAAACTATTATGATTTGTAAATGTAACTGAAAGCCTGATGTCCAGTTGAAATTGTTTAGCTTTAAAAATAGATTTATTTCAGACACGATTTGTGACCACAAATAAATATATATATATATATATATTAAATATTAAGAAAAATATAATGACACCCCAATGCTAATATAACATTAAAATAAATATTTTCATATTTTCTAGTTTTTAATTTTGAGTTTAGGTCAACCAAATAATATATCCTTAAAAAAATTTTTATGATCAAGTAACTATACCTAATATTTAAAAAAATATTTAAATTATAAGTATTGTGATGAATATTACGAGACACTAAATTTACATTAATTTATTCTATATTATATTTTAAGACCGAAATTTATAGTCGTTTTATACAACTTTTAACCAATATCGTGTAAATAGAACGTTGCTGATTATTTTTTTATACCCCATATTGATACGTTCTAGTATCACATTAATGTTATATCATAGAACTACCAGGCACCCGGTTTATAATATTACTGTTTTAAAAACGTACGTTTTTTTGTCTTTTAAAATACTTTACGACGGCCCAAAAATAATTTTACTGATTATTGAAAAATCGAATTTAATGGCTGTTTTTACGAGTGTTAATAACTCGTTCACAAATAAAGGACATGTTTACCCCTTGTGTCATGCTTAAAAGAGGAAAACGATAACTCACTTGAGACCTTATTCAAGGGGTTTGTAGAAGGAAGCCGAACGTGTAATTAAGCGTAAATATGAATTCGTTTTTTTTCATTATAATACTTACTGCTGACGCATGATGATATATGATATTTATCTAATAAAAAAATTAAATACCTCGACAATTAAACAAAAATTAATTTAAAAAAAAAAAATTATAATTTATCAACATTTTAATTGCATGGTAGTCTCAGTTATGCGTTTACCTATAAATATATCAATCGTGTTTAAGTATCTATTATTAGTACATTTTAGATCAATATCGTAGAAATTATGGAAGCCAAAGGATTGTATTCGGGTTTATTAATAACATAATCTATGTATTTATAGAGCATGTTTGGTCATGAATACCTACAAAAAATATATAATAGTATAATTAAGGTTTAATTTAACATTGAAATTTATTTATATCAATATTCATGCACGTCAATGAAACACAAATTCAATAACCATGACATGGTGGACATCATATTTTTTTTATTCTATCTTTAAGAGATGTCCGATCAAACGTATTTCTGAGTACTGATTTTGATGCTTTATTGAATTCAAAGTTTTATCAGCTATAAATGTAATTCAATTATTATACAATGAATATATAATATTTTATTATATTTTTTTTAATACTTGATTTTTTTTATTTTTAATGCTTTTTTTAACAATTTAATAAATTTTAGAAAGTTAATTTTTTTTTTTCAAAAACGCATACTATTAGCCATGAGGTATCTTACTTATCTTATTTTTGTAATAATAAATTATTTAATAATTTATAAATTAACAAATATTATTAATAACTACCAAAATAATAATAAAAAATAAAAATAATTCAAATAACCCGTTTTATAGCCTTTTAAAAATTGTCAAATAATGTTTAAAGACATTGTTTTATTTTAAATAATTTTGAATAATTTTTATTACTTTAAAGTTACTACTCTAAGTATCATTTTTCTACATGATATATGAGAATTGCGGACAGTTTATCAGCAATGGCTATAGTTATTTGTAATACCTACAATGTGATATGTAAAAAATCAATATAAAAAACTTGGAAACCGAGTTGTGTGATTCTATTATTCTAAAATTGTTTTTTTCTGGTTTGCAAAAAATATATATATATACATCACAGTTGCGATCTACTTTCAATCTCGAATTGAAATCTCTATATGTATTTTGTATACCCACATAGGTACTACAATTAGTTTTCGATGATATTATCGACAGACCGGTGCAGATGAGGTCTTAATACTGATACATCTGTTCCCTCGGCACCCCACGAAACGAACACATCGAACCCTTTTTTCTACTAATAAAAGCGGTTTTTTACCCCAAAACCCATACGGTTCCCAAGAAATCAGTAACTACCTACATTTTGTGAGTGTACTTTAATTGAATAATGATTTTAAAAGCTACCTGCGAGAAAGAGTTACGTGACGAATAAACCCCTTTCGACGGTACTTAAACCAATTGCCTATAGAGCATAAATCTTCGGGGCACTTGACTTCGGTGACCTTTGAATTAAGGAAGTATTTGTCTGAATCAATGTGTGCTGTTCATTTAATATACTACGGGGATATTACATGGAGAATAAATAAGGGAAATTAAGAGATTACAAAACTCATCAATAATATTTGCAAGGGGTGAAACGCGCATCGGGGTAGTACAGTTATATATACACATCATCATAAAATGAAAAAAGGAAGAAAAGAGCGTATAATAACGCGCTCGTCGGATGAGTGGTCTGAACCCCCGGGGCCGGTTTGTTGTGGACACGGAGTTTTAAGGGAAAACCGCACGAACTACAACAACAATAACACGTTTTCGGGTCGGTATACGCCCTGAAGGATTTGAATTATTATTTATTAACTACGTACATAACGTTATAATAACCGTACAATATTATACAAAACGGTGGCCGCGAAGAGGAAAACGTGAGTGCCGTTGTTTGCGTTGGCTATAAATAGGTATAGTCGAGTAATCAAATATATATGTGGCACATTGGATAATTCATTAACGGGTCATTTGAGTGAACAAGAGATTAATAAAAACTATACATTTGAACAATTACTCATGTAACTATAAAATTGTAATTAAATATTATATTAATTTTTTTATTATACTTAACACTGAAAATATTATTATAATATTATTATGTAATTTTTTTAAAAATGTTTTATTAAAAAATATTAAATTAATAAATTATACCGAATTACTAAGCTTAAAATTAATAATTTATTCATAATCATCTGCATACCGTAAATATTTTTAGGTAATACACCTACAGTAAACACTCTATTAATGGATACCTCTGTAAAGTGGACACATTTCCAATAGTGAACTCTTTTAAAATCTCCAGCAAAAATATGTATACGCAATAGGGGTTTTAACCTCTAAATAACCAACATTCCTGTTGGTGGGCGTGGACACTAAAAACCGGTACCAAAATTAAAAATGAACTCTCGTAAATGAACATTATACATGTACAAACTATCGTAAAATACTAGTCTATATCTATATTTTATAAAGGTAATAAAATAAATAATTAAAAATTTATTTTAAAAACAAAGAAGATGTATTTAGATTATCAGTGATAGCCGATTTGCAAATCGATTGTGAACAACAGAAAAACGTTATTAATAAAAAAAAAACTGATGTTTTTCAATTGCTCATATTAAATATATAATACATATAAATAATTACTTTTTAATATATAAATATGTGTATACTTATAATAAATAATAAATGTATTAATATAAACTCAAAACAATATTATAATAATATAAAATAATTAACTTTGTATAAATGATACTGCTTAAATATATTATAAACTATACTGATTTTAATGTGTATATGTTTTACCGTTTTTTTATATACTTAATAGTTTTTCTCTAGAAGACTTTGCTATAGTGGACATTTTATAAGTCCTCGTCCATATGTTTAGGTTTTCGCAATAGTGGATAACTCACTAAAAAGAATGGACATTTTTCAATTTACTGTGACTTTCCATTATATAGAGGTTTCACTGTATAATATAGTTCTGGTTAAATGTAAATAAATTCCTACACGAATAACCTTTTTACCGTGTAAATAAAAGATGATGTAATCTTATGTGCTGACTTATTTTTATTTTTTACCTGTTTTTAGTGGAAAAAATACATAACTCTTATTATATGTTTACTTATGAAAAGATTTTAAAAACATTTATTTTACAAATTTTAAACAATTATATAGTAATAATATAGAATAAAATACTATTTCTTTTTCTTTCCTGGCTTTAAAAATAAAAGGATTATTGCGTTCATATCAAAATGATTTGATAATTTCTGAATGAATTGGCTGTTTTTGTTTTTTTATTTTGGTTTTAAATTTAAGCTGTAATAATGTATCCAGCTAATTAGGAAAACTGATATTTTTATAAAAATTATTCTTTCTTTAAAATGTTATTTTAATAAAAGTTTGTATAGGAGTCAACACTAGATTGTGTCGGAGATTACCTACTTTTTTTAAACTTTACTATTCCCAGTATATATATACAATAGGTAATATAATATTATATACATAATTATGGTATTATTCGATGGAGATTTTGAAAATCCCTGCAGACGTTGTGACTTGAATACTTGATTATTGAGTCGAGTATTCGAGACACATCATACCAAGTATTTCTGCGTGTGTAAAATGTAGAGACTGTGTGTACGGTCATACCCTGAGCACAATAAAACCGGATGACTTCTGCAATATGACCCTGCGTGCAGGGATACCGAATCGGCGACGGACGTCTCATTATGATCGAATGGTCGTGTGATCGCAACTGCTGTTTTGTTTTATTCGCATTCGCAATAATACATATTATTATTAGTATTATACTCGCCTACTACACCCCTCTCGCTGTTCGCGGCGGTAAAAATAACCGAGCAGAACGTTGGCCACTTTCATCGATTTCGCTCCGTTCTTTTTTTATTGGCCAATAATCAGTTTTCCGTCCAATCTGTTTATTCTTAGAGTATATTATTATTATTATTATGGAGTATAAACCATATACACGCATTTAAGCGGACACATAAACATTTTGCGGCATTTCGAAAATAAAATTTATCGCGTTCGAAATACGGTCGACAAAATAAATACGAGAAACAAAAAAATGAAAAAAAAAAACCTTATAATACCTAACCCATATATATATTATGTATATGCAGCAACACATATAATATGCGGATCCGAAGCTCGTATGTCATCGCACATAATGTCACGGTGTATTATAATGGGAACGAACTATAATAAATTTTGTCGTTGCGTGTTTTCTCTTTAACGCGAAAACGAAACGGAATCGTAAAACGGATAATAGTAATATTATATACATGTATTGTAAATAATAATAATAATAAAACACCGAATTATGTGTAAGATTCGTTCGGAGATTGCAAGAATACAATATACTATTTATATGTGTATATTGATACAAATGGCTCCGTAGATGTGTGTAGGTATATGTGTAATAATGCTTATATTATATGCGCGTACAGTTTATATTATATAATATGCGAATATGTTGTGGTTTTCTTTTCCACACACGCGGCAAGGCTTAAGGTGTTTGCGAAATATTATTAATAGTAATAATGTCGTTTCTCTGCGCGAATGTCATTGCGCGAGGGGGAAAAAACGTACCTATATATACATGTATACGCGTGCGTGGCCGTAATTTGAAAAACTGCGGGAGCGGTAACCGCTGTATATGTATACATGTATATATAATATATATTATATATATTTATATATATATATATATATATATATATATATATAAAAAAATACATCGTAACGGTTCAAAGCCTTTAAAAAGCTTTTAAGGAGATATATTAAAAAGAAAAAAAACCGGAGTCGACAGAGAGAGACTTAACTCCGCCCGCAAAATGTTGTGTCTGCGCGTTGCTCTTTACGCCCGGAAATCTCAGAATGATAATGTCGCAAAGCTCGGATAAAATATCTCCCCGACCTGCACCTCGCTCGTGCCGCCCGTCCGACTCTCGTGGTTGGCGCATATGCCCTCTAGAATACAAAGCGTGTGTTAAAGGAAAAATCGATATGCATAAAATATATAAATAGAAAGAAACATATAGTTGTAAAATAAAATGTATATAATACACCTAATACATAGCAAGTGAATAAATCCCACGTAATAATCAAGAAATAATGATAAAATTATCACACAAACGCACTAAATACGCTGCAGACCGATTGACAACCATACTATGTCGTATTAAATTCATAATTATTGTGTATGCTTGAAGATTTAAATATTTTAATTTGCTAGTAATAGATATTAAATATTTTAAGATAATTTAAAAAAAGAGAGAGAAAAATTAGTTGATAAATATAGTGTATTATGTAGAAACGAGTTTGGTCGCATTATTCTGCAATTTCCAAATATATTATGAATATCAACAATATTATAATCTATTTATTATTCAAAATTAATTATTGTATTTATGTCAAATTATTAACTAAATTATTCTAAATGGAATGAACCTCATGTAAACTTTAATTAGGGGACTTAATAATATGTCATATCAAATAAATTATTAACTATTTTTATTTTGTAAACGACAGTCGATAATTATGAATAATTCTAAGTTTTGCGTTTCAATTAGTAAATAAATGCACGCACATCTATATAATTACAAATTTTGATAAAGTATATTTTGTTATCTATAGGTAAGTGTATAATAATTATAATTATATATTTGTTTAAATCAAGTTTTATTTATATTGATTTTTTAATACCAACTAATATCTACTTATAGTTAATTAATTATATTATTAAACGTTAACAAAAACTTTAAATCGATGTCTACAACTAAAAGCCTTGAACCTTTATAAATTATAAAAAAGTGGTATACGTGGGAATCGTTGACTTTTATTTTTATGAATTGACTGAATAGATATGCCTATTTTATGATAAATATAAATAAATGAGATTAACTTATGAAAAGTTAATTTAATCAACAAATTAATTTATAAAATTAATACAAATAAAAAATTGTTAAAAAATCTTAATGTTATGATTGTAGATAGATAAATCAATAAAAATGATGACTTGAACAACTGTTTCTGATAAACGAATAAGTAATAATATTTTATGATGATAAGCATAATAATTTAAATTGGCTATAATGTATAATACTCATGATTTGTTTAGTTTAAATGACCTAGTAGGTACTTAAAAACGAAGAAAAATAGTTCATACACTTGAGAATAAAATATATATAAATCATTCGTTGTACATTTTAATATGTAATAATTATTATTAACCTAATAAAATAAAAACAGCGATATTACAATACGTATATATACAATTTTTACTTTGGTCGAGTCATCGTTGATTTAATTAACAATATATATTTAGTGGCACATTATATTCACTATTGTAATGATTTTAGCTTGTTATATAAAAAAAAATCGTTTTCTAACATTTATCCCATATTTATTAAATTATCTAAATTCGTTATCAATACTACTGCTGTCCGTGGGAATGGTTGGGTTACAACCAGATGTCTAAAATACATTTTTAGGTAACATTTTCATTTTATTCTTGCACATTTTTACTATTGCTTTTATGTAAGAACCCATCAAAGGGTTCGTACTCAATATAATTACCGGACAATTGTGGCAAAGGTTTTACGCACATGTGGAAACGGTTAAAAGGATTACGGCACGTTTCAAGGGGTTAAATCACGCGTAGGCATTTCGTTTAAAAAACCATATATTTCCCCCGTTTTATTCGATATGGTTTTTTCTCTATTCTTTTGAGTTGATATTTCAATTCCGAGAATATCGAAATAATTGTCGATAGTTATATAGTAATAATAATAATAATAATAAACGGGATAATAACAGTACCTAACAACAAAAAGAATAAGAAGAAAGGGTCTCGCGCAGAAAGAAAGATTCTGTTTTTTTTTTTAGCGAAAGGGTGAACAAAAATTGTCACAAACGAATATGCGTATTCATCGGCCATCGACCGAATGTCACGACAAGGGCTTCTCCCCAAAAATCACCTAGTCCCTTTTTACTTACGTCCCTCGCCAATGTTTATCCCGCGCAAAACAGCTTATTTCGTACGGTTTTTATTATATTGTGATTGTCTCTTAGGAAGAAAATATTTTAAGTATTTTTGAAATCTACGCGTGAGAAAATATCGTTTCATATTATACAACGAATGAAATCCATATGTAAATGTTCCACGAAGACAACATGTGTTCCCGTTCTTTCATTTGAGTAGGTATATTATATAATATTAATACTAAGTATATAGATATAGAATATTAATGATTTAAAAAAAGCCAAAATTCTCTAGAACCATTTCTAAAAAGTATAAAATTAACATTTTATTGTATATACTTAAAATGCAAAATAACTATTATTAATATATAATAAATATACATAAGTAAAAATTTAATTTTTGCATTATTTTTTCATTAGCAAATGGAATAGGTAATTTTAAAATATGAATTGAGTTAAAAATGTAGATAAGTAAAACTATAATAAATCTAGTTAAATACATTTTTGAAGTAAGATTAAATTAATATAATATGTAATATGTGTACTTATAAATGAACAATGGCGTAAAAAAAATATCCTAATTCATTTTTTTAAGCTAAAATTTGCATAAATACCTACAAAATATAATATGTATTTAAGTTAAAATGTATAAAATTAATATAACTATGTGTTAGAAATTATATAGTACTTGTAGAAAAAAATACAAAGTCCATAAAAATAATATCTTTAGTATAATCGACATGGTCATTGAGGTATAATTGAATCGGTGTTTTGGAAATTGGGTCACAATAAAATAATAATTTTATTAAGGACATTTTTAGTTGGAAAATCTATAAAGGTATTCTCTTAATTAGTAATAGTTATTAATTATTGTTTTTGTCCGGACATAATTATTTCTATAAAAAAATTCGTTTTGAGCTAATTTAAAATGATAACGATATCATAAACTAGAATAATTATGTTTTAAAAATATCTATTAAAGTGAACATCCCTATAGGGATATCACCGAGTTTAAATATAACATAATATAAAATAAAATGTAAAGGTCCTGCAAATAACGGCTGGAATAATATAAATCTATAGTCCAAATGCATGTAGGTATATTTTGTTGAAAAATACTTATGGAGACGTCGACTATTATAATATTAGCTGAAATCTAGAATGGACGATATTTGAATTCCATTAAAATCTATTAAAATGTTTGTTAATTGTGCGGTCGCTCATAATAACTGTGTATTTGTACTTAGTTATTACACAGTTCAATTTAGGTACCATAATAATAATAATAATAATATAAGACAAGTTCTGTGTACCTATATAATGTACTTTTACTGTAATAAAGTATGCAATATGTATGTAAAGTATATACCTAAACATTAGTATTTTATATACTAACACTTATCTCGCCGATCGTACAGCTGTTTGCAAACCACAATAATAATTATTAACCGTAAAAATAAGTATTTATCAGTGGTAATACAATGGTCCGTACAGGTCACGTCGTTAGGGGTGTTTAGGTTAGGTATAGGACGTGTACCGTAACGTGTGCACTATACTCTTGTTTAGGACAATAATAATAATTTGACATTGCAAACGATTACACTGCAACATGGGCGCAAGATTAATTATTATACGGCAAGGAGCGTATTACCGAACTGTTTATATGTTTATAATAATACATAATTATTATTCGAGTGCCGTCGACGTCGCGTTTATAGTGTTATTCTCGAGATTGGAAATCTACGTGGTGAATAAAACGGTCGGTCACCGCCGTCGTACCGTCAGTTATGTATTCGCATTTTGTAAAGACATTAATGCCAGCAGCCTACTTTTTTATAAATTTTTCAATAACGACAAGAAGCCACAGAATAGTATCACGAACATTGCTTGTCGTAAAGACCCCATCAAGTACGCGCGCACACAAAAAAGCGGAAGTAGTAAAAACGCATTATATTTGCATTTACATAACGGGTCTCGTTAAACAAAAAAAAACCCTCCGACCATTAGATGTGCACTTATTGTTCTTCAAAAAAACGTCTATACGTTGAAATAGGTGTATATATATATTATTTATAAATGTGGTATACACCTATATACATGATTTAATACACACATAATACATTATACATACATACACAAATACATACATAGTACATACCATACATACGCATATATAATATAAAATATGAATTTGTTTACGGTGATATATGTACAGTGTATGACGACTATGTATACTATATATTATATAGACATATCTATAAAGAATTTAATTATTCACGATGTGCATTGGATCAAATATATCGGCTTTACCAAAACATCACTTCGAATTCATAACATAAATTATAAACTCGACGCTTTATTTTAAATGTTGAATCAATACACTGTAACTCTGTAACTCTAAATAATGCAATGTGTTTGCAACTGTCTTAAATCTTTTGATTTTGAATTTTAAATAATTTTAAGCTCGTCTTCTGATGATCTGATAAAAGATTGCTGTTGTCAATATGAATACTATACAGTGATTATAGTATATGGATATATAATAGAACATTTAGAATCACAATTTTTATAATAAATTACATAATAATCTATAATATGAGCCCATCTACTTATATATGACTATGTTATTTTAGAGCGACATAAAATCAAATTTAACTTTAAAAAATACCATAAACTTACGAGCATGGCATACTTTAGATTTTATTATGCATAAAATAAGATTTTATTTTATTTTAATTATGGTCTTGTACCTACCTATTAATTTACCAAAAAACAAATTAGTAAAAAATGTTTAATTCGGAAGCTAGGTCGATGACTCGTTTACAAATTGCAATAACTACTCCACACAAGTTTTAGATGATTTTACAATATTCACTAAGTCCAAATTGATATACTCGTATCTGTATGTATATGAATTTATTGCCGCACTACATTTTAATCATTCTTCTATAGTTCGTTCTAACGAGTAAACGAGTCATGAATTAACAACTATCTATTATATTTTATTTTTAAGTCAGTTATTCACAAACAATTTACTTAAAAATTCACACCATCTTTGATAGTACCTTCAAGTATACCGTGGTGATAATCGGTGTCATTATCAATTATTTAGTGAATACCGGTATTTAGATTTAAAAATATAATATTTCACCAGGCACGTAGTGAGTAGATATAGAGTACAAGCACTTTTGAGTGGGCAGGTGCTAAAAATAAAAGAGGAGGAAACTCATCGTATATTTTGAAAAATGTATACGGAATAGAACGGTTCGATATATTATTACGAAGATTCGCTTATTAATGGAAAATAGTTCGTAAGTATAAGATGCGCGGACGTATATTTATATTGCGTATAATGTGTACACAAACGCGCGATGCATGCGTATACGCGTAAGCGGTAGTTCAAACGACCTTTGAGCTCTATACGCTGCAAGGACTTTTGGTCGTGCGGGTGGTCTATAAGCGATGGGTCGGTTGGTGGCGGGGGTGTGACGACGATGACGACGACTACGACAATGGCAAAACAGCTATAACCTTTCACCCTCCTCCCTCGCGTGAACGAAACACACACACGCGCGTATATGTAGGACCACGCGATTGACGGGCGGACGAGCGCGGGGAAAGAGAATATGACTGGCACTTTTAATAGCGTTTGCACGTGTTACAGTCTCGTGTCACACGGTTCGGCCTTTTGTCGCCCAGCCGCCGAAGCCTTTTGGCTTTTGATGGGTTTGTCCTGTTGACCCCTCCCCTCTTCTCGCACACGTTCTCTGTCTCTGTCACAGTCTCCTCTCTCTCTATCTATCTCTCTCGTTCTCGTATTCTCTCACTTATTATATATATATATATAAATACTTGCTCTCACACTCCGACCCCGGGTAATTACCGACTGTTATGTTCGTTCGACGGCGCGGTGCCGCGGCCGTTGGGCCGACGATATAGGATTAGAGGAGGAAAAGGACAACAACTGTTACGTCGCCGCCGCGCAAAACCGTTCTTATTGTGTTCTGGAGTGGCGCACATAAATTTCCGGTTCCCGTCGTTTATAACATTTTTTCGGTCCGCGAAAAAGGAACTCTATATACGCGTATAATACATATATACATCACGCATATATACATTATACAGTATACGGATATGATGTAGTCGTATATATATCGTATCGTACATGTATACGCGCGCGAGCCCGCCGAAGACACGACATGGCTTTTATTGTTAAGTGCCGCCGTCGCCGTATATAATATTATTATTACTGCAGTTACATGTATTTATCGTAGACGCGTACAATATAAGCGTTATAGTCTTACAGTCGTCGCTGCAGTTGTCGCCCGGCACGTGGCCACCCATCGAATAAAATATATCATATTATATTATACATACGCTGTGCGTCGTCCCATCGCCCGGTCAAACGGCACCGTTTCAAAACTATTGTCGTCTATATGCGCGCCGAATCGATTGTTTTCAAACACGTGGACAACGCGCTCGAAATTCGCGTAATTGTTTTGTACGTATTATACGTAACAATAATATTGTGATGTGTCTACAGCACGTCCATCTCGCGTTTACGACGCACGCGCAACCGCAGGAAACGACTTAAACACTCGCACGCGCGACAATATAACGGCCACGTTGGCTCGGCCGATTATCTACGTACGTTGTTTTATTAATGTACATACACAATAATATGCGTAATGTATATCGCTATATTAGGACATTATAATATGCTATGTTTTCTATTTATGAGTCGATTAAAAAAGAGTACAGTGTTGTCACGCGTAAATCAAAATATTGAACGGTTCCTAGCGCCTCTCCCGGCCCCGGGGCAAACTACGCTTGGGCTAATTCTACAAAATCGTGTTGAAATATTTCAACACGTATTTTTATAGACCAAATATTTCTTTGGTTGATTTCTGTTATAAAATATGCAATATTGTTTCTCAGAGTTCAAGTATTTGCAGAGTACTATAGAAAATGAACGTTAAATCAACAACTGTGTTACGATAAATATTAAAGAAAAATCGTTCACATATCTCGATCGGCGCCACTCACGTTATACTTCATCAAAATGTATTCAATTAACTGCTACGTATATATACCGTTATCTAAAGACTAAACAACATTTTAAATTTGGGGCGCTTATTTTGTCTTTCGTTCTATTACATTCACATCGCACTAAATTATACAGTTGTGGCGTTTCCGATCACGGTATTAATATGTAATAAGTAATAACGCTGCACGTTTATAGTATACTCGGTTTTTAGGTGCATTGGTAAATCGAAAATAAGACGGCACGTAGTAAGTCGGACACGGAGATATGAAACAACAAGGGTGAAAGGTTGTTTTTTAAACGGTCCGAACGGGTCCTGTCCCTTCATGCACCAATTCGCAGCATACGAAAACCTTTATTATTTCAATAGTTCCGGTTAAAAATCTCGACAACTTTATATATTTATAGGTAGTACACATATGCTATATCGTAGTTAAAAGCCGTTTCAGTCACAAAGAAAGAAATTTACTAGGAAATAATTATAAATACTTACAATCACATATTCACCTTTACACAATAAATTTAAGTATGGACCACTTGAATTAAATTCTGCTACACAAATATTTATCCCACAATACAATTTATATTTTAAATAATGATATTACATGTTTTATCGAAAAATTATAATACTTATTGCAGAATATCAGATAAATCTCATATTTAGTTAGATGGATACTAAAAACTATAGAATACGTAACGTTTATTGTTGTATTTTAATTGCCTCAATGTGATTTATGTTCACCAATATTATGCAATATTTTTCTACACTTTTTCAGTTTTCAGCAATAAATTTTATGTTAAGGTTTATGCGTGTTTTAATATTTTTATTATTAATTACATTACTGTTTTCTCAAGTCTTAAGTATTGAATTGTTTTGTATTTTATAATATGTAATATAATATACCACATTACACATATTTATATGTAATGCTCTAACACGTTTTGCCTAAAACCGATATCCACTTGAAATGTATATTGTTTTTACTAACTAATAAAATTAATTTTCGTACCATCATCACTTGCGCTTGATGATGTCGCGTGTAATTTTTGGGCATTGCATTTGTACGTTTTATAAGTGGAATGGCCAATTCTCGCACTAGGGTGTTTCATATAATCCGTTTTAGTACGAAAATCTGCAAGGATTGACATATTGACACATTGATCTTTTTTCAGTCAAATAAAATCATTATAAACTGTTGAGTTTTATGAGACTAGTTCGCATAGCACATACAATGACATAATACGTGGCAGTTTAAATAACAATCTAAATGATATATAATATATCAAAGCCTATTAGAAGGTACATACTGTATAATAGTGATACAAAATGTTAATGAAAAATGACAAATTTGTAGAATACAATATAATATTATTATATTATATTATATATTTATACACCGCAAATACCTATTAATTTCTACAGCAATTTGTATATTTTAATATTAAAAACAAAGCCTATAAAAGTCGAAAACCGTGTATACATATAAGGCGTATAATATTTCCTATTGTAAAATCGTTTTATTAAAATTTAGATTTGTAGTTTTACTTCAACAAATGATTATGATGAAAAAAAGTCTGGTGTAATTCAATTAATAAATAATTATTTTATTATATATAAACTATTATATTGGATTTTACTCTCATACCCACTAATTAAACATTTTAATATCTATTTACCATTATACCATACGGCATTACAGTATAATTTACATACAGTATTATATATTTTATGTTGTAGGTCTACACACTATAGGTACAGTTAAATAGCTCTAACTAAATCTGACTGTTTTACTTAAACCGTAAAATTAGATTTAGTGAGAAACGACACATACGTGTCAATCCCTCACAGATTTAGATTCGACAAGCATCTTCCTGTTTACGCCCTTAAATTGTAGGGTGCTATCGGGGAGTTGTATAACAGATCGGGCTGATTTTATAGCCATCATTCACCCCTCGAGGGCGTGTACGACACTACTTAAAATTCAAGTAAAAAATTATGCGCAAACAACGCAATATTGCCATGCCTTTCATACGTTATACGTATGTATACAATTCAAATTTAATTTACTATGTAATGCGTTATGCGTAGGTAAAACAGAGGAAATAGGTATATTCGAAGTTAATTATAGTTTATTCTCTCAAAAAGAAGATATTTTGTATCGGTAATTATTATACGATATATTATATAGAAGATCAAATGAGAATTATTTTTCAAAAATAGTTGAATTTTTTTTTTTTAATGCCTTATTAAATTAAACACACATATTTTTATTAAAACATAACAAAACTATTCGAGAATTCAAATAAAATATATTAATATTAAATTAATAATCCACATTTAAAACATAACTTCTCAAAAAAAAATGATCAGAGGCTATGTTATCATTTATCAGTATTAATAATTTATTATGTTTATTCTAATGATTCAGATATTATCATAACCAAAATATTCTTCGTAGTTCATATCGGAGCGCCAAATTTGTCGTATATCTTTTGCGCGCGTGTCGTGATTGTAATGAATAACATTGATGTTTATGTTTGAATTTCGTAGGATTTATATTATGACGGTTTTAATGTACGCGTATTTACTTGCGCTGAATAATCGAAACGCTTAAACAATAAATGATTAATACAATGGCAATAACGAGTTGATTAATTATATCAAGACAAAATAAACGTGTATAATTTCTGCTGCGAATACTACTTATTAAAAGAAAAAAAACCAAACCCGTCTTTTTAAATGTCATATCAGAGCATATAATATAACAATAATATATATATATATATATAGGTTATAGGTAGGTAATATACAACAGCAATATCTATATATAACATTTATTATGACATTGTTACACGGCCGTCTTGCACGCAGCTCCATTGTTTAACGATCAACACGTTGATTATTAATTTTTTTTTTATTATGCTGAAGCGAATTGTTTTGGTTTTCGCTTCCTCCGTGGACTTTTTCAATATACCCAAGTGCAGATCGATTGCGTCGAAAACATTTCAAGAATTGTTGGATGATTACATAATAAACAGTATAAACAGCGTGTATAATACCTATGTTACGCAACATCTATATATTATTAAGTACAGTGAGTTTTAGGGATTTCCGTATAACTTTAAGAATGCTCTCATATTCTCATATAGCGAGTGGTCAATCGATTTTACGTTTTACAAACCCGATATTTATAGGGAAAATCGTGGAACTTCTCATTTAATTTAAACGTAAGCCTATATCAATCTTAAGTACACCGCGAGAATTATCGTCCTAAACATCTCTTTTTGTATAATAATTATGTCATTTGATTTTCGACAGTTTCAGACGTGCGAGCATTGCGTTTGGCAATTAAAATGCCTAATTAAAAAACAAACAATGATGCCAAACTGTTATTCCGATCAAAAATGAAATCCTCTGTAAAATGTTATGTTCCCACGTACTCCAATTTTGGTATATCAGGTGATGTTTAAGAATTTCTGACGACGGAAATCAAAATGTGCACCATTGATATAATAAGTTTAAAATCGGTTGAGATAGAAAGATACCACATGAATCCTAACCTAAAAATCTCAAAACACAAAATATGTTTTTTATCCAATTACTCTTTTAAATGAGACTATTTTCAAAGTTTGTTCAGAAAAACTTGAAACGCCTTGTATAATATATTATAAGCTGCAGTTGTGCGTTTCGTACCATAAAAAAAAAATCGTGAAATCACGTAACCCCTATAATGAGGAATAATATAATAAATCGACGTAATTACAAAACAACGATAGGTATTATTTAATATAATATTAAGCACATATAAACGTGTCGAAAACGCGCATTCTCCGTGTTTCGTGCACATACCGCACGCGCGCATTGGAAAACCTCGGCGCGTTTCCTACTCGAGTGTGTTCATTAGCATCGTCGTCGTCGTCGTCATTTGCGAGAACGAAACGAATTAAACGTGTCTATATTATTATATTATGCATGTACCTACGTAATATATAGTTAAGATTATAGCCACGCGCTTAATGCGTTTAGAACACGAAATCGATTTACGCCCCCACCGTGAGTGCGCTGTACATTGTATGTGTACAAGTACTGTATATAATATAATCGAATTTACGTCGAACGACGATAACGGACGAGCCGAAGACGGGCCCGCTGCGCTAACGACTTCAAGCAGTGCCGATTAATAAAAAAAATAAAAAAAAATACGAACTTCGTACCCTTCTGCAACTAGAGGCGCGTGCTGGCGAAACGCGGTGGTAGTTTCAATTATAATTTTAGGCGTTGTGTTATAACTTATAATGTTACGCGAAATGAACTTGTTAAAAGCGTCTGAAAACTGTTGTACTCCTACGCCGCTTGAGGCGAAAGTTGTAGCTTATAATATATATATATATGCTTTAACGTGAACGGTAAAGGTTGTCTTAGACACCTGTATCTCCAATGGTATATCTTTGTAGAGCTGTACATTAATCGACTGTTGTATTTGTATACGTTCAATTCTATTTTTGAAATCGGCACTTAACTAACCAGCTATAACCCCAAACGAATTTTGCCACTTCAACGCATAAGCTGTTTTAGGTCGTTATGACGAGTTAAAAAAAAACAACGACGAGTGTCGGAGAGATGAGAAAGAGCGGTAGTCGGTAGGGTAGAGAGAAGAAAATCGGTCGGACGAACAGACTTATATACATATTATATACAAATAATTACTTCGCAACGAGCGAGCGGGTCGCAAGAACCGAATAGAAATAATCGCGTGTGCAATGCAAAAACAGAATTATTATCGTTATTGCTGTAAGAGAATTTCCGCTTAAATCCGCGGGTGCAATACGGATACGAGTGTGGGGGGGGAAGACCCGCGAACAGCGGAGAGGACACCGCCGCCACCGGAGAGAGGTTAAAGGCGTCGGGACGCCCGCCGCTGCCGCCGTAGTGTCAGCGCCAGATGCCGCGGCGACCGGGCGACTTGGGTTATATGATTTATCTGTTGCTATCGCGGACTTATTACGTTGTCTCGGCCGGCGCATTCGCCTCTGTTCTTGTCATGTTTACAACCGCACTGCCGCACGCCACCGTCTTTTTGCGGCTCATCTGACTGTGACTTCTTGAGCGCGCAGTTAATCATTTTCTTACCCCTGTGCGCGAGCGCGCCACCGCCGCCGCCGATCTCCGGCAAAAAATTATATACATACATACTGTATAGAGATCAAATATGACGTTATACGCGCGAGTATAACATAGTAATAATGGCTAAGCTGACGTGTACAAACAGTGCTTTCGGGACGGAAGAACAGCTAGGAAACCGAGTACTCCGATAATTGTTTTTAGTTATTTTAGCGTGCCCGTTTGCAGGACATTTTTTTACTTTCATGTGTAAGTGCGTGAAACCAGAAGGACTGCAATTTCTGTTTCTTCGGATAAGAGCGAGGAGTATCCATCAATCACGACTTTCAGTGTTTGTCTGTAAGCGAAGTCGGAAGTCTACGCTGATAACTATCAGAGCTGACATTAATAAATATGTATATATATTTTAACCATAGTTTTTATTTTGCTAGGTACCGCTTGTGTTATAAGATGGGCCAAAATCATTAATTAATAAACCAGTTTTGTACAGGTACACATTTATACTTCATCAGAATATTATTCACTCCGATTGCATGGTACCATACAATTGTTAGTACTATTATAGATGTCTATTACGTATCTTGCACGGGTATCCGCGCAGCACTGTTGTATTGCTTTTATTCCAATCGACGCCGCGTCGTTACACCAAAAACATTTCGGGTTAAATAAATTATTTTTCAGAAGACCTTTTTGTGGTAGAGTTTTGCGCGGAAATGTTCTAGGAACCACGCGCGTGAAAACTTCTCGATGCCGTCGCGTAAAACAACAAGTGTAAAACACGGTGACGGCGGCGGCGACGACGACGGTGTAATTGACAAATGAAGTATTTTTTCAACGGTTAAAATTAAAACTTCTGAGAATTATTTATTCACCGACTGGATTCCGACGAGAGGAAGCTTGTGGATTTTTAATTATTTTTTTTTTCACCGCCGTTAAAATAAATTCCAGTTTCGCACCCCCGCAGTTATAAAGAGTGTCAACTATGCAGCGTTCCTATAGGTAATCGTATATATATATATAATAAAATAAGCAACACATATATTACGTGCGTCGATTTTTGTTTTTACAACCGGAAAACGCGATTATGGGGTGTTTTTATTTTAAACGCCATTTACTATTACTATATATAATACGACTGCTGTGATATTATTATTATATTATGCCCTAGGTATATATGTATACATGTGTGTGTCTATATAACATAGTGATATTATAATATTTCCTCCGCACTGCCACCCGCGCCGGTACAGTATACATGTAATAGTCGTGTACCACTAATATAATATGTATCACGATGTTATATTATCGTCCGTTCGTCCGATATAAAGTATTACTAAAGTATGTATACATAATATATAACATTCGGTGTGATATATTATTGTGCTTACGCGTATAGCCACACGACTCGTCGTGCGATTGTCGTAAAAATCGGGATGACGTTTTTACGCCGAAACCGAAATTATGAATAATTACTAAACGAATAATAAAACGCCGCCTGCATCAAGGGCGCACCGGAGGGGACCGGGTGGAAGACACGTATTTTTGAAACCGGAGAACCTCGCGCGGGCAAACGTGCCAAAACGGCCGACGTTCGGGTTGGCTCTTCGCTCATCCGAATCCGTCGCGGTTTATTTTCGGTCCGTTTAAAAAAAAAAAAAAAAAGAATCGTCAGTATATTATAATAATACTCGTACGATACACGTATATATGCAATATCATATAGTCGTTTATAGTCCCCGCACCGGTCTGCACCGATACGGTCCCGTCGCTGGATCGATGCCGATGGCGATGACGGCGACGGCGATTGCGGTGGCGGTGCTGCTGGTCGGGGGACCGTGATTCCGCGCTATAATATTATTGCTATTATATACACGTACGCGCGGGAGAAAGGTCAAGCCCGGCGGCTGATGGCATAATATGATTTTACGATCCATCGTCGTCGTCGTCGTCGTCGTCGTTCTCTTGTCATACAGCTGCACGCTGCAGCTCACCGTCCTCCAGAAGTGTGTGACGTACTCCGTTTTTAGTCCCGTCACCCTCCCCCCTAACGCCGCTATAATATAATCTATCTGGACTCCGGTGTGTGAATAACGCGTCCCGCGCACAACATCACGTATTTCAATTACGGCGATAGCCTTTAACAAGTCTAGACCGTAAAACATCGCCATACGCATGACCACACGCACTACACACACACACACACACACACACATATATATATATATATGTATGTATGTGTGTGTGTATGTATTATATTATGTTATACGTTATTATATATATGCACCACAGTGCATGCTGCTATATAGGTATCGTGCGACTGCCGCGCGCCTGCAATAATAGTCGCCAACACTATATTATTATTATTATTAGTATTATAAATACGACCGCGCGCGTTCGAATAAAGATATATTTTATTGTTGAATTGCTGACACGACGACGTTTCGGAACGGTAGTCGCCAAGAACGAATAGAGATTTTTTTCTATATTTTTTACGAGGAAGGTTGACTGGCAATATCGTGTAAAATAATATGTCATATTATAAACTCCTATGTTTATATAAAGTGTGTAGCACATGAAATAATCATTTTTATAACTGTATACACCACGTGAAAGATTTAGCACACGTTAAACAACGGCGGTTTGCCTGTAAAACAATAGCTGTTTATTAATTATACTATAAAAGTTTCTGTGACACTTAGTGGCGGAGAAGACATTTTGAATTCGAGTACACAAATATTTAAGAACCCATGCGTATTCGAGAGTGTATATTATGTACTGCACAGATACGGTTTGAACTATCTTTTTGGCTTACAGCCGAGAGTTATGATAAGGTCTATAATTTCTGCTGTCAGTTATTCTAATTAATGAGCTTAAAAATCAGCTGGCTGACATTGCAAAAACTAATAATTTTCCAATTGGCCAACTAAGAGTTTATTTATACATATAATATACTGAGTGTTCCATTTAATGTAAAATACTAATTATTTCAAAATCTATTAACATTTTTAAAAATATTTTTTTATATTATATTTAATACTATATTTCATATAGTTTTATTGATATTATCATTTTAAAGTTATAATATTTTACATATTTAGCTATAAGTCTATAAATCACTTTAAATATCAATAATATCAATAAAAGCATATAACATTTTCTATATAATATTCTTACCTTTAAATTTGATAGTAGGTAAATTTACTCTTATATTAAAGGTAATATCACAAAATGTGTTTTGCTGAACGCAAATTTTCTATGATACGCGTTAGTAAGGCAGAGACAACACATGCGGGTATATAATGTCCCTTTAAGCATAATACATGATTTTTAGAAAATATTATAGAAGTGGACTACACAATTTTAGCTATTTGCGTTTAATGTACATATCAATTATTTTATATTATAACAATATATTATTTCTTTTTAAACGTGGCATTTGTAAATATCCGAAATACAAGTAGGTACTAGGTAATAATTAGGTACCAGTTATGTTTAAAATACGATATTGTGTATATACGACAACACGACAACAATCACATCCATATAGTGCACGTTTTACTATATTATTATTATTATTATTTTGTAGTGGAGTAATATATCGGTGGTGACGACCATGTTATAATAATATAATAACGCGCTTTTGGATTGATTGTCGCTGTATAGTTTTTCTCACGGAAGTCTCAGTATAGTACATTTGGGGCTGCTGTTTGGCTGCGTATACCTTGACACTAAATTCATTCAACAAGTAGTCTCATAACATAGCGTATTATTATTAATATGTGTAATGCGTGTATAATGAAAATATTATAATAACCTTAAGAGTATATAATACTTTATTCGAACGTGCAGTACATATAATAATATGGAAACGAGCGGTAGCACTATATATGTAATATAATTTGTGCGGTGCACATTAATACATATAGGTGCGCATATGTAATAACGTGGGATAACGCGTCGTCAGTCGATAGCCACTTGATGGCAACATATTTTATTATCGCGTTCGAATCCCGACGTCGGCGGCAGTCAACAAATGCGCGACGGCTCCTCGAGGAGGCGAGCACTGTTGACGGCTTCCGGACGCCGTGTGTATACTGTATACACAATAATAATAATAATAATAATAATAATAATAATAACAATAATAATAATAAATAGTATATATACTGTATAAGTAGGTATAGCAATGAAGGAAAAGTGTGTGAGTGTGTAATACATATTATTTTATATAATATTATATAAGCCCTCTTCGGTTCCATTACATATACGCGCAACGTTTTATATACATGTGTTGCGCAGCGAGCGCCCGACCGCCGAGTATCCACACACAAACATGTCACCGCTCACTTGACAACAATTAAAACACATACTCTTACTATATAAATTATACACACACGCGCGCATATATATATATATTATGTTATGTACCTCTCGCGTAATAATACAATGCTCACACTCACTCACACACACATACACATGGGTATCGTAATGTTATGATGATGGAGACATGTTCGTACACTGCACACAATAATAATACGCGCGTAACGTGGGCCTTTGTGGCTTTTCGAGGGTTTCGTGGTATATGCTTACAAGGGCGAGTCTTGCCTTTAATGTTATAATAATAATAATGTATAATGTATAGTTTTGACAGACGTAAGTTATTCGATTTGCAAAATAATATAACACGTTACACGCAGAACATCGGATTTTGTTTTTCCGAGAGCATTTTGATTGAGCTGGTGTTCTATTGAAAATTATAATACGTGAGGTCCCGAGTGGCTGTAGCGTTTTGCATCTATACCGTGGTCGCGAATACCGCGATATCGTAATAAACTGCGTGTAACACGATGCATGCAACACTCTATACCCCGGAACCCCATCGTCTATATTTTTGAATTCGGTTTGCGAAACACTAAACTATATACCATAATATATAATATTATTTATACAATAGCACAATGGCAAATTTTCCTTAGGGGGGGGGGGAATGACATTTTTTCAGTAGAAAACTGTAAGCGTTAACTTACAAAAAAAAAAATCTTAAACTCTATTAAGAACACAATTATTTATAATATTGTAGTCGGATTACTATTAAATAACAAATATTATTGATTATATAGGAAACGCTATTTTCGTTTAACACATCACTTGCGGTAATAAGTCAGTAATGGGTTCGCTCTTAAAATCCCTGGCGCTTACATACAACGAATAAAAAGCAAATATTTTGTAAATAATATCATTCCCCTTTCGTTTTTTGGAAGTCAATCGTCAATACTGCATTGAGTGTGCCAATATATAATATCATACACACTCACACACATATATATTGTAAATGATTACGAATTAAGTCTTTAAATTTCGCAATAGAACTTAAACCTATACAATCACATCGTTATTTTACACTTAGTTGAACAAGAATTCGAGTTCTTAATAATTCTCCTGCAGTTTATATAATATTATGTACACGAAAAATGTATAATTATGATTGTTGTGCGACCGGCTATTCCAAATGCGGACCGTAATTATTTTGCGGTAACAAACGGATTTCGGTTAAATTGGCCTCTGAGTTGGTACAATGCGACCCCATTGTTATATGCAGTGCGTGCACTATGTAAAGTAATAATAATAGTGCCTGTATTAAATGGAAATGTTTATCTGTCAGTTCTCACGGCGCCGATGATAACGTGCGATTTTTTGTTATTATTATTTATTAATTTTTTTTTCTCTCTCATATATCACCATTTACGAACTATTATTTATTGTTTTACTTCGTCACGCGGCACCATATAGATAACGGGCGAATCATAAAAACTACTAAACACATAACGATATAATAATAATATAACATAATAACTATAATGCTTTGTGGAGCGTCTATATACCCACGCGCCTGGTATCCATATTGCAGTAGTATCATAATAGTATTATACTACTGTAATAATTATGACATTTTTTTTTCTTGATTCGTTTCATAATAACAATAACAATATGAAATTTTAGCCGAAGACATCGTCAAAACACTATATACGTAACGAGTGCCACGATTGTATTTATTTCAATTTTTTTTTTCATCACTTTCAATAACCTACATAATAATAATTTAAATTGTATTATCTATATGTGCCATTGTCATACTCATCAATATACTTAAATAATAATATGATCGTTAATATTATACTAACGACATCGGAATCTGCTTACTCCGTTGTAACAGAAACGCTCATGAAAATGCATTGGAATTCTTCGAAAGCGTGTGTTCTTTATAGATATATCAATATATGTACAGACGAATATTGCAGCAATACTATATGACCATTTGACGATTGTTTGCAAATAATAATGGAAAAACAAAACAATGTAAATATTAGAGAATTGAACAATTGGCCGATTATCGTTCATTTAAAATTTAATTATTATTGGACATTTGAACGCCGTACAATTAGTCGCAGTTAATAAATCTGCTTGTACAAGCATTTATATTTAACATACAATTAAAAACGATTCACAATTACATTAACATGTACGATTTACAAATACCTACTAGTTTATGAACATATTAATTGTGAACAGGTACGTTGTGATGGTTTTAAATTCTACAAAGATGAATATTATTATTATTTGTATTAGGTATTATACAACATTAAAATATCCGGTTAATTTTAATATTACTCTAAGAATTTGATGTTTAGCTGTTAAAAGTGCTTACATAATAATATAATATATTATACATTATATTTTATGGTCAGTATCGCTTAATTAAAAAATATATATAAACAATGAATATTGTTATTATTATTGATCTCGTTACTTAATGAATAAATATAAAATTGCGATGGAAAACCAATAGCGTAATAATAACAATACAATTGAAAATAGTAGTATAATAATATTAATTCAATATTCAACACTGACAATATTATAATATTATAACAATATAAAATAGCAGCATCAATATATAAACCAACTAATTTAGAAATAAGTTTAAATGTTTTCAGTAAACAACAATACGTATTATATAATTTATATAAATATAGTTAATTCGTATATTATGTAGTATATATTGCATTATTATTGTGTTGTTACTTTAACATACTTATATTAAAAATTTAATAAAACAACTAATAAGCACAATAATATGTATAGTAGGTAATTCTTATAAAAAAATCGGTTTATATCTTAACTAAAGAGTAGTTTTTCATTTTTCAGTCATTCAAATGTTTATGCTAACGTAGGGTGACCAGTTTTACAAAAAAAAAAAAACGGGACAAACAATTTTTGGTTTAAATACTTTAAATAAAACATACACATTTTTTTTTAAATATATTTTATATTTTATAGTTATAATTTACAATTAAAATATTTTTAACTACTTTGCCTAATATTTTAATAAACAACTTGTTTTCTTTTATTGGGTTGATGTCGACTGCTTATTATGTCCTTTATTATCTATTGTACCGTTACTGTACTTTTGCGATCAACTAATTGCGTTTAACAATTTTGATTGTGTTGACAAAAAATCATAAAAGTCATTACATGAATATTTTTTGAAATGATTTTTCAGAATTACAATTTATGTGATGGTAAGAACAAGAAAGCGATTTTTTCGTTCGTCCATAACAAAATAGTTATATAAAATACTCTTTCAATTGCAGAATTTGTTCCAGGTATTGCTAGAGAATATTCTACAATCTTCCAAAAATTATTTATCAAAATAGTTTTACTATTTAAAATTTTATAGATAGCACACCATCTTTCTTCAACACGAACATAATTATTCTGCTATTTTTATATACCTAATGCACCAACTCACAAAAATTGAAAGAAAAAAGACAATACGTAGTGGTTATAATAAACACAATCGCTTTACTGTTCGTACATTACTATTCGACATATTTTGTTGTTCGACTTTTTGATTAAACAAATCAATATAATAATATCTAAATAAATCATCGATTATAAATAGTATTATATATTTTAGTTCATAATGCATATTCTATACGACATGTATCATGTATATCTTATTACTGTTTGTATTGCTCGTCGGCATCGGCACTCGATGTTCGTTCCACGGAAAATTGTAGTCTGTTATTTATAAATTTGGTTTCAAGTTTTAAATATAAACTGTTTTATAATTGGTTCATAAATTTATTTCTATTATTTTACAAAAATTCATAAATTATAATTTACTTATATGGAAATAACGGGATTAAAACGGGACAATCTCCTAAAAACGGAATAAAAAGCGTCCCGTTCGAAGTTTTTCGGGACAACGGGACACGATGATCAAAAAAGGGACAATCCCGTTTTAAACGGGACGTATGGTCACCCTATGCTAACGATAAAAGTCCTTTAATATAGTTTTGAAAAAAATAAAATATATGTAAAATTAGATCTAGTGTTTACTATACCTGGTTTTCATTTTTACAAATTATAAGTTTCAATGGATTTATATTAATCATTACAATTTTAAAATTACTATAGCCAATTATAATATGGACCTAATATTCTTAGTACAAAAAATTCAATTTTTAGGAAAATGATCTGCTAAATAATTTACAACAAAAAAGGGGGAGTTCTCGTTTGAAAAATAGAAGCTTGTATGTTAACAGAACACCTTTTAAGTAGTATAAAAATTTTCAAGAATTTTAAAATATTATGAAATTTAAATAAATATGTACCTATATATTTAAAAATTAAAAATTCGAATTTTTAAGAGTTACATTCTTGAACCATAAATATGTGAGCTTATTGGTTGCTGAATCACCGTGTGCATGACTAAATGTCATATCATATTGGCACTCGCGTTTTCCGTAGTGCGGTGCATAACGCCCTCAGTAAAGATTTTAGCGGGCAGCGCGACGAAAGATGCGAAAGGGGTGATTCGAGTCTCAATATAATAACAACACAGCTAGGACGTGTCGAACATATTATTCGTAAATTTCGGTGGGTCCCGACGGAATTCTTCTAATGGAAACGTAAAACGCGAAAAAAACACGTTGGCCGCATCACGACACCTCGCCTTTTGTGACATGATATACGCGTGTATATATACATACGTATAGACCCATTCCCGATTCATCTTCATTTGGCACCTCGTCGTTCCCGTACGGCCAATGTAGTATAATAAATATATATGTATACACACGCACGCATCCCATTGTGCGCATCGCAGACTCCGCGGATCCGTTGGATGTCATTATTATGTGAAGCATATACATATAATATAATACAATATAAGTGTGTATTTGTATTATAATCTCTCGAAGAACGCGAATTTTCACGCATTTCAATGTCCATTCATACGACGGCCATCAATCAACGAGCGCGAGGGTATATAATATCACCATACCTAAATATATATATAGGTATATACATACACGCTCGGTTCACAATACAATAGCATAATATATGTATAATGCGATGGGGGATCCTTTGAACTAATTGTCAACAGGTGAATCGAAAAACACCTTACACATCATATGTAGTATTATATATATTATATAATATTCAAGGCTCAGGCGTACGCACGGGATTCCACGTAGCTGCTGGTATATTCCTCCATACGTTTAATACATTATTCTGAATTATATATATCTATATACGTATATATACGTATATAGTGTCGTGTTTGTATTTTGTGTGCGTGTGTGTGACGGATGATATTATAATATTTATATGATATATCTGTGTGTGTGTGTGTGTGTGTGTGTGTGTGTGTGTGCATTTCCACGAGACCAGTCGCGTTAAATACCTTAGAGTATATATATATATATATATATATGTGTGTGTGTGTGTGTGTGTATGTATAGTATAGGTATGTGCAGCGTATACGGGGGAGGCCGCAGCGCAGACCGCATTGTGCCCATTATCTCCACCAGCGCTGGTCACTGCAGGACTCACGACGATAATTATCTCGTTTCTCTTGTCTTTTTCGGGTTTTTGTGGAAGCATCCGGTTCGTATCGGCTTACACATCTTTTCGCGGCTGCGCGCACATATAATGTATAGTATATTCGTAGAGCAATATGAATCAAAAGGTCTCCAACTGTTTTCGGTGGGTTAGGGGAGGCGAGTGGGGATAAATAAAAAAGAAAAACAATTCTAAATACGTTTTTTTTTGTGTTTTTTAATTTTGTTGTTGTCTCCGTCGTTTTTTTTGTCGTGATATCCATGGGATATTTGCCCAAAACGTCGACGGAACGCTGACAAATACAATAATAATCTAAGACAAACGAACGGTCGTCGCGTCTTCGGTGCAGCGGTGCGAACTGCTACAATACCGAGACACGGACAGGCGAGTGTACAATATATATACGAGCATTATTGTTTTCCGTTCTGCGTGGTAATACACTTCGTGCGAGCAAAACCATAATTTTCATATCATTACAATCGATACCCAATTAGTTCGCAATGGTATAATTGCTGATATAGATTGCAGCATTGCATTTTCTAATCTACTTTGCAAAATGACGTACGTGCACCCCTTCGACAGCAATATGCGACTTCATAATATAATATCTCTGGTAACATTAGAAAAATAATCCAAATACGTGATGTGTATAATTTCTTTATTACATCTATAAAATACTATTATTCTATCCAAACTCGAGCGACATAACGTGTTTAATAAGATAATCACACTTACTTATTTGAAAATTAATTTTTTTTTTTATGTTTTATACTATATTTTCAATGTGGTCACACGGTCGATTAGACACAATGTATGCGAAGTGAGTACTCAGCGTGTATACATAATGAATCAATTGAATTTTTTTTACGAATTAAAAAAAATTGTCAACATAATAACATGTACCAAATTCTACCGCCTAGTCGATTATTTAACTTTAAATTTGACCTAATACGATCTGTGATGGTAGCATAAGCTTAATCTTGAAACGTTGAGTCATTCACGACATTAGTTAATAATTAATATCAGTTACAATTTGTACTAAATTATAATTTTTTTTTTTTTTTATCAATTCCTATACGTAAATTATTATTATCATTTATAATGTATGCGCTAATGAGGTGTTACATAAATACATAATATGTATACCTAAGTGTATAAACAAATTCCTATCATATGCGTAACAATAGTACATGAATCATTATTATTATTGGTTTCCGTGTGTTTATAATATATACATAATTATTATACAAGCAATACGATAAAAAGACTGGTATTACGAACATCTGGTTCACGACAGGTCAAATATTATAATATTCTTTCCCTTCAATGCACGACATGCCACGGTCTGGTTTTTTAGAAAATAAATTTTATTGCCACTGTTTGTTATGTCTCTGTGCAAAGACTCTCCGCGTCGGTCTACTATCCGTTCTATAAGGTCTCCGAGACCTAAACCGATCCAAAGACACGTACGGGCGATAACAATATTTAAAAAAAACACACACACTTATACACATTTACACACATGAGCGTATGACCATCGATGGCGGTCGAGTCGTAAATCGCGCGGCAGTAAAGTCGTCTGGAAACTTATCTCGTGTTGGAAAAATCGTATTAAAGGAAAGAAAAAAACGGTCTATATAATGCTGCTGACAAGCCGTGTACAACTGCAGCCTGCAGGGTTTTGATTTATCCTTACTGCAACGCGCTGTACTTTATATTATTATTATTATTATTATTATTATTATTATACCACTCGACTGTATATACAGAACTGAGCACATACGCACAGCGTGTATTATAGAGTTACAATACTACTTTATACTATACCTATAAACACCATACACGAATGTAATCGCCGCATACTGCTTGTAATAACAAGACTCAGATAACACCAGTGTAGTATAGACACAGTAGCACCTACTGTAGTAAAATACCAGAACTGTTAAAATCCACTACAGGGACACTATGTAAAAGAGAGATAAAATATTAGACAAGGCAATGTAAAAGAAAACACATTATTATGTTTTTTCGTCCATTAACGTTATAATAACATTATATTCGTATCACAATATAATAATATATTATTATTCGTAATATATTTTATCGGTTTAGCATGATATAATATAATACAATACATATATATATTACACACGCATTATTATTATTTTATATAAAACAAACAAACCGCTCTATAGTTTTAAAACAATATTAATAATGTAACTATAAATAGTTTGTTTTTTTAAAAATTCGATTATTGTTAAAATTGCATTATTTACTTTATGCGTTTTGGACCAATAATATTTCAACTAATAAAGCATATATAGAGGGAGACAGTTTTATTTGAATAACAATTTAAGGGGAGCCGGGTTAGTGATACATAATCGTATGAAAATTTTTATTAAAATTACTATAAAGAAAATCGTAAAACCAAATATATATATATATAGGCATTAAATAGGTATTTTCAATCAGTATAGGACTTAATGGTCCAATGAAAACTTTTTGAACACTCGTGCAAGAATACCGAATACCTTATTAAAAAACAATTATTTCTCAGCTCGACATATTTTATACTACAGAATTTAAGTAAAATTACGTGATTTAAAATCAATTCTTAAAACTAAATTTGCTATATTTAGTTTGTTAATTGACGGTGTAAGAGGTAAACTGTAAAGGGTAAGTTAATATTAATATTAAAAAATGATATGTCTACGACAAAATATATAGTTTTAGTTACCGTCACACGCCATTGTGGTCATTAGCAGTCGAAACGTTTTTAGTATAGTATTACTATACAGTGCTGTTTTATTCTACGAGACCATTCAAGTGGAAACGGACGGGGTTGCGCGTGCATACATATTCCCATTACGTATATAATACTGTATGTAATAATATTATTATATAAATAATAATTATAATAGCTACGCGTGTACGACCGCGTAAAAACCGACTGAGCAGTATTATAGCGGTCGTTGTCGTTTTGGATGGGTGCGCAAAAACACGTAGGTATACGCCAAGCACCGCTGCATATTACCTTATACCGCTTAAACTGCAAAATGTACCTACCTCTGTATAGTATAATATTATAATGTGCGTTTGCGAATTCATCGTCGCTCTGCCGTAATTACACGTTCACGGCGGCGACCGAAGCGAATATAATATTGCGCAGTCAAGGAGACGTGAAAAAAAATGTAGAGATTTTGAAGGAAAAAACACGAGAAAGGAGATCGGCGAGGAATAGTGGAGAAATAGTGATGGGCGTGGAGAGAGCGGGTTGGGAAAAGGAAACTTCTTGACGTCAAAAAGCCACGAACCGCCCGACGACGGCGATGATTTGGATCGATAAAATAATACCTATATTTGAGCGCGGAATTGCGCCGATATGCGACGATACATTAGTGAAAATTACGAGTATATAAAATATAAATGCAATTAACTCGCGTATCTATAGTAATAAACTCATAAATAATTGAATATTATAAAATGCGATAAAATCACATGTTTATAAATAACGGTTGATAAGATACATTGACACCGCGAAAAACAATCACGAGAAAAATAACCGTATTAAATTTTAAATCGATGTATTACAACAAGTATATCAGATACTGCAGGAATTTTTTTTTTTTGATAATAATAATGATATTTATTGATTTTAGTAAAACGGGTGATGGCAGACAAATTGAACAGATAATCACTATACTTTAATTAATTATAATAAGGTGTATAAAAGAAAAATAGAAATAGAAATAGGTGAAGTAGAGTAACAACAAAAATATAACAAGTATAATTGTTAATATAATGATAACTGATAATAGACAATCTAATGGTATTATAGAATGTCATAGACTATTGAATAAAATATGGAATAACATAACTTTAAATATCGCCGTTAGCTGTCATATTTAATGGGTATAAAAAAAAAATTAAAAAAATAAAGTCAGCATAATTATTGAACAGGAACGTATCTCTAGACAGGGGTAAGTTTTTGCATAATTAATATTATATGTGATTTATTGTGGAAAAATATGGGGAATCTGTGATGTCAAAGAGCTAAGAGGGACCTTAAAAATATGTTTTTAGAATGTAGGTAAATAATGCGTTCTAAGCAAAGATAATATAAGTGATAGGTAGCATACAAAGTCATGATAGATGTATTATTAGATACAAACATTTCAAAATTTGTATCTTTTGAAAAAAATCATACCATGTACTATATAATTGGTTATTACATATATAATATTTGTTTTTAAATATTAAAGTAATAAAATCAACTATCAAAATAACATTTTGCATAATAATATTGTAATACTTATTAGTTATTGTTTTAAGTTTTTATTTTCAAAAGACTATTGATACGAATACCGCCAAATATGTGTATCGCACTTACTAGCGTTAAAAAACTTCAGTAAAGGCACTGGTTAAGTTACATGGTTCCAAGATTTTCGAAAGGTTCCGATTCCAATACCGGAATTACGGTTTCGAGTATTGCCAGTCCTGCCATATATATAAAAGGCAGACACGAAGTATACGCACATGATATATTATATATCATTAATATACATGTTTAATCCGTATTGCACACCATCACGCAGCAGGTCGGGTGGACAGTTCAATTCTTTTTCCCTTTCAAATTATATACCTCTTCCGCCGCCGCTCGCGCGGCACCGACAGCAGCCACAGTAGTTGTTTGCATAATATCGCACGCACACGCACACACATACACACATACACACATATACAGTACGTACGTATATAACATTATATACCTGTACGTGCAGGTCGTTTACGCACAGTAGCGGCAGCGGCGGCGGCGGCGGCGGCGGCGGAGACGACGACGACGACGATAAATTAAGTGGCGGAAGCCATTGAAATTAATTGAAAAGAGGAACAACGGGACGGAGCCTTCAATAAATCCATTTGGTCGCAATGTTTCGTGTCACTTTTGTTTGCCCCGCGCAAACGGCGTCAGACCCGCGCCCCGAGGCTTAACCGCGTATATAACTGCACACGCGGCTTCACCGTCGTCGTCGCGGTTACCGCCCTCATATATATACCGGAGTATATATACCAACGCGTGTGCACCCGTTACCCGTGTTATTATCTATACCTATACTACGCTCGTCGTTGTTGTAGGCACTCTGCACGTATTTATACCTGCCTTTTATTATTACTGTAATTATTATATATATATATCACACCGCCACCGTTTACGCTTTTAATTCCCGCGACTCGCCGAAGACCTCGAAAAACCGTCCCCATCACCGCCGTCCGCATTATTATTATTATTATTATTATTATTTACTTTGAGTCGCAATTCGTTTTCAGGCTCGTTTCTATATTATAACACACACGCTCCGCGCAGTAAATCCGCCACACGCGCCGCTACACAGTCGGCGTATATATCGTGTAATTTATATATCAAACGCCGTTTAATTGACACATCTGCAACACGCTATCTCGCATGACGAACCGTAAGAAAGAAAAAAAGGATTCTAAACCGTTCCCACGGCGTATATATATATATATGACACATCACGGGCTTCATGCCTATACATATATATATATTCTTCACGAGATTGTATATTATATATTATATACATATGTGTGTGTGTGTGTGTGTGTGTAAAAAGGCGTATATATCGATGAGTTTGACTCGGTCCGTAATCGTTGGACGACGGCGAGGGAAATTACTATCGGGAGCCCTTAATTTCCTTCACGGAAGTATAAACACGCGTACAGTGTGTATGTTTTGGTTTTCCGATTGCTTTTCTTCCGATTCTCCCCCTCACCTACTCGCACAGCGTTCACCGCCATACCTATAATATACTATATGTACGAGATTGGCTACGAATTTACTGTTTAAAGATTTTCGACAAACTATATATTATACAAGTACCTATCGACTATCCGGATATCTATCGCTGCAGTCATACTACATCTCACCGTTTTGTTCTCGCAGTATTCCGCAGTTGTGTCGGTGCCCGGTGGTCAAAAACTTGATCCGTTCACTCCATAGTTGTTTATTGGATATACTATTATAGTAAACAGTCTCCTGGTCAAATTTATACGTTTCAACGATATACTTATTACGATGTTGTCCAATCAAAGGAAAACAGCAATACTCAGACACTCTATGGCCGCACTTGTCCCACGATTATAATTAGGAGATTTTGGCATCAAAAATATTTTGTATACACAGTTGATATAGCCACGAATAATCAATAATCTTTATTTATTGAAATAAAATTTGATCGTGTAGAAATTAATCGACAGTATATATTGTGTGGATTGTGTTAGAAATAAAAATAAATATATAAATGATATCAAACAAAATAAACGATTAATATTAAATCAAAAACATAATGAAATCAAATAAAAGTGATGCCTAAATAGATAAATTATTTGATAAAATGAATAAAATAGTATTAATAAATTAACATTTTGAATTTAATTTCCTGTGAACGTTATAATTTATTATATTTTAAATTAACAGATGTATGATAAAATACTAATTTATTTCTCGTACGATGAAATTGGTTTACTTTAAAATTTAACTACTCGAAAAGTTTAGAGCAGTTAATAATGTTATATAATAATCTAACCATAAATGTAGGTACCTTTAAAAATACAAAATATTCTGTTGTCATTATTTTAAATACATGGTTAAATATAAGTCAGACATTAACACTCAAATTAGTATGCTGTTATGCCTATATATATATATATATATATATATATGTATAAATAAGTTTTTTTTAATTAAAGGCAGATAAAATGATTAATGAAACTTTCAGATACATTTAAATATAAAACAATCACTGAAATAAGGAAAAACTGAACAAATAAACGTACCATACATTTATTATAATTTCTAGTTATTTTATCAATTTTTCAAACGAAGATATTAAAGGTCAACACATTTTTCTAATTAGTACTAAGCACTAAATTATATTATAATTAAGAGAAAGTCACGCCCACCCAGATGTGTTGTCTCCTTCTTACCAACATAATAAATTTGCGTTCATCAGAATCAATTTTTTGATTTTAATAGTTTAAGAGTAAATTTATAAAAATTATTAAACTTGAAGGATCAGAAAAAAACGAAAGAAATTATTTAAAAGCATGTGCTTATACTTGACCACGCCTTTTAGGAAACATGTGGATAATTTACAGATATACAAATGATATACTTGATGTATAATATTATACATTTGTTTTTTCTTAAATTGAAAAATATAGAAAATTAACAATCTGTATGCCATAAAACAATAAGTAAATTGAATAATAATATGCAATAATAGGTATGTTAGTGTAAGCAAAAGAGGAATCCCCATTATCACTCTACTTCAAAATGTTTTTTTTTTATTATTATTATTTTCAATTTTTATAATTGGCTTATTAAATAAGTATGCCACAATATGTTATAGCTACTAGAATTTTTGGTATTATTTTTTTCCCGAACTCTAAAATATTTTTTTTATAAATAGGTATGTCTAGTGGTTTGTAATTTATGTAAAATTTATTTTATTATTGTGGTAAAAATATTTTTTTATGTACATCATACCTTAAACATCACTAAACACGCTCGAGTATATAATCGCGTGTATTTTGTATACCTGCACTCGTCTTACAGTATAATTTTCTATTCAGTATATTTACTCTCCGAGCGTATAGAAATAGTATTCAATCAAAAGGCAAAGCACAGCACCATCGATAGAATTTACACTGCGTGGCACTTATTGCAATCATTTGCGAGACCTGATTTTTGTTTTTTACTTTTTTTTCAATATTATTTTATTTTGTTTTTCTAAAAACTTTTTTATTTACCACATTATATTATCTTACCCATATATAGCCATACTAACGAGATGATAAATTAATTTTTAAAATATAATGTATTTATGTTATGAATTTTTTTTTTTCATCATGTAAGTATATTATGCAAATGAATTTAACATGTACTTCGCAGAAGCCCCAGTCATATCTATATAAATGTATTAGTATACAATATAGTATAATTATTATACATTTGATTAGTTGTAAATGTACTGTAGAGTGAAGTTGACTTATTATAATTATCAGTACTTACCTATTACTTATATATTCTGACTTCTTGTATATATATCGGTCGCTTTCTATCTACGTTTTTAACTTGCAAACCACTTATCCAACGCTTATAATAGAAATTAAAAATTCAATTTTAAAAATGTGTAAAATAAAATTCTTTTCAACCTTTATTTTAATTTTTTTTTTTTTTATTGTATTATTATTTGATAAGTCTTTGACAACAATGGTTATTACTTATTAGCCTACCTAAAAAATAGATACAAGTTATCACAAAGTATTAACACAAACCACTTTATTTATAATTTTGACTTTAGTTTATATTAAGAAAAAGTATACAGATTTTGTCGAAATTTTCTTCGTTGAGATTCGTTAATATTCCATTGAATAAATGTGTTCATATTTTAAATAGTGAAAATTGAAAAGTAGAGTTTATTTTATTATATTTATGTTGTAGTTAATTAGTATTTTGCTAAAAAGTGGGAGGGGTGCAGCGTGATCTGAGATAAGTGTTTAAATAATTTAGTAATTTATTCAATGTTTTCAAAACACAGTTTATCCATATTTATATATCTGAGCATTCTAAACGTGATAAAATTTAAAGAATAGAAATCATATTGATGAAAACCTGTCCAACCTATAAAATCAAATAATATAAAACTGTAAAAACTTAATTTACTTACTTTAATTAAGAAATATATTTCCAAACTAATAATAGAATTATAAATTGAAATAAAAATTATTGTATAAAATCTAGCCTCTTATACATTACAATATAATATATACGTATAGCGTACTATTGAATTCAAATGAAAATTTAAAACGGATAAAGTTGTTGAATGTAATATAAAAGGAAAAACAATAGAGTCCATTGGGGATTGAAGGGATAACTAAAAATAAATATCAACTAAATTATTGTCGGATAATATTATACATTATGTAGTATTTTTGTGTGAAATGATTCCTGAGAATTGTGCATTTTACAACCAATAACTCTCGGAGAACAAACGATCGGTTATTTAAATGAGTGTAGGTATATCATAATGACAAAATGCTCATTCCCGTGTACTTTATACTTTACAATACGTACGCATAATATTATAGATATCGCAGTGATGCGGTCGCCATCGGCGGACTCGACTCGCGACAAACCAATATACGCATAATATTAATTTAAACTGAGCTGCAGCAGTAACAATAATAACGTTAAAATATAATAAGTGTGCATATTATAACACTATAGGTTGTACATAATATAGATCGGAAATAACGGCAGATTTTGCTATTGTTTTTCCGATATGTATACCGGCGTCCCCCCGTCATTGTTTCCCGCATAAACATATATATATGTAAGTATTCTTATACATACATATTATGTATGTATATACGTTAGATATTCGAATCGATTAAAAAACCGTTTGAGAGCACACACGAGTGTGTGCATGTGCGTGTGCAGTGGCGTTCGCGTACGGTTTCCGATTGATTGGAGAAGTCACAGCCTCTAGGACCCGTACTTGTACGTGATATGTGCCGATATATAGGTATACCGATACGCGTACACATACGACCGTACCGCAGCGGTAACCGTCGTGATAATAATGATATAACAAGAGGGGTGACATGTCCCTTTGTCCCGCGAGATGAATAATATGCTTGTAGGTACACTGCGCGTATACGACCTATGCATATTCCACACGGGTGGAAAAGACACGAAAGGGGCCAGGTCGGACGTTTAAAAAACTATATATTCTTCATTGTCTTATAATATTATTATTGTATTGTCGTAAAATGACGATTGTTTGCGGTGCTCTCGACGCGCGCGTTTCTCCGTCAATTAGATTCACATTCATAATAATATATTATGTATACATATATAGGTACGACGATAATATAGTACTAATACAAATCGGCCGGGCGAGATCCTACAGCAACCGTCGCACGCATTGTGTGCGTATATATTTATATAGACAGGAGGAGGAGACGACGAGGAGTCTCGCGCATAATAATTATGATATTTGTACACAATATTATAATAATATGATATAGAGGTACACTTTATTATAATATCATATATTAAAAATTATATTGTACGCGGAGAGTACAAGTGTGACGTTCATAATTAAAACTGCACATGGGAAATGTGTGTTTAATGTTATGCGACTGTATTATAAAATATAGGTACGTATATCGAGCGTATATATATATATATAACGCATAATATATTCGTGTATATGTATATAGGCGTTTTATGATCGTGCGATTCGTTTCCGCGTCAAGGGGCAAAGACATAAGGCGCCTCATTCGTATATACACGTCCCGCAGCCCGCCGCCGCCGCCGCACAGTTGTTTGGACAGGTATAGGTAGGTACCGTTCAAAACACATCTATACGATATTTAAATATGAACCGTAACGGATTATTAACGATACACGCCACGCCGGTGTGATAATTAAAATATAATCGAAGTTTCATGCATTATGTATCGACTTGAGATTGCGCATATATAGATACAATTATATATATTACAATTGTATCAAACCGTTTGTTTCGAGATCGTATGGTACACAATATAATATGCAATAGGCATAACGATATTATTATACCATAATATACCGGGTCGACCGGTATAACGTGATTTATTTTTCGTTAGACATTATACTCCTGACTTGATAGATACGTAAAGTGAAGTTAATGTATACCGCACGAACAGTACCATTATTATAATGTGTAATGGGTACGAGATTAAAAAAAAAAAATATAATAGTAACTAGATACATTGATTTTTTTATCGTTAATTCTAAAATATCATCAAATACTTCGAACTCGTTAATTTGTTTATTGTTTTCTGTACCAGTCACCCGAAACTATATTTTAATTTTAAGCACAAAAACAATAATATTGTTTTTTTCAGTATGTTTCCTTTGTTATTGAATTCGCGAAAATATCAGAAATACCCATCTATCTTTAATATAAAACAATATTAGGTTACTTCATACTTCAGTGTCATTACCTATACAATATTATCATCAGGATAGCTAATCCTTCTATCTTGTCCTAATACAAAATCGATGTCATATATAAAATAATGATTGATTAAGTTGATATCGTTGTAAATCATTAAAAACTATAGACTAATTAAATTATATGAATAATATACAAATATTTTATTTACTTTTTTTTTATATGCATACATATAATATTCAATTTTAATCTGTCCATAAGAATAGGTTTTTAGTTGAACAAATATATAATACAATAAGGTACATCTATTGGAAATAAATCATTCCTAAAAACAAAACTACTTATACTTCACTACCATACTCTACGTAGTATATATGTAAAATTTACATAAATATAAATTCTACTAAATCCAATAACTCCAAAAGATATCTACCTAAGATATGAAAATATACATGTGTTAAGGATACAAAGTGCAATTGCAATTGTGTATAACGTATATTATATGATCTGACCAAAAATAAAAAAAAACACTGCAAATCACGTTAACATTTTACTTTAGAATCTCAGAAAAAAAGTAGAAACTATAATCTACAATAATACCATGATATCGGTGTTTGAAACTGTAGTATAGATTCAGTACGATTCGATGTCGATTCGTCTATATAATGTCCGTTTACACGAACGAAAAACGATAATTTTCAACATATATTTTTTTATACAAATAAAAATGCATAATGTGACGTATATACTACGTATGCACACAATGAATATTTCGTTCCTGCGGGGGGCATGCGGTTAATGTCCAAAATATATTATTTGGTACGTCGTTATCAAAGAATCCGACGATTGAAGATTTTAAACCGAAACGTTAAGCTATACGGCCGTAACATAGTTAATGGTCTCACATGTATACAATACACATACATATACATATATATATATATATACTGAAACACTCGTATAATAATAATTTAAGAATATAATATGATAACTGCCGCGAATAGAATGCGTACGGCGGCGACGTGTCGACCACTTTACCAAAAGACCCTAGAAATGATTATGTTGGCCAGATGATTTTCAATTTTCTGCGGGATACGCATCCGCAACGTCCGTATAGAGCTCACTCAGTGTGTGTGTGTGTGTGTGTGTGTGGTATATACGTATTATGTAATATTGTAGCCGTGCGCACAATGATCGGCTATTATGATATTGATGGGATAGTGTTGTCGGGGACAGTGTGCCGTCCGAATGATGATAAATGAGTGCGCAGGGGTAGGAAAAACATGGAAAGGCAAAAAAGAAAAAAAAACTACGAAAAATACACGCTCGTTAACCGCATCGAGAGGGTCAAAAAGTTCCCTTTCATTGTCGTCGAGACAACTGTTTTTCAGTGTCCCGTAGTTCAATTACATGGCGACTAAAATATAATACGTATATGTATAGTGCAAAGAGCAGGACATGCATTACACAACGCGGGCGCGTGCTTCATTATTTTATAGATATCTAATCAAGTGCATCGTGGAAATATAATTAAACACTATGATCACTATGCATGACGCAGTATTATCACTTTTATTCTTAATTTTAATTATTGTATTAGAGCGAATTCGTTGTTGCCGTTTATTTTTTTTTTTTTTAATAGAGAAGATATTACGTACTATTATCGGGATATTTGATTATTTTTAAACAATTTAATATAAATTTATTATAAGTAAATACTACGTACTATACGCATATACATAATAATATTATAATATAGCCGGGTTAAAATGAAATAATTGATAATTTTTTACATACAGAATTGAGAATATATAGACAAAACATTATTGCTTATAAAGGTCTATTATATTATAAAATATAATACACCAGCAGATACTACTGCGAGGTATTTCAAATAGTATAGGTAATAAAAAATAAATTTATATTATTAAAATGATGATCGAATAATTATTTTATAAAAAATAATGTATGCAAAAAATGGAGAATTAACAATCACGAATCTGTTCCATATGTATTGCCCTGTTTCCGTAAGTATAGTGTCAATTAATTAATACTTATATAAATGGACTATTATATACTTTGAAATAAATTATTTTTAATTTTATTCGTAAACAATACAACAACAAAATTTACCTTGGCAATCACATTCATAAAGCACGACGTTTAAACGAATAAGTTGAACATCAATTCATGTATCTCTACTAGAGATAGTTATCATAATTTGCTGTTGCCTGTTTATAAAGTTGGCCATAATCGTGTATACTTAGTTGATACGAACAAATTATATTATCTACTGGATATTATTACTTCATAATAAGGCGAACTATGATGCAAATGTACCTGCGTGGATTTAGAGTATTTACGAATGCCTATTCACAATAATATTAGTTATTGGTATATAGTTTAATTAGTATTAAAATTACAAACACCTCTTTATTACGGTGATAATAATTATATTATATAGATTACGTTTCATCGCCGGTTATTTTAACCAACGGTTATAAACAACCAAATAATAAAATCGTCGTTATTCTGTTAAATATCGGGGAACACGATATCAGCACTCAATATTATACACTTGCAGCGTTCATCGGTTTGGCTGATGAGGCTTAACACTTAAACGGTTTAGGTGTGATTACATATAGTCCAACTACATAATATACAGTGTAATGATCTCTATGCGTGCGTGTGTGTGTGTGTGTGTGTGTGTGTGTGTGTGTGTGTGCAAATCCTATCTACTTTGGTGAAAAATGAACGCAATACTACCGATAATAAAATGGCTAACTATAATATTTATATTATTATATTAAAGTATCATATAAAATGTAACGTTACACGTGATTTTTAACGTACCGCAACATAATAAAATAAATATAAATTTTTATATAAATTTATCATATAAATTATTATATTATATGATAATCATTAAAAGAATCGTTTAAGCACGGTTGGACCTAACCTCTTTGAAATGATATATCTACTTAAGTTATACTTTCTTAAACACAAGTCTCGTTTATGAATCTCAATTAAGTCCATGAGTATTTATTCTTAAGGATCTACTTTTAGTATACGGCCCTCAGCGTTTTCGATATTATGACGTGTTAACGGCATAGTGTCGCGAATGTACGCTGATAAATAATATACAGTTAGAGCCGTCCTGACGACGTGTAAACTCGACGCGAGTACCTTTGTATACATATACGTACGTACGCATAACGTATAATAATAATAATAATAATATAATATCGGCGCTGGTCGTTTTCATTAAGAGCGTTCGCGTAGAATGGCCTGCTAATAACTATACGCCTAGAAGTGTGCGTCGGCGACAAGAGTGAGTGCCCCACTCGCGTGATATCATAACGTTTTATTCAAATCCGTCGCATGAAACAAAAACGCGTTTCGAAAAATCGGTAATATTTGTTGTCCTCTCTCCACGCGCGTATATTATGTAGAGCACAATATAATAATATATAAATGAGCACAATAGTATAACAATACAACATCATAATTATTAAACAATAATAATAATATTTAATACTATACGGTATCCGTATTTATTAATCGGTACGTGCAGATTGTAGACTATATAGCAGTGGTACAAATGTCGGTCGAAACAAAAAGCCGAAAACATATAATAACATTTGTAAACTGCGCTATTATAACAGTATAATAATATATTATAATATTCGCCCGCGTCGTACCACGTGCCCGCGATTACGCACAATAACTTGTACCTATATGTTTATATATATATATATATATATACAACGTATATGTGGTGTTGCATGCGTACGAGTGCCTCTTCACTCTTCCACTTTTCTGGCCACATGTCGCTCGAGCCGTTGTGCAAAACGTCCGGCATTAATCACCCGTTACAAATATCACATCGTATTATTTTATATACACGCGCACGCATACGTTTATACCATATAGGTGCATACACATTACACACTTACACACGACAGTCTGCGAACCACATATTGGTACAAATCACAGCACACTTTGGCTGTCGGGCAGTGTTTATAAAGGATTTGAAGACTTCGGTATGTCAACATCACGATCAGAGCGTCACTTCCTACCCACACGAGTCACGGAAACGAACTTTTCGATAGAACATTAACAATCATAATATTTGAACGACTAATGTGGTTCCCCCACGGCCCTGTTTACTTGGATCACCTATTGTAAATATTTACCCAAATAACTAAAAATGACAACCGCATCATCTTACCGTATGGTTTTTTCGTGATTTCGTTGTCATATTAATTCAACGTCTTCAACGACTACCTAATACCATTATTATTATTCCGATTAATCACACGTCCTGCAGTATAGATGCAACCTAATCGGGTTTTTTTTTTTACTTCAATCGGGTGCGGAGAGGTCTCCATTTTTTGATCGAAAAACCAAATTTCTTCTTTATCCCCTATAGAAGACGAACACGCTTCATTGAATTAAATATTCAACTCCTCTTGAATCAGAATTTCCCATATTTTTCTCCAGAAGTGAAATCTACTACACTAGGAAATACTGTCTAATTCCGTTGTTTGCTAATCGCACCGACGACTCAAATGGCATAAATCATTACAACAGCCACGTTACGATGCACGAGAAAAGCTTCAATATCTCGTCTTTCAGCCTTTGCTTTAGGTAATAAAATGTCTAATATAAGCGTTCTCATATAATACACGTGCGAAGTTTTAATGGTCTTTGCTGCGCGTTTACTGGATATATTATACATTATATATGTATACCTAAGTATTTTTTTTATCAGGGTCGCTTTGCTTGTACACTTTCTCTCTCTCTCTCTCTCTCTCTCTCTCTCTGTTTAACTTTGTGACAACACCAGATCTAGTCGTTTGATAAATTTCCCATTTTTTTTCTCATTTCGATTTTTTTTTTTTTTGTTTTATTTTGGCTATTATTTTTTTCATATACCTCTCACGTCATAATCATGCACGTGAACTGTCGTGTCGCGACCGTGTTATCTCTTCAGGAAACCCTGTTCCTTCCGGACGGCCATACACACTAATGATTGGCCGACGACACAGGACCCCCCCTCACCACTATACACTACCCTCTTACCACTGATTGTAGCACGACGTCGGGGAATTATTGTCGAGACACACTGTCACGCACCACATTTCGTGTCCGCAGTTATTAATGTATTATTATTATTATTATATGTTTATATATATGTTTTGTAAAAAGTTTGTGTGTGTGTGTGTGTGTGTGTGTGATAAAAGTCAAGTGGTCGAAAGAAAATGTTGTAAGTTTGTGTGCATAATAATGTATACTGACTTGTACGGTTGTTAGGGTTTAGTGAAATAATTCAATTTTGATATATTATTATATAATATCATAAACCGACGAAACGTATATAGTATAATACAGTCAGTATACGAGTATATTGTTTTAGACCGAGCGACGTTGTCGTTTTTCACGGCTAAGCAACAGACGGAGAAAACTTTTATAACAATATTAAACAGGTCATTTATTATAGGTTAGGTATACACATACGTTTATTAGAACTCAATTAGCACTAACTATACTGAACTAATATTAGCTTAACGTTCGATTGTTTTATTAAATTAAATAATAAAATTATCTAATATTTTGCACACATACAAAACGGAATGGAAAATTGAGAATCAAATTTCGAAACCCATTTCGAAAAACTGATTATTTATATCAAATCCGCGATTTCTAGCATATAAAAATTAAAAACACAATATTCCACTATATTATAATAATTTTTAACGTCACATTATTACTGTCATTAATATATTATGGAAACGGATTTGATACGATACCCTTTATGTTGTTGGCGTGTACGCAATATAAATGGCGTTTTTTTCCCGGTCCGTCGACTGCATCGTATAGGTATATATCTACATAATATGCGCGTTCCGATGTCACACGTGCGGCTGCATAATAAATAACAATAAATAATACACGCTCGTGCGGCGATGGTGACTGCTACGGAGATTATTATATATTTTCGGACGAAAATCGTGAACGCGCGCGTCTGTCACAGCAGACGGTAATTATTGTACCATTATATACATACAGACACGTATTATATACATACGGATACTATACGCATTGTATGTGTGTGTATATATATATATATGCGTATAGGTATATATAAACGCACGATGAGGTGCTGCTGCAGATTTCGGTGCACCCGTCTCGCTAATTACGATCGGAACGTGCTGCGGTCATTTGGTCAGCAGACGTCTCTCGGTCTCCACTGCGGGTCGTCACCTATCATGCGACGCGCGTAACGTGCTGCTGTACGAACGGCCGTTAGAATATATTATTATTATTATTCGTATTCGTAATATCGTGTATAGTAATAATAATATGATCTGCGACCGGCATACCGGCAGAGCGGCAGCTGGGTCCGAGCGCACACGTGCGTCCGTGTCTATTTTTAAGGCGTATATCGCACACGGATCGCCGAAGGCCGAAGACGGATTTGCCGCGACCGTCGATGGTCCGAGCGACGAGACTTCCTGTGTTATAGTTCTCACTCAGCAGCACCGACAGCCGGCGGTTATAATATTACGAGTGTCGGACGCGACACTGTGGGTGCGTGCATATAATGTATGATGATGTACTGTACCGGTGCCCGGTATACATCTAAATATTATAATAATATTGCGTATCTGTAGTATCTGATGGATGTGGCTTTAAAGGGTATGTTTATCGCCTTAGTAGTTTCGGGGAGAAATAAATATTACATTTTGAAAATTTATCGAGATCATTCATGTCCGATTTGTCACTCAAATTTTCTAACGCGACATCACTAAACTAGATTAAAAATATACTTTTTTATAACGTTAACCGATCAATGTACCTTATTGCTCGCATGTGCGTATTATATTATGAATATTCGTAAAATATTATGCCATAATAAATTGATGCCGTTATAGTCAAATGTTTAGAATAATATTAACTTATAATACTAAAAGTTTAAGGAAACGGTATTTGAGTATGAACAAATTTACGTCGAAATAGAACTAATGGACTTATTTTTGTTCTTAAAGTGTTCTTAGCGAGTTTAATACATTTCAACAATATATTTAAAATAAATAAAAATACGTATATATATATATACGTATTCTAAATGAAGCTTAATTTACTTCAATATTCTTATTATACTTAAACAGAACTGAAGTAGATAATTGAAAATATACAAAAATTCACACAAAATAATGAATATTGTATATATGTGAAGATTTCGAATATTTGTACAGTAAGATATAGTAGGTATAGATGGTAAATATCATATTATTAGTAATCATCAAATAAAATGTCAACTTTTAAAGTCAATAAAAAAAAAGATACTATTAGTTGAAATATTAAATGTTTATGATTAACAATGTTTGAGACTTTTTTATAATGGCTATTTGCACATAAAAAAACATAAATTCTGATCCATATAAAGCAAACAAAAAACTGTCTTTTCGATCTGAACTTTACTAAAATTGGAACATGAGACCCTTTTTTTGAAGGAGTTTATAAATTATTACCTTTAAATTGTTTGTCATTTTGTTAAAAATCTGTCATAGATAACTTACAAGCTACTTACTAATTAAACAATTAATAATAACTAATATGTACATACAATAATTCAGATGAAATTAAAACTATTGAATTTTGATTATTTTTTCAAATATTTATGTAGATGATATTGTTTGATGAGAAATATTTATAAAAATTTCATACTGCATATTTATTCTAATAAATTATAGATAATAGTTTCAAATAACATTTACATAAAAAAATCTTATTTTTAATGCTAAAGTATCTATTACCATTTACTAAGATTTTAAATAGTCCTACAAATAGTATACTAAATTTCTACAACAAAGTTAAGAGTTTGATTTTTGTCATTCCTTTATGATTATTATTCATTAAATATTAACTATTAATACAAAATAATATTGCCATAATTTAGCTGTTGTACATTTGTATTGTATCTTTCAATTATGTAATTTAGTTAATTCGTATAACTTGAAACTATATACTCTAAACTTTAACCTGCGGGGTGTATATAATACGTAAATAAATAAATAAAGATAATTATTATTTACTAATTAATACAATTATACGAGTAGGTACAATGTATGTATTATGTAATTATGTGTATAGTATAACTAAACTCATTTAACCGTTTAATATTTTGTTTTAAAATTTATAATTATTACACAAAATATTTGTTCTGGTTTTTTAGCTATGCCACCTAAATATATAATAATATTAAATGATAAAATGGAAAAATGTACCAGATTTAATGACTTTTTAAAAAACAAAATTTAATACGTGCGTTTGTAAAGTACATACCTACACGGCTATACTTAACAGTTTACTTACAATTTCAGCTTTAGTAACGTATACGTAGTGTTAATGTTTTAGTGGATTTGAAATAAAATATTGTTTTATAATATTTTTTTAACATAAAAATATATAATACGACATAAAAGAGATGAAGTACTCGTATAGGTATACATAACGCTACAACGTAATAATAATTATATATGTACAAACAGTTGAATTAAAATTGTATTTTTTTGTTTTTGTTTTGACATACTCCATTAAACTATCATAAACCTACATACCGATGGTGATTCAATTAAATCGTTGGCCATATAAATTTCAAAGAATCTTGTAAATATAAACACATTTTTTTTACACACATTGTATTATTATTTATTATTCCGTACCAAAGTGTGTGAACTCATTTACTGTGAAGTAGGTGATATTATATATATTATTATATACGCCGCGCAAACACAACCCTCGGAAACGACGGTTTGGCCAAAGAAATTCCAAAAGTAGTGATTCATTCTATAAATATTATAATAATATTATAGTACAAAATTATTGCGATGTTCCATACGAGGCGTACGAAAATTTATTTTATAACAAAGTTGTTGTTTTCATACAAAATATAAGTTGTCGTCTATAGTCCATACCTTCCAAAAATAATAAAAATAAGTTTTGCAGTTTCACTATCTATATTCCATACTATGTACCCCCTATCACAAACCACGCGTTTACTATTACGTTTCCTCTATACAAAACAATTTTTTTAGGGTAAATATAAAATGTATTAACATTTTTAGAAATTAAATAATTTAATGTCATTACAAAACGATATAAATATGCAGATGAATTTAAAAATATATATACTTATCGAAAAATTAAAAACTTAAAAAGTATTAACGGTAAAAATGTTTATTTTTACTTTGCGATAAAGTTTTTGTGTACTGCCTTCGAGTTATGTAAAAAAAAAACGTTTTCCAAAAACGTTAATACTTTTTGAGAATATAAATGTCAAAGTACCTTTAAAAATTCACCTTGTTTAATACTAAGTCGCCTAATGATAGTGCATATTTTAGTCCCACTTATAAGAAAACATCATTTTATTTTTATTTTTTTACCTAACCTAACACTACCGGTAATAATTTTCCAGGAACACACGACATTGCGCAATTTGGTCTTAACATCGGATAAGCTTCAATATACTTTACTGTCATACGTAAATACGTGCGCGGCAACGTTTACTGGTGTATACTATATTAATATATATTACAATCATATCGACCACATCGTTGTACGTATCATACCCAAAGACGTAGAACTGCCGCTAAAACGGCGAAATAAATGTGCGTTTCGTATAGACCGTTGGTGTCTACACGACGACGACGGTGTGAATTTAACGAGCTGCATGATATACTACGTTGGCTATAGGAAAGTAGGTATACGTAGATATTATATACAGACATACAGTGTCCTTTTTAAATTTTTTCTTCGGATTTCGCAGGGCTATAATTGATTGGAGTCGGGAACAAGACACACACGTGTCGGTCGTCAGTTTTTACGATTGCGCGATCTTCTCAGAATTTTTGGCAAGACCGGTGGGAAACGCAAGCGTGCAAGGGATCGCGCGCGCACGGGAGTACACAAAACATGATATGTATACCGATGATTAATACCACCGTACACCCACACACGCACCCACACACAACATACATACGCACACACATCGAAGGTTGTGAAATCGGACACATCCGCCGGACACCACAGTGTCCACCCCTTAGAAAAATCCTATACCGTCCTAACGCGCTACTGTCCGAAAACACATGTGTGTATTCAATATGAATAGGTACGTATATACATATATCATGCCAAGAGAGAAAAAGAAAATTAAAGATACAAAATATTATTTGTGTGTTTTGGAGAAGTGCATAATGATATCGTGTCCGTGTGAGTGGGGTCCGGTCTGCCGATTGACATCATACGACTGCGGCGCGTCCGATAATGCGTAACGATGACATTTTCTCAGAATCTAAATCGTAATCGGGGCGAAATGACGTAATGCGTATAATATTAAGGAAGAGGATAAATGGCTGCCGCCGCACCCGTGGTCCACCATTTAAATACGTTGACAAACCGATAATAATATAATACATTAATTTAAAAAACTTGATCTGTACAAGCGTGCACTGCAGCTATTGAGCTATACATTTGATTATTTCTGAGTATAGTTATGTAATAGTGCTCACGCATTTTTGAAATCTATTTCGTGCCGGATTGACTATGCCTTACCTATATTAAATTATTATAATTAGACTAAAAGAGGTCCTAGATTTACCTAGAAATATTTCGGTTTTGGTTGGTATAATTGGCTAGATTCTTGTCTTAATTCTTATTCTAATTTAGTCTATAATTATAAAGAGTTAATAGTGCTAATATACTGTACTATATAAGTTTAGGTTGTATACTAATATTATAAATTGTATAATAGCATAATGCTAAATAATACATAAATTAGTTTACTTGATTAATTAAGCTTAATAGCGTGTTTTATCCATTAAAGAAAAAAGAAGAAACTTGCTATTTTTTTGTAGCAACAATTTATTACATCGATAATACTTTGGTTTTGAGTGGGGCTTTACTTATATACCTACGTAACGAAACCGAAACTGTTACTTAACATCATAGAACTAAATAACTAATTAACATCTTTAGTTTCGTTGCGGTTATAACAAACATAATATTGCAAAAGTGCAAATATAATTATGTTTGAGCTATTCAGTGCTACATTAAAACACGTTAATAATCGTAAGTAATCAAATAATTAAATTTTATAATCAATTGAAAATTTAATAAATCGTTATAACACGGTACCTACAATTGGCTTCATGTGTAATATAATAATTAATAACCTTTGTCTTTAATCAGCAATCAAAATATGTGTGCTTTGTACAAATTAAATATTATTATGTGTGTAGTTAAAATATATACTTCATACTTATTAATTATTACGATATATTATATAGTATTTTATAGTCCATCTAAAACTAGTCTTAGATTTAAGTGTGTTTATTGGTCTAACGACTGCTACTGCCATAAACATTATATTTTTATTATTATTTGTTCCCAACAACCAATTCCTACATTTTTTTTTTCTTGACAATAATGTATATATGCGTAACTGAGGTTAACTTTGGAAAAATGCGAAACATTTAAGTTTCATAATTTGATAATATTTAAAATAAAAAAAAATTAAAAAGTATGGATTTGTAAATATAATTAAATCAATTGAATTTCCATTTATAAAATGTACCTATTTATCTTTCTGACAGCCAACATAATGGAGAAACGACTGTCAAATAGTGCAAACTAAAATATAGATTAATGCCGTTTAAGAACTTATAACTACTATAACACGAATAAAACGCTTGATAAGAAAGATTGATCGTACGTCGTTAGTCACCGTGTTATAAAATATTAGAATAGCATTACAATTTCACTAACGTTTTTAATTATTTATCCACTGTTAATCATTCATATAAAATAATTATTATTATTATACGTATTTCACTTACTCGTTACACCATTTGTCAGCCTCATATCTATTTTACGAACACCGTTAAAACTGTTTTAATTTTTATTTTTATTAATGGACATTGTTAATCTACAGAAAATCGGAAATACAATTAATAGTATAACATAGTATTTACAAAACAGATATTTTCTAATGACTCTAGTAGTCTAATCATTCTATTTCTTGAAAGTTTGAAGTAAGTTTCTATTTTGCAAAGCGCTAGTTTTTCTCGATTTTACATACATCTTTGATTAACATTACCTAACTTTAGCAAATTCATGACTTTTATCGAATGTGGTCGCATCAGAGTACATCTGTTATTAGTCAAACCCTTCATCCTAGAATTACAACATTATTTAAGTAAATATAATTAGACCGTTCACTAGAAATACCTAAATTATGGTTTTTAAGCGTTGGTCTCGACTTCTACTCTTTTTTTTTTTTTATTGCTACAATAGAAATTAAAATTATTGAGTATTATAACATTTGCGTAATATATTAGTTTTTTTCAATTAGCACTTGGTCTCTTTTATACACGATAGATATTTTATATCAAGTCGATGATTATTCAATAATCTTGTGTAATACTTATATATGTTATAAAATATAAACACAAAACCCAAAAGTCTTAGTGTTCGAAAAATAAAAAAAAAGATCGGTAAAAATCATAATATTTACTTAGTGTGAACTTATTGCTCAGTCAAGAAATAATATTTAATACGTATATTATATTTTATGATTTGTATTACATTTAAATCAGTAATTTTTGAAGTATTTACTATCACTTAGAAAAAATTAAAGTCATTATTTTATCCAAAATATTTATATACAAGCCACAATGTTATAAAAAATATAGGTGCCGCATGGTCAGTCATATATTGTTGTGTTTTAATTGTAGTTATTATTATTAGCAAACTTAACAATAATTTAAAGCAATAAAGTAATGAACTAAAATTCGTTGAGTCTACCAGTACTAAAAATGTAACATTATTTTTATGTGTATATTTATGTCAAGTGAACTAAATGTTGACAGAAAAATTAACCGAAAGAAATACTTAATAGCATTATATCCTCCTGAGGCCCAACACGTATTTAAACGTTGTAATACCACAAGCCCAACATCCAATCAATGGATATTTTAAAATATGTATTGTAAACGAAATGGTATATAGATAAAAATTATCAAACACATGTTTATCCTTCCAAATTATCACTAGTTTAAGGTTATATTGGCGGGCTTTTGTAGGAAGAAGAGAAAATAACGGGCTTATAAAAATACAAAAAAAAAAATCAAATTTGGGTGCTAAAGCAGTTATAATAATTGTCCATTATCAGACCTTTTATTAGATTTGTTCTATTTATATAAATTTTATTAACTGCTATCGCATAATACAAAATTACTTTTATTTTCTAGGTATTGAGCCACGTGAGGAACAGCCAACGATGGTTTTATAGCTTATTTTATTAATTATAAATATAAATACATACATTTAATTCCAAAATAATCAGAACATAAATTTAATTATAATTTAAAAATAAATATAAAGTTATTTATTATAAGCAATAACAACACATAATATCAATATATAAACACATAACAATAGCAATAAAAACAATGAAGTTATGTAAACACTCTCATCGTTTATCTAATTTGAAACATAATAAAATAGATTTTTGCTACAAACATAAATTTTTATGTTAAGTTCATGTAAGCTATTATATATTTGAAGGACACAAGTGAAGAGATACCTACGAAAATCATTACTTGATTAAAGCGAAAAAATGTATTTTACAATTAAAAGCACATTGAAAATAATTTTTTTCGAAAATTCATGTTGAAAAATAACTCAAACCCTCAAATGTATGTCTCAATATTCAATAGTCAATGAATAAAACGCACTGAATATCATAATAAATAATTGTGCAATAAGTGATGACGACGTTATTATTTTCTAACTTTTAACAACGATATCGTTCAAATGAAGACATTCATTCACTGAAAAAAAAATAGTGGACATATCAAAAATATAATCGATTGAAAATCGAAGAACAAAACCATCGATGGACAGCAATCAATTTAATTTAATGATAACAATATTTAATTTTTAACTTGACAATAAGAATTATGTGAAAAATAATAGGAACATCGCACCAATATTATTTATACTAACCAATATTAAATAGGTACTATGTCTCTCACGATCGAGGCGTCTATTTTCAAAATTACCTTGAATCTTTGAAATTCGTCACAAAATACAAAAATCGAATATAGAATAATCGGATATTCGTTTTAATGTCAATACCTACGTAGATATGTTTGCGTTCAATATCTGTACACGGAAAACGCCGATACTGACAAAAAACACGGGAAAAAACAAATTTTTCAAAACTTGACAAACAACAAAAAAAAAAAAAAAAAAAAAAATAGTATAAACTACTGGCGTACTGCGTTCAATATTATGCAAGTGGATTTACAGATTTATACAGTACGCGTATCAATATTGTTATGCGGTACTATACGCATACACGTAATATATTATCATTTATTATATTATTTTTGTTCATAACGTTTCATCAATAGTGTGTGTGTGTGTGTGTGTGTGTGTTTTGCGGTTTTGTCGTGCATTATTAACCGTAAATATCGTATTGGTGCACCGAGAAAAACGTGTTGCCTTACCTTTGGCGAGTCGCCTGGCCACGGATTTTGACCTCATTCGGGGGTGATATCGTCTGAGTGTGCCGCCGTGGTCGCGTGGCTTCAACTGCCGTGCCCGCCGCGCACGTTTTCACACACAGGGCTTGTATTTCCCTGAAAAACGGTCCCCGCCGGCGCACCCACGTACGCGCGCGGCCCCTGCACGACGCAGTTATCAGTCATCGGCCGACGCCGCCGCCGTCGCGGCACATTATATATTATGCTTTATAATGTATACCTAACCTATTTTGTAATGCGCGTTCCGCACGGGACGTCGTGTTAATTGCGAACGTTACCGTGTGGCCGCGTGTAGTCACTACGCACAGTGTTACGTAATATTTTGAATCACAATCGGCGCCCGTATGGGTACGTACAATATGATCGTAGGTGTATACGCGTCATGACAACAACATGATGATGTATCCGATCGCGGCGGGACACGTGATTGATGTGCGATTGTGCACGGCGCATAGTGACATAGTAGGTAGGGCGTATAAAGCGCGACTACACTGTATATTGCATATATACCTACTATAGACCCGACAGTGGGTTGTGCGAGTACGTGGTGGTGTGATGACGTAGGCACCGGAACTGACTCGGGTGGCGATGAAGCGATCACCGACCAACGGGACCTTCCGCACACGGGGAGATGCGCCGGGCACGCTTGTCGCCCGCACTTTTACCTTTAACAGAGAATTCATTCAAATGTTGACTTTCAGACATAAAAACTGTAAAAAAAAAAAAATTAAAAGCTTATGTTTCCATAACAAATAGTAATAAAAAAAAAATGTCTCGTTAACTAAGACGCAGCAGATTAAGCATTAATAATAGTTTAATTTATAAACAAATAGATAACTTACGTCCATGTAAAACAAAAGTATTATGATATTATTTATATTAGAGTCAGATAATATATTTAGATAAACCGAAATATTTTTACTAAATGTAGTTAATATATTGCATTACATACAATCTTATGAATAGTTATACTATACTGAAACCAAATTAATGAAATTATCTAACAAAAAAAAAATGAACTTATTAGAAATAAAAAAAAAACTAATATTCAATAGATATAATACATAGATTTTAATTTATTTGTATTATTATTATTTATTTATTATTTTTTTTTCAAATATTTAGTTATAAATATTGACTGATTATAAATATTATATAATACACGCTATTATAATATATATATTTACCCATATACCTTTTTATATACTATTAAATTTTTATTTAAATTTATTATTATTTATATAAATAAAAAATACAGACAAATCTAAAGGTATCATAATGAATCACTAGTAAAGCTCGATGGATTAGTATTTTAGTTAAAATTAATATTGTAAGTATTCTAAACTATTAAAAAAAAAGGGTACCATAATGTATTATGTATACTACCTATTACAAAGCTACATAGTATAACAATATATGTGTGGGTAATGTGTATTTAGCTATATTCGGATACGTTAAGTTAACGACCAAAATCGAAGATATATATATATATATATCAATAAGAAAAAATTTTAGAAAAATAAAACAGAAAAAACGAATCCCGTACAAATTCCGGAGATTGAACCGTAAAACGATTTAGAAACTGTTTGTGTCCCTCGAATTACTGCAGAGATGAATTATTATCAGCCGTTCCGGGATAACTTTCCGAGCTAACGGGCAAGCAATAAACCATCATTTATAGGTCTATTACGTTATCCGGATGTCGGTGGAGGTGGCGGAGGCTGCGATTGTGCCGCTGCAGTGCGAGAAGCTGTTTGGGACAATTTTTCCGAAGCATTAAAAACCGACCTCACCCGCGTAAACACTCCTGTATTGTTTCGGGAACGTTAAAAAACAATAACATAGTGGTCGTAAAATATGAAAAAAAAATCCAACGGTGTTCTTGCGATGCCATAAAATAATATTATATACCTTAAACCTATTATATATATATATACGTAAGCGAGTGTGTGTACGTGTATATAGTCACTACCACCGTTAGAAATGTGTATAGTATTCTGTCAAAACACGTTGATCTTAAATATCCCACTGTTCTGATGATAATCCGTGGTCGACGTTTTGTTGGTTGTTGGTCATTGGGTGTGTCCATACCAGATCATCCGGCCAAATGAAATCGTTCATTTTTAAACTTTTCGTAAACAATATATTATGAGAAGATAAGCAGAAAATGAGAGCTCATATAGTCATATACACACTGGCTATAGATAAAACAAATAACTTTTATTTAAAAAGTTATTATATGTACACCTTTAAAAGTGCGAATAAATTTAAATAATGTAAATCCAACATGTATAATTCATAATAATACGAGAAAAGATATTGCGATAAATCCAATTCATATTTTTTAAATATAAACACAAATAAAAATAACGTAATAAGAACAATTTAATATACATTATATATTATATGAAAAAATGTACATAGAAATGTAATCAATCTCTTTTATACCCACTTAGCCGAAACATTAAATTCTTATTTTTATTTTTATCACGATTATATATTTATATAAGTATACTATTTTTTTTATACATTTTTGTAAACAAAATATATGTCTACAATATAGCTAAGAATACCCAACAGTTGTACAGATTTATAAGCTGTGTAGTCATGACGTCAAAATTCAAAAAAATTAATTTATATTTAGAAACACATATTATTATAATATATTTTGTGACGATTTGATTTTTTTTATACAAGAATAGGTTAAATTCGTATTTGTTTCTTACGGATTCTCGTATAACATGGCTTTGCACATCAAATTAGATGCATTTTTGAATACAAAACCACAACCGGAATGGTTGAATCAGTTAAGAGTAACTATTGCGGTGGGCAAAAAGTTTGAACAGAAAGGCGACTACGAAAAAGCCGCAAAATGTTATAAAACCGTCTTATATTACGACCCCATGGACACTAGAACGCGCGTCAAACTCAGTAAATGTTATCAGAAATTGTTACAACCCGAACAAGCGGCGAAACACCAGAACCACGCAATGCAGAACGATCCCGATTTACTCCAAACCATCGAAAACGAAGCCTGTGTAAACTTTAAATTGGGAAACTTTGAAAGCAGTTTAATGACTTACAGTCAATATTTTATGCGAAGGAAAACGTCGTTTGATTGTAATCAAGGATTACTAAAAGTAAACAAATCAATATACATTTCAAAATCTTCATAAATAAAATATAATATAGTAAAACCTCTAAGTAATAGACATTCTTGATCGCTAAAATATTATCTACTATTTAGAGCTTTTCACTAATCAGTTTATAGTTAATCACCCAAACAAATCCGGTATTTGGGGTCTACTAAAAAAGTAGGTGCTATATTATTATGCATACATTGTATTATTATAATATTAAAATTACCATTTTACAACATACAATGTCATATTTACAGTACACATTTATTATTTGAATATTATTTCGATAAGCAATAAAAACGTGTTTTCGTGTTTGTTTTAAAATAATTTAACTGAATCATTATTAATAAATTTACAATTTACCTATTATAATAATATATTAACTTTCAATCTACTTTTCATTCAAAAATAAATTGTATTAACTTTAAATTTAAATCAAACACATAATTACTTATGTATATATGTATATATAGTTAAAGGAAAACTAATTATTTACATATTGAAAATTTAAATTTAACGCCTAATTTTGTATAAACGTCATATATATAATAATAGTTAGTTTATAGGAGTATAGAATATGACTTAGAAAATAAGAACTATAAAAAAAATGTTCACTTATCTTATAGGTCAATGAAGTTATGAATAACTATTTACCTGTTAATGGTATGTTTAGTTGTTTAAAAGACACAATGTTACAAATGATAGAAAATGAACAATTCTTCGACTTAGATACATGTGAAAAGTTAAATAATCCTAAAAAATTGAATACAATTCACAAAACTTACACTGAACAAACCCAAGAAGCATACTATTTACGAAACATGGTACAAAACGTGAGGTTTTATAGAAAACAGCTGGATGTTTTACCTAAACATAATAAAAATGATAAATTAGTTTATGAACAAATTCAAAAAGTTGTTCACACATTTGAAACAGCTAAAGTAAATAATAATATATTTAAGGATGTAAGAATTTTAAACCATTACTAAAAAAAACAAAAAAATAACAGCCAAATTGTATTAAATTTTATTGTTGAATACCAATATAATATGTCTTTATAGTATTTAATCGTTAACATTATTTAAAAAATGATTTTTTGCAGAAGGATTTATACCGAAAAAAACCATTTTATATATACGCATGCCAACGACCAAATCTCCAGCTTAATGACCAGCGAAAAATTAAAGATATGGTTATATTACAAGTTGCCAAGTACATTAATTCAATAGTTGAACACTGTTTGTCTGGAAAAATCGAACCAGCTCGACGACAAGCCGAACTAGCTATGGAATACATGGACGAACATCGCTATAGACCACTGAAGGTAGTGAACACTTTGTACGAAGTATTCGGTTTGGCTCTGTATTTGCTAAATCGGGATATACCCGAGTGGTCGAATGAGATGAATGACAAGAGGATATTATTCATATTGGGTTCAAGCTTCGATAAAAAGGACGCTTATAATCACGTCTATCACGAGTCTTATTTTGGTCCCAAAAATCAAAATACAAAGTAAAAATAAAATATTCCAACACTTTGCATGCGAATATTATGTGTATCCTATAATTTCGATATTTCACGTACAATAAAACTTACTAATGTGAACGAATATTATACACAGGAGTTATTTGAAGAAACTCTCCAGACAGTTAAATGGCATCAAATTAACCACCTACAGACTGTACCTTCAGTACGAGCGGATTAAATGTTACATGCATCTAAACGAATTCAAAGCCACGAGACCGTTAACGAAAACAATGTTCAACGACGCTTGTACTTTGGGTAGTATCGCGTGGCAAGTGAATGCACTAATGCTGACGATGATCTCCGAGTCTAAATTAGGCAATGGGCTCCAGTGTATAAAAACCGTCGAGTTTATAGTATCACTTAGTAGAACTCTGGGAGATGAGAACGTCACCGCGTTTATGAGAAAAGTATGATACAAAAATCCATTATACGTACAACATGTTAAAATATAATTAGATAGGCATATTAGATTAGGTAATAGAACCTTAAACCCTGCCCCTCAGCAATACGAAACTCCATAGTAGTATTATATAATTTAATTCAAATTACATTTATATTTTAATTTACATAATATTAAAAAACAATAATACAAGAATGACTCGTGCAAAAAACAATATAGTTAAAAATGTTTTTAATTTCAATAATTTTGTAAATAATATTTACATCAATATCAAAAAGTTATTTATATAGTTATTTTTCCACTAACTTAAAATTGGATACTTTTTAATTAGATATAAGTAACATTAAAATTACCTTGTTTTTCCATAATAATATAACATGTAATTAATTAAAAGATGTCCAAATTTCACTAATAATCAATATTGATTATAATTTAATATATTATATATTATTCAATTCGTGTTGTGGTTCAATTTATAATTAAATATTTAATATATTATCATTTTTTATATAATGTAACTATAACTTATAACCTCTACTAACGAATTTAATATGTAAGTTATGTAAATAATTTATAAATTGTTTCATTTACTAATACCATTTATTTTTAGTTATATCTTTTTGAGTAACGTTGTACTACAAAGTTTTGTTTTTAAATTTTTAATATTATAGTAACCCTAAGTAAAAATGTTGAAAATATTTTTAAAAAATGATAATGAATAATTAATACTTAACTAAATTTCCTGAATAAAAAATATATTAGTATTTAGGTATAATACATAAATAACGAATAAAGCATGAACAACTATTAAGTTATCCCCAATTTGTATGACCCATTTTATGAAATATTTAACATTATTATAAAATTGTATAATCATAAAAATGTCGCCATTATTAATATTTATTTTCTACAATGTTATATTAATACTGTACATGATATTGAAAAAATCACACATCCTGGAACGTTTTTTATTAATAAAATAAATAATTCTAGATATGGAAATTATTTGCCACAAACCAAGTACAAGTGCCTGAAATAGGCATCGAAAATAAGCGAAAAGCAGACTTGATAAACATCATGCCAGACTCCGAGAATATTTTATTCATGGACAATTTATTAAACCGTATCGACAGATTGCCCAAAAAATGCCGGATATCTCTTATATTGGGAGAACCGTCACAAATGAATTGCGCAGATCATCGGGCAGACATTAGACAGGAACCATTGATAGTTAACAAGAGGTGGAAATAACGTATAATTGACTCGATCTGTTCACCGCAATGAAACATGCAGAGGTCCATTATAACGATCTAACTGTCGTTTGTATTTTTAAACTCACGACCGACAAATGTTAAAATACATTATTCGTATCTATGCGCATTCGATTACAAGGTATCAGAAAAAGGGGACATTATATAACTTAAAGACGGTAATACAGCTATGTCATCTATCGTGTCGTGTCTAAAAGTTGAGCACGGTCTAAATCTAGTTTTAAAATTTTACCGCTTTTACTCTTCGACTATGACTCTACCACAATTAGTAGTTACTATCAAAATACTACGACTGACCTGTTAATAATATTGAAAAACTACAATTACAATGATGATGAATGATGATATTACCGCAATCTAATTAATCTAAACCTAACCTAACATAATATTAATGTAATTGCATATGAAATGTTATGTAGCCATGTAGGTATAATCAATGCAGGCATTACTGACAAAGAAGTAGTTATATTACTATACATAAATAATACGTATCTCGATTGCCAAGAAACAGCCGATGATGGTTTGCAACCGGTGCAGCGTCCTCAAGGTCGTATACTATATATCAGAGGTGGCCAGCGAGAAGAAACTCACGAGCCACCCAATACATTAATAGATATGGAAGAGCTGAAATTAAAAAAACGGTCATATTAATACATATATATAATATTATTAAAGTAAATAAGATAAGATATCGAGATATGCATGCTGCAAAAGTCTATGACGAGAGTCACAGTTTGGTCACCCCTGTTATATATATGCGCAAACGTTGTCATGCCAAAAACGTTTAAGGCAAAATGAAAAAAAAACTCTTACCACCGCGTGAGATCTCGTGTCGGTGAGTCGCATAAATCTTATAAATATTAAAATCGTATACGCTTAGTATAGTGTGACTATAATGCTCGTGTGTTCAATATATTATATATACATATATATATATACATATAGGTATTACGTGTATAATGTGAATATACGAGTGACGCGGCAGACGCGGCGGCGGCGACGGCCTGCACACGTTGATGCGTAATATGCGCTTCACGGTTATCGGATGGCTCGTACGTATAATTGTGGTGGCGTTTTAAATACGCGTGAAACGCGTTGTCGCACACATATCCGCCCGACATCATGCAGGACCCACCGCGACCAACGCCGCCGCAGAGTATATTTATATACTACCTATAACGTTGTATACGTACGACACTAATATACATACATATATAAATATATATATATATATAGTAGTACGTGAGTATAGTTAGTGGTAGTTGGTGCACGCATATACCTTATGATATACAGGGTGCGTCTATGTAGCCGCGTTATGCAGTCCTCGTACATACTCACCCGCCTAAATATACTATTGTATAATGCATGACTATAGAGCCCGGATCTCAATGCATCAAAGTGCATTATTTTTCGGTTACAATGCATTTCAAGTAGGTACATAATTTGTAACACTTGTTCAAAGGTGAAAATTTCATTTCGTATTTGTCAAGCATTCTATTAATTTTCAGTGCATACATTAATACATCGCTTACGAACAAAAGTGCAACGAGAGTAAGGAGTAAGTTAATTAGAAAATTCAAAATGACATATCAAGAATTAATGTTTCCATAAAATTTGTTTTAATAGTTTTTAATCTATGTCAGGGTTTCGAGTTTTATTTATATATTATTGTTAATTTAGTGAAGTTAAAGAAGTGTTAGAAATTCCGATGAAGTTAAACGGTCGTTTTCCTATCGCTTACGTAGTCGAGTGATAATAAAAGAAAATGTTAGTCATTTTTGGTCCTTTAAATGGTATTATTGACTATTTTTTAGAACTTGTTCGATAACTTTAAACATTTAAGACCGGGTCTAACTCATGACTCAGACTCGATGCAGCTCACACATTAAAGAATAGACATAAGTATAGAACACCATTTAAAATAAGGGACTGTGGTGACGATAAAAATGTACCAGCCAGACGCTTATGGTAATATTGTGAAGTAACTATAATATAATGTGAAGAGATATTTTTTGTTTTGTGTAAGCTGGTTAAAAATAGGGTCGACGAAAATTTGACAAAAAGTCCATAAGCCATATTTTGAGCACAGAATCCATCACCTGTCCTTGTCTGAAAAACGATCGCTGAAAAACGTAATATTGTAATTATTTTCGTTGAGTAAAAAATCGTAAATAAATTATGTTAACAAATAATATTTTTAATTATTACAGTATCGACTACACCCTGTACAACGACGTACTATCACGTCGGCTTGTTATAGTATATATAGTATATACTATATATATATATATATATATATACACACACACAATAATAATATGTACATATTTATAATATATTATATAATATGAACTCGTACGAGCTGCCGTAGCACTGCGCTCGCATCGCACGCACGCACGCACGCACCGCACGTCCGATACATCCGCCACGATAATTAAACATAAAAATCGTAAATCGTGGAAGACAAAACGAGCGGCGACTGCGGCGGAGAATATTATTGTACGAGACGAAACGTCGTCGTCTGTTGTAATCGCATTATTATTATTCCTGGGCACACGGCGAGCGCGGTGCCGTAACCCTGCGTGGCCTTTCGGGGAAACCGAACAATGCGCGCCGGGCGCGGGCCTGTCGACAGGTCTCAGACCGCGTGTAAAATCGTTTGTGCCCCGCGAAGAGACCGTGAAGAAACCGCGCGCGTGAGAACAATAATATAACATAATATTATGTAGCGCGTCGTGGCGCGACGCATAGACATCGCCTACGCACATAGAGGCGGACGGCATATTAGCCGGTGTGAATGATGTGATGGTGTGTATAGACGTCGGGGAAACGCGTGATTCTATGTATATATATATATACGTATAATGTCGGGCGCGCGCGAGCGTGTGTGGGCGATATTTTACGCGACGAAAAACAAAGGTTACGCCGTTTTACGACCGCTGTAGAAGAACTTCTTGCTGGCGACTTTTGAGCGGACGCCACACCCTGCGCACGCGTATGTTGACACGGAACACGACACATTTGCGACGTTCGGCGTTAGAATATGCAATACTGTGTAGTTAGTCCTAATGTGAAACTTTTAGCTAAAACCATTGTCTGCGCAATCTCTCGTCGATTTTTTACGATAGTTTACGCAGCTTTTGAGCTATACGCGTAGTTGTCACGAGCGTGTAGAATATTAATACACAAAAATGCTCGCGTGACTAGCTTTAAAACTGAAATATCACACAAATCCGACGAGATATTGCCTGCGGATGATAACGTTTTTACCTTCAAAGTCAATCATACGATTTTATTCTATCTGCACAGTCATAGGAATGTAAAACGAATGCAATATACAGCGAAGATATATTCGTCACAGGACCGTGCGGTGTACGAACGGCCGAAATAAAATATTACATGACAATATATTTACCGGCGCGATGCGCGAAAGTACGCGCAAGGGGTGGGATAGTTAGGGCGTGGGCGGTCGCCGCGGTATCGTCGGAGTTTATCTGTCTGCGAATCCTCTGCCAGCGCGTCCTCGGGCCCGGGCGCTTGCGCCGTCCCGCCTCGCGCCGGACTGTGAAATATAAGAGACAACTACGTATAATATAACAAAATAACGATGTATTATATATTCGCTAGCGGAATCCCCTATTCCTATCCACGGACCGCCTCTCAGCCGTCTCTTCGCCCCTAATTGTAGTTAATTTATTAAAATCGTCTTTTAAACTTTACTCTTTAACAGTGTATTATAGCGAATAATATACATAATAATATAAAATTATTTTATTAAGGTAGCTTATTCATTTGGCCCTTCGGAATCGTGATAATATGTAGGTGATTAGTTTTTAAACTAAAAAAGATCACAGGGGGTTAAGCGACATTTTAAGGACGTAACCCGTGTTTGCCAAGTTAACTGTTCTATAGCTTACACAAAAATGTTTTAAGTTTAAAAATGTTCCGCAACATATTCTAAGAGATTAGTTGTCAGAGACGGGAACTTACTGCGTACGATTTTTCGATATAAAAGTTTACCACCCAATCGTCACTACAACGTTTAAAAATAACTGTTTTTAATCGTGTTTCATAATAACTTCAAAAAAAAAACTGTTTAAAAGGAAAAAATTGTACACTCCGATTTCCCTCGCAGCCCGCCAAACGCCGAGCATATACACAGCAGGTGTAACTGGGTGGCGAGGATTTCAATCACGAGGTTATGCACCACAGGCGCCTCCGTATCAGCAGAATATTGACGGTGGGAAGGAGGTGAGTGTCATATACCCAATTTGAATTTTTTTTCTATCGATCTCTCATCAACACGAAAAACGACTGTATAATTTATTGTGAAAATAAAAATTCATGTTTTCAATATCTTTTTCTGCGGGATTTTTTATATTTCATATAATAGTTAACGAGTTGATCGATAACATTATAGTATGTGATACTACGCAATAATGACAGCATATTTACCGCCGTCAAAAGGTTGTGTACGTCGAAATGTCAACATTCACATTACTACAGTATAATAATAATAACATGTATATACGAATTTCCATTATTGCACACGATATATTATTATCAAAATTAACTATAGCACTTTTGCCGAAGAAGAGAATACAATTTTCTTATTTTTTTCATAACGTTGTTTGAGAACTGTCTACAGTCCATATCCCCTTCTCCAATGTTTCAAAAAAAGTCGGGCGTGCCACTGCTCGACGTATCTATATAATATGTATATAATATGCTATACGTATTACTATCATCGCCGGCACTCTCGTCTGGGGCGCCACGAAAGCTTCCTGAAGACGTAGTGGCACGCGTGTGTGTAGCTGCTTGCACTCCGTAAACACCACACACACATGAACAGTCGTATTACAGCGGTTGCGGGAACATTGATTTGTTGGTGGCTCTCTCGGCCTCCGCCGCCGCCGCCGCCGCCACCGGGCGCCGCGGCGTAGTCAGCACAAGCGCGCAACCGTCTGCAGCAGTAATATTATTATTATATCGTCTCCCAGACGCTCTTTTCGCCCTCCGGACGGCCGCGCGCGCGTCCGCTACCGACACTGCCGCGCCCGCCCGGCATCTGCAGACAATCTTGCGAGAATCGATATCGCCACGACCGCCGCCGGCCATAACGCGCCTACCCTATATAATATTATGATATGCACACAAACTTTGTATATATTTATTATGTAGGTACACAATACAACAGGTGAAGATCGGCTTACGGGCGGTGTACGTTGTATACTTCGCCATGCAATAGTTCGAAAATAAATTGACGTCGATCCTAATTTAGTGACGAGAATGTCGGGTTACACACCCTCAAAGACAGTGATCCAACATTATAATTGTCATTTTGTGTGTAAGCCAATTATTATTGTTAGAATATATATATATATACGATAACTAAGAATTTGGTTATTCAGGTTATTGACTAATAACAACATATGCTATATGTATTATGATGAGACTTAAAATTAACTATACAAGATTATTATTATTTTAAGTTTTATTCACTTATTGTTAGATTATTATACTAGTGTTGTATACCAAATCAGTGTTAAATGATATTTTATATTACAAAAATTGAATACTAAGAGTGTCTCAACACATAGATCACGAAGACAAATTCCCCATGGGGTTGATGAGCGAAGGTAGCATGCAGAGGACAGCGCCACCAAGTATATATTATACACTATTTATGATGACATTTTGCTATGACGATGTATTCTTATAATATATTTATTGCGAGTTGAAATCTTGGAGCAAATATGATTTTTCGATTTTTACCAAAAATGTTTCGTTTTACCTAAAGGTAAGACCGTTATGGATAATATTATAATATACATCTGCCTACCACGGGACCTATTCTACGTCGCTTTTTATGTTACGCGCATATATTTTACTACAGTTTAAAACCTCGTAGGAAACGTTACTCAATCACCCATGCACCTATTATTATTATTATTTTTACTTGATGTATACCAATAATTAATAACATTTAAATTTAGACAATTTTAAAGTGTAATGCAAATTGCAAAAAATAATATGTATTAATTATTTCTTTATTTTAATTTATACAAAATATTTCAATTGGACGTTAAAACTATGGTTTGTAACTCTTATAACCACGAATCTTGGAAATGATTATTATAGTTTTGATTATAATACTGTATACATTTTTTATAACCAATAGCATTAGGACATTGAATAAACAAACGATAAAAAATAAATTATACGACGAACCTGTGAATGTGTTTTTAACTAAACTATTTTGTTAACTTTTGACATAAGAAACTTCATTCATCTCGAATGTGAGTACCTAAACATTTTTCTACTAAAACTTAACGATAACATGGAAAAAAAAACTCCTTAAAATAAATAAATTAGGCCAACAGCAACACAGTTAAAATTATGATTTGAAAATAAACGCCGTAAATTAGCAATCTTCAACAAAACCATCCTTACGTAAAATGATGTTATATAGTATGATAGTAGATAGATGTTGTTTATAGTGGATTTAACTAAAATCCTATAGTTACCCATGGTGTCTATCCAGAAATAGGTACCAATGTATTTATTTATGTACACACATATAGTCAAGAGGTTTCCATATCACGTGTAATTTATTGAATTCCCGGGTACGCGTGAGATTAAAATTCACGTGAGTCTATAAATATATTTAACGTGCATTTTTTTTTTATAAATACACGCGTTTATTATTACACTTGTATTTTATTTTCACCACATTTAGTATATATTTTAATGGTTTCTAGTCTCTACACAGCGGTAATCGGTGATCAGTTATTTATTTTAAACCAAAAGCTGTTGCTTTATCCGTCCTACATTTTTCAAATAATACTGCTTATGAAAAATATATATTATATATTATATAGAATATTAGAATAGTAGTTACAGATATTTTTAGTTTTCAGTTTTATACGAGAATTATTATTTATCAACATGTATATTACGTAAATATGTTTTAAATACACGTGAAATAAATATCCGTGATTTACTAATTAATTACACGTTAATTAAATTTAGATTTTTAATTTTAATACACCTGAACTAAAAAAAAATAATTTACGATTATTCACATTCAAATCCGTGAGCTCTATGTAATACAAACTATTCGGGTAGGAACGTTTATAATCTAGGCGTATTTATTCAGCTCCTTTACTTTTTATTAAACCATAATTATTCTATTTATATTATAATGGACATTTTTTGAATATTTTTCTTATCGATACTACAGGTTATGATGGAATCGAACAAAGGTCCAGTAAAGCCATCAAAACGAAACGTGACAAGTCTCGTAAATGGCCTGACCAATAATTGTTTTGACAAACTATAAACCAGTAGCAGATAAACTATAAATGTAATTGAAAGGTGATGAACGCGGCAGAATATCTAAAATAACGAAAATCAAATAATTTAATATTGTCTAATAATTACCAACGTATAATAATTAAAAACATTGAAATTTAAAAATTAACTGTTAAAAGTTCTATTACTTATAATATACATATGTATATTTATAGATACATAGTAGGTAATTAATATAGAATGATAAAAAAACAAATTTCCATTTTTATCCTATGAGACTATAGAATTCATAAAATATAATTTTCAATAACAATTTATTAATAACATGACATTGTATTTTTAGAACGCTTATAAAACTAATATTTTTGTTTAAAATTTTTAGTAAAACGGCATGTTTTATGAGTATTTGCAAAACATTTTAAATCATTTTATGACATTTTGATGAGCATGCAGCTGTTTTTTATGTTTTCACTCGGTGGCTTTTATTTACTATAACGTTTAATACGTTATTATAGTAATAATTTTGATTATTTTTTAAATGTGTGTTTAGTTTTTATCCGGGCTAAAAACCTAAAGTCGATAATAGACAATTTGTAGAAATAGGAATAATCTAATTAATATATGAAAATACGAAGTATAACAACATTGAATAAGTAAGTACAACTCACGCCCATATTAATTTATTTTATCTTCGGACCTTTTTTTATTTTTTATAAATGAATACTAAGTTATATAAAGTGCCTGACATTTTTTTCCGTTTTAATTTATATTTATATTTTTCAAGCAATAATTTACCATATTATAAAGTAGTTAAATATTCTGAGTAAATAGTTTTTAAAAAATTTTAAATATTTATAGATTATGATAGTTTATAATTTTAGTAAAATACGGTTTTTATTCCGGCAATAGTATAATTTCGTCACGCCTACTTAAAATAATAATCTTTTTAACGGATATACACCTAAATCAGGTACCTAAATGTATATAATAATGCCGCTTCGATAATTTCGTCTATATGGTATTTAGAAAGCTGAGAATGAAAAAAACAGTCGCGTGCTTTAGAAATCACAAATAAAAAAACACTACAAAAGCACTCCGTACACATTATGTAGTTAAAACGGGTGTCATTAGAACGCGCACACCCCACTCCAAAATCGGTTTTTGTCTACAGCCTACGACCTCGATTGATCATTCATAACGTCCTATTCATAGCAATAATTATTATCGCGTTAAAACGATCCGTTTAACAGAGAGACTTCAGCGTCCCCGTATGTATATAATAATGTTGTATATATATATATATATATATATTATATAATTGCTGGTAAACTTAGCCCCGCAACAACGACCACAATGGAGACCTCTCTGCAGCTACGACTCCACTCGAATACGGCGGTGGTTCTTTTCGAGGGGATATGTAGTATATCATACACGAACTTTTTTTTTGCAATAAACGACGCGCATTATGTACTTAGGTCGTGTGCCCCTCATCCGTAAACGGTACGTACGTACAGACACACGGCCAATCAAACGGTCAAGAATTGAAATTATGAAAAAAAAAATAAACCATAACCGATTTCAACAATAGTAATTTTCGTTTGATTTACATAATCAAACAAGTATTATTGTAAATTTATAATAATTTCAAACCATAAATTTTTTTATTTTTTTGGTCAAAATAGCGTACAATATTTGTTATACCTATTGAGGTTTTAAAGAAAATACGAAATTGCATAGGTACCACATAACAATTTACTATTATATGTATAAATATTGGTTATAAATAAAATAGAGGTTTGAGAATAAATATTTAATTATGTGTGTAATTTTGTAAAAATGAAAAATTTAAACTATAATGAACTGACATTTTATTTATAAATAGTATAATTATATTTACTTTATTACGTCTTGATGTTATCAATACGAAGAAATACAATCATAAAACATTATTTTCTAAGGTAAATATAGATTATGAATTTCCATCATTTATTGATATAATAAATAATAGTTGCATAAATATATTTTTAGATATATAGTAACCAAAAACTTTTTACTTACTACCTAATACAAATCACAATCCAATAACTAATAAATGAAAACCAAACGGCAAACATCTCTCATCATACACAATAATTAATTATGTTTGTATACATTATACCTTTATACTATTCTAAGTGTTCTTGTAAAAGAATTTGCTCATCTACTTTAGATACTAGCAATATACTTTAGTTACACATTTAAACTGCAACAAGATTATCAACCGATAGTTCTGTAATTGTATTTAATTGCGTCGCACAAAATTTATAATTCAGAATACCCATTTATATTAATATTTTATGTCAAAGCAATTTTGGAAATGCGTAGTAAATTTCAGAAGAAACTCAATAAATGAAAGGAAATGGACAAATGTATATGATATTTAAACATTATTATTAAATTTTAACAATAATGAAACGTTTCAATTATTTATAATAAAATTGAAATTCAATTACGTATTTAAAATATGTTTAAATGAATATAAGTTATTGAATCTCAAGGTTACAGTTATTTACTTAATGATGTCTTATTCGTAGTTCTAACTAAGATTTTTATTTTATTTCATTAAAAAATGTTAATACAGAATTTAATAATTTCAATATATTATTATGGTAAAAATATTATTATAAATAATTTGATTTTAAACAAATATTTATGATAAAATGTATAACCTATTTATATAAACAAGTAGGTGCACTGAAAAATATTTTATAGGCGTCATACATCTTTCAAATACATTTTACGGCATTGAATTGAATTATTGATTGAATCGAGGACATAGTGGAAAGCAATTACGGCAATACGAAAGAAAAAATAATTTCGCAAAGAAATCCCAAAATGGCCACAGCTGTCATGAAATGTTCAACAGTCGTAAAAGTTAATTAGTTTCTTTGAGAACATTTTATAATGAAGCCGTTGAAATTCGAGGGACGAGACCATTCTGTTTCACTGCCATCAAACTTTCCGATCACGCGCCAAAAACTGTATTTATGTTTGGCACATGGACTTTTGAAAGCAAAACTCGGAGGGGAAAGAAAAAGAGGTTGGTGGCTAAGAAATACTACTTTTGTTTCGGTTAATTGTCTTTAGACTTCGCCCGCGCAAATGTGTTTTACTAGCAATTTTATTTCTTCTAACTTCGGACAATTGCTTACACGCGGTGTCCGAAGAGCTCTTTTCCATTGAACTGTAAACGGTCAGAAAAATATGTCGTTTGTCGTTTCGTTCGTAAAAACAATAGTAAAAGTAAACAAGTTAGAAAACTAGCTGTACTAAGTTGCGGTGTGATTTGGGTTTTGCGATATTGAAAAAAATATATAAATGATTTTTAAACAGCCAATATTAACTTATACGTTTAATTTTTCGTAATATAATGTAATATAATATATGTGAATACAGAATTGGTTAAATATATTTTCTGAAAAAAACTTTTGTCACCCGATTACCTATGTATAAATATAAATATGCACAAAGTTTATTTCGTGAAGATTGATAATTATGTAGCTTACGGAGTAATTTATTAGAGTATAAATGAATAACAAAAAAAAGGTAAAAATTTAATAACTTTCCAATGAGCAGCGATCAACACGGTGAGTTTTGAAGTTGATGCAACAGCTTTTATACAGGCTATACGACAGCTAAAAGTGTGGACGTTTACGACGTGCGTATACGAATTATTATATTATTTATTATAATAAATTATATAGTCTGTGACGTGAAAAGACTTTATCGTCTTATTAATCGCGAAAACCGGCAGCAAAGGGTTCAACCCCAGAAATGTTTGTCGATATGATATAGGTTTGTCGTTAAACGTGCCCTGAACCTTTACCTATAATATACGAATAATAATAATAAAAATAATAATAATGGCTGCACGTGATGTGTGTGAGAGTTTGTCATTAGCCAGTGGCCGTCGTTGTATAATGCCACATATTTATGTATTATACGATACAATCGGGGGTGGACGACGTTGCTGGGAATAAAAACAACAAGAAAAAATCAAAAAACAAGTGGAAAGTTAAAAAAAAAAATAAATATATTATCCCCAGGCGTACCTATTAGCATAATTTGTCCATGAATCATACGCGCCGATGTTTCGCATATGATAAGACTATAGGAGACGCTTTTCTTTGCGGATATAGCGTGACTCATTAAAGCGTCCACTCAATTATTACTGTCCGGAAAGACCGGAATTATTAGCAGGCGATTATGATTTTTATTGGCCTTAATTTCATTTTTCGTATGTCATTTATTTTACATAATCACGTCAGTGAACATTATTTTCGGACACGAACCCACCTCCTTAATGGTGTATTCAGGAAACAATATTGCCGCGAGCGCTAAAAAAACGTGACCCCCGGCCCGCGGCCGACGGTAATTAATAATATCGCCGTGAAGTTTTTATATCTTAATTATAAATATAGACGCAATAACTAACGAACCAACATTGTATGTTTTAGTTGCAATATATATTATTTGTACAATTTGAAAACAATTTTCTCGTACTCGTACACAAAATGCATTCGATTAGGTTAATTATTAAGAATCAATTTATTGTATAATATACCTATATTATTTTCCGACAACATAACTCCATATGACTGTATGAGTATTGGTGACTGTTTCGTCTGCAATCAAACAATAAAACATTTAAAATAAGTGAACTCTTTCTTCTCGTTAAAAATTCATTTGTATTGTAACATTATTATTATAACATTATTCATATCGCTTAACCTAAGTCTGAGGGTATACTAAAAATGTTTGAAACTTTTCGTTGTTTCAAAAAAATGTATACTTAGAAATTTTTATAATTACGTAATATTCAATAGCAATTTTGTTTTATACTCGTATGGTACAGGTATTTGACCCAAGAAAATTATATTAATATGTGCTAATATTAAAACTAATGGATACGAATTCATATATATGCGGATAAGTTTATTCAATTAAATTTTTTTAAATATTAACATAAAAAGTTCTAACTATTTATTTTCTATTCTAAAATATACATTATTTAGTTCAAACTAATATATTATGTGTACGATACTTAAATGTTTCAAATAATATCTAATTGTATAAATGAAATTAATCTTTAATAGGCAAACTATTGACCATATTTATATTTAATCACAAATGTTTTATACATTCCAAAATTAAAAACTATATTTATTTTCGCCTGTTTTTGACGACCACATAGTAATTCTTTTAACCACCTATTATTTTTTATAAATTATACTGATGAGTGTTTCTTCTATCGAACAGCATTTATTATTTCAAAAAGTATCTATTAACATTTTCGAAAATATTTTTTTTTACATTATTTCCTATCGAAATAAATCAACGTTTTTAATATATATATATATATATATATACTTAATGTTTTTTATCGTTATGATCTTTTTAAGTTTTTATTTTTTTTAAATGATAATTTAAATTTATAAATTTTGAATTTTGAAACATAAAAATCAAAATTCGAATAAGTAGTTTGAGTTATACTGTTTTAAGTATTTAGAGTTATAACTTAAGAGTTAAAACTCATAAACTACTCGTCAAAATTTCGATTTTTATAATATGAAATAAAAAAATTTATTTCGTCATTCAAAAAAGTAAAAAACTTAAAAAAAAAGATTTAACGATAAACAATATTTAAAAATATAGACAGTCATTTAGACTGAAAATTATATAAAAAAAATATTTTCAAATAAATTAATACATTTAGAAATAACGAGTATTCGATAAAAGAATCACCTTATTGTATGTAATGTTCTACACTTGTTTACCAGTGTTATGTTAATCCAATTATATTTTCCAACGCGTGATTATTTAATTGACACCAGGAAATTATTTATTTTGGAATATACTCAATCTTACGATTTGTATAGTCTTGAATGTATTTTAACGTGGTATGATCTTAGTTAAAATAAGAAATATATACTTAAGACTAGCTAAAACAAGGATAAAAAAAAAATAGAATTTGAAATTTATTTTGTTTTCGCAGTACAAAAACATTGTTTACAATATTATATTAAATTTTGAACTAAAATAATAAAAAATATTACTCTCTTAAAAGTTCTTATCTAGAAGACAATTTTTAATGATAGGTATAAGTTACCTAAATAAAATGAATAAGAAAAAATATAAGTACTCATCGTTGGGTTTATGTATTTATCTCAATTCAACGGCTATAATTATTTCTTTCGTCAAATGTTATTATTTATTATTATTAATGATAATAACTACTGGTTTTGATATCTAATTTACATACAATTATATTTAATGTATATATGCAAGCAAATAGGTATTATGTACCTAATAGTTTGTAGGTATAATGCTTGGTTCTGTACACAACGTACAAAAATTCATTTTTTAATAACAGTTTTAATTAAAATTTGGTTAACATTTTCGTTTAATACGTTCGGATGCACATGAGATGTTCGATGATGGTGGGAAAAGAGAGGGTCGCGAGGTTCCGTGTCAGACCGCAGTATTGTATAGTCCCAATATTGTGTACCGCCAAAAGGGTAGGAAACCACGTACACTTAGATGTCACGCTATGAATTCATAATATTATTTTATATACAATATATTATACGTACCTTTGGCCGAAACGAGGTTGAACGAAAAACGAAAAAAAAATATACATCTAAATAATACGGTTACGAAATTACAGGTATTCGGTTCGTCCGATTAGCATATATATTGGACGCACACAGTTCTCCAGAGATAAATTTTTCGCGATATCATAACCAATCCCGTACACACGGCTATTTATGCGTCGAACACGCGATCGTTGTTATTTGACCAATCATTAAATAATGTTATAGGTAGGTAGGTACGTGTTATATTACCGTCAAGTGCGGCTCAGAAAGTTGTACTTTTATAAGAACGAATTACAAGAGCTACGGGAAACATAATTTACGTGTGTGTTTAAGTGAATTATGGTGAATACGATATGCCTAATTATTATTGTACACACACACACACATATATATATATATATATATATATATATATATATGTTTATATTTCTACTTTCTACACATAAATTAATAAGAAAAATCTAGTTTGCTTATGGAAAAATTAATACAAGAATAATACGACGGAGCAAATAATGATTATAACCATAACTTATAGTATAAATAATATATTCTATACGTTATATGAATTTGGTTTTATTCTGTCTGCTGTCACGGGTAGTACAATACAATTATTAGAACTTGATATTTTTTTTAGATTTACATACGTCAACACGTATAAAAACGCGTAGAATTCGATGGTTCACCAGCATTATAATTTTATTTGATTTACTATTATTTGTATTTATTAATATTTATAGTAAAATAAAATACAATGTACGTATATACTATACAAGTATAATTTTTTTCAAAATTCAATAAGTTCTGTAATTGTCTAAAAGTTATACCATAGAACATTTATTGACAAAATTCTCGTTGATTATTAACTATTATATTATTATTAATTATTACTTATTCGGTAAAATTTCAATCATTATTTTGAAAAATTGTAAAACCACATAAACCAAATTAGAATAATATTAAAACAACGAAATTTGATTAAATTCAACTAGTAAATAAAATTTGTGCTTATAATAAACATCACAGTAAAATTGTCGACAATAAATAATAATAACCACAATGAACACAATTACAGCTGATACAAGTAAAAAATGTTTTGTACACGTTGTATTATAAGAATTCAATGAAAATAATATATGCAATATTTTCTGCACATAGTCGCAATAATTAAAAGTCAATATCTGTAAAGCTTGAAAGTAGTATTATAATTTATAATATATAACATAGCTATCATATTTGATATTTGAAAGCCGATTAAAAGTTTAAAATCTTTAATAAAAGTCTATTTAGTTTTCGTTCAGCTCATCGTCTAGGTCGTTCATGACCACAATATGAATGAATGTCCGTATTTTATCGTAAGTTCGCACCATTAGACAAAACAAAACAAATCATTGATTCATATGTAAATTGAAATAATGATAAAAATAATCATTTATCAAAAGCCTAAAGGATTTCCAACCGCACTCTGCGCTTCGATCAGCTGGAACCGAATGGGACGAACACTGTAGACCTATGTGCAGAAAATAAACAGTTAATACATGTACATTTATGTGTATGTATGTTTAACTTTTTAGTTAATTTTCTAATTAATTTAAAAGAACTTAAAAATTTAAATTACTGTCAAAATACTTTAGTTTTTGTCAGTTGATTTTAAAATAATAAATCAAATTAAAATAAAAAATACTTTTGAAAATGTTGGTTTTAATGGTTTTGTACATTAATTATTATACTTACACGATTTTAAGTAAAAATAATCTGATACTATAATCTATATAATAATAGTAATTATACTATAATTATTAATTTATATTATATTTTTCCATAAAATAATATTGCATATGATAGTGACAAAATTTATGTAATACACGTTTTAATAAAAAAAATAATTTAACTTTTTTGAAACTGAATCAAGTTAATAAATTGTTTTATACCTTAAACAAAAGTTGAAAAATAGAGTTAAATATTTATTATTTATTTAATATTAACTTCTAACTTAATAATTACGTGTTTATTTATCTTGATTCTTGATATAATTATTTTCATTAACTTGCAGCCCGCCTTTATATGAGTGTGTATGTGCAGGAGCGTAATTAAGGGGAATAAGCGGGATAGATCCCCCCAGAGCATTATTTTACTAACATTTTGCAATATTTATAATTTAATAGTAATCCAACTATAATATTATAAATAATTATATTATTAATACAATTTAATTTATTATTTTTTTTTTTTTTTTAAGTAATATAAGTTTAAAGTTTTCTGTTTCAAAAAATGTAATCTTCTCTCCCTCAAGGCAAATTCCTAATTATGCCACTGCGTGTATGTATGTATTGGTTTAATTTTAAAACATAATTTATTTTATCAAATTATTAACTAGATTGTCGTTTGGGCTTTCGTTGTTGCTAGTTACTACGCTGAAAATGATTTATTATGCACATAGATTGTCACTGTTACAAAATCCACGTAGTATCCTTGTGCTGAACAAAGGGCAAAACAAATATAGCTTTATTAAACGAAGTTAACTTACCTTCTGCTGAAAATCTTTCGAAGTTCCAAATTCTTCGATGTCTACAGTGGAATACACAGGGAGAGAGTGTTTAACCCCCCCCCCCCCACCGGTATTTTTTACTGTACGTAATTATAAAAAATATCTAAAAATGAATAACATTTAAAAAGTTATAATATTATATAAATTATATTTTTAATTTAGATATGATCAAAATAAATACTTATTGAGAAACCCCCCTCCCCATTGAAAATAGTTGCGTACGCCACTGAGTGTCTGTCTATCTTAGACACTCAATTCATTCGTCTGATCGCTCACAAAACACTGAATAATAAGATAACCCTATCCATTGTTTTATTTAAGTGTCATTTAACAAGCGTTTATCATTGCGTCATTACGAAAGATTTCAGCCAAGATCGACAAATAATTATTTTATTACACAGTCGTGTAATATATTATCGTGGCATTATTGCACTGGCTTGCAGACGATTCTTATATACGTCATATTATTTTGTCCGCATATCGGTGTGACGAGTACGCACCGTACAGTATGTAGATTAGAAATTTAGAACTGCGACTGTAGCAAGGAAGCCAGTCAAATCCAATTACTTGTATGATCTGAGCTAATGTAATTTGCATTTGTATATTAAACTATTTAATTTAATACATTTTATAAGAACTGTAAGTACTTATTCGTATAAGTGTTTCATATAAAATCAATACTTTCTTTTTTTGATGTATTGACTTTTTGTTTTCCAAATGAAATGATAGAGGATGATTGATATACCATTTAGTTGTTACTTATTATAATTTAATGATGCGAAAAATCAAATGAAACACTCCTTAATTGTCTTGATGGTGATTTTCCTTTAATTAAAACTTTTTTTTTGGGGGGGGATACCTAATTAGTAATTATGATTAATATTACATTTATGTTTACAACAGAAAATCGTTGAAATCCTTTTTTTTCAACTTATTTTGTCTTGTCTCATTTTTTTTTTTTTTTTATTACATATTGTAAGGAAATTTAAATCACAATAATTTTGTAATACAGTTAATTTACGACTAAATTCCATTTAATTGTACACAAATTAAGGCTATTTACCATAATCAACATTTTTTTAAACTATTTTATGATATTACAAAATAACTTATATATGATATTCAATATTGAATATTTAAATTTATACTTAATTTTACATTTTACATGGCAGTTATTATTTATATTATACATACTTAATGTACATAATATAATTTTAATGTTACTCCCTTTTAACGTGTATAAATTAATAATATGTTTTTCTATAACTACTCCTAATTTATTTTATAAAACAATTATCAAAATAATAAAAAATATTTTAAATTCAATGTCTTTAAACCTGTATAATGGTCATTAATGGGAAGCTTCCTTTCAAGGTTGATTAATTATACTTTGAAATATTTTCCATTAACCGAATTCATTGTATTTAGGTATATTGTAAATAATAAAAACATTAAAGAAATAAAAAAAATTAAATTAATTTAATCGTTAGATATTAATTTAGAAGAATTTAAATTGATTTTAGAAATTCTACACAATACAAAATACGTATAAGATCGATATTAAAGTTGTTACGGTCCTATACTTAATAACATAAAATAACCATACTTGTTGCTCCTCATTTATGCAGTATAGGCAAACAATTGTACATGAATATCCGTTATTAATGAATGGTAATAAATCGTTTAAATACACAGATCAATAAAAAAATATAATATATAACATTAAATTCAAATGCACAAGAATGAATAATTGCTTATACTATTGTATACTTTAGCAAATACACCATTGTACATCTATACAAGTTTAAGAATGAAAAAAATACTAAGTTCAATATTTTTCTGTTTTTTTTTTCGTTTCTGTAAATATCATTAAAAACAACAACTAACATTATCATGTCACAGACTCACAGGCAGTGGCGTAGCCAGGGGGGTGGTTTTGGGTGTTAACCCCCCCCCCTCGGCCGTATTTATGTCAAAAATATAATGGTTATAATATAGAAATACATTTCAGGAAGTGTGAAATCCTTCACTAGTTACATTTTATTACAAACCCCCCCCCCTAAAAAAAATCCTGGCTACGCTACTGCTCACAGGTGTTCATAAAATCACGCCGTTCGCGTATGGAAATCAACAGTAGAATAGTAAGATATATTTAACAAATTACAATGAATGAAAACTATACTTTTTTCATTTCTAAAAAGCAAGCATTTATTATAAACGCTAAAACATAATATTATTTTGCTATAGAAAACTCAACATACCTGCGAAACTGATAAACATCATTCGAGCGTACTTTTCTTAATCGAAATCATGTATTTCATGATGCTGTTACATTACTATTAATTAAACTACTATAATATTTTTTATTGCCAACTGCAACAAAATGATAGCGTCGTTAGTATCCATCAATGGTTTGTATTGTATTATGCCGTGGACATTATTTTACAGATCAATGTAAAGAATATCAGCTACATTTAATTTCGCATTTCGAGAACGTCTATTTTTGAGAGTAACCTCTTCAAACAGGCAAATCGACTAGTGTGGACAACTATTTCTCTACATCGAAACTGTCTTTTTCCCTTGTGAATATAGCGATATTGTGAGCGAAAGCCGAGAAATTCTTTTTCACTAGAAGAATAGTGCATAAAATGCCGTTTTAGAGTGTTTTTCGCATATGTATAGGATTCATTAATAAATTTCTTATAATACAATCTCTTCACTAATGATTATCGAACACAATACTAACACAGTCGAGTAAGCAGTCAATAGTCAATGGTCTTTACGAAGGGGGATTTTTTAGAGACTAGTCACATCTTTTCAAAACACAACATTTTGTACTAACTAATAATGATAGTAATATGAGTAACTCAAAATTTTCAGATACTGTTAAACTTATGTCGTTCTAAATGATGTTATGAAAAAAATAATTAAAATAACAATTTTTTACATTCAGGGGACTGGAAAAACATTTCTAGAGACCATAATTTTCATCTACAGATACAAAAAATTGAATAAGGCCTGTGATAACTTTGATAAAATTCTAACAAGATATGTTCTTAAATATAAGAGGGATGGTGTCAACGAAATATAATTGATCTTTGTACCTTCAACGGTAATGAACCACTCATAAAATTTTTCGGGTTATAAATATAAATCTATCCCATTCAAACGGATTCCTGGTTTGAATTTATAAAATAAATGAAGTAATTAAAATAATTTCGAATATTATGCAATGTAACTAGAAGTTGCATGTGTAAGTCGTGTACATTTACTTACCTATTTTATTCACATTCAGGCTTTTGTACGATAGTGAGAAACATGTGTAACTACTATATTTATAATTACAGAATTAAATGATGATAGTTTAATATGCAAAAACTAATATTTCAAAGCTCATCATTTTGACCGATATTATTAAATATATTTTAAAAAAACGTCAGTCGTGTGCTCGTTTAATGCGACGTAAATGTCGTGACGATTTTTACGAGCATATTATATATTTTATTTTATCGCTCCTTGCACTCCATTCCTAAATGCTGATCAGACGACAACGTCGTGTAAAATTCAACCGATAACAATATTATAAGTTAAAATAATAATATTTTATAAATTATATATATATGTTTAATGTTTATACAAACACTGCGTGGTGCACGTCGACTGTTACAGCGGAGGAGTTCAAGGACTATCTGATATAATAATACCTATGCACATATAATACATAACATAATGCCAACGTTGATTTACGGGCTCGGCGTGGTTTGTTATATTTTTTCGTTTCTTTTATATGTGCGCTCATAACAGCCGTTTTTGTTTTATTGTTATGGACGCGTCAAAGGTCCGGCAATGGGCGACTCTGTACTGTAGTCATGTGATATGTGCGGCTATTATACGAAGCGGCTAACTATTTTACGGTGAGCGCGATTGTTTCGGCCAACTCCATCGTCGCGCCGCCCGCCCTTTTAATAGCTGTTTCGCGTGTACAATATAATAGGTGGGCGCAGATCGTGAATCATAAAAATTATTAATCACGAATATGTTTGTTCTACAAGACTTGAAATTTTATTATTTCACCTGTTTGTTTTGTTACCTGTATACCAGCGTAGAATGACTATTGTACCTATACGCGCGAACTAAAATATAGTACATTGCAATTATTGTAATTAATAAATGTGAACCGACGCCTAATACGCTGTATATATGTGTACCTGAAAAAACATTGAGTGTACATTTTGTTTAAATAATCCTGTAAATACCAGAAACAATGAGGTATGTCGACTGCCGAGATATTGTCAGTTAGGTTAGATTTTATTATTTATAGTGAGTTGAGGGAATATGTAGATTTAAGCTTTTATTTTAGATATAATCTATGTAGAATCTACATTGTAGATATAGACTTACAAATTAGTCATAAAACCCGGTTTTTAAGGAATTAATGGAAAAACTACGTTTCATTTAATTTATCGGTATCAATCGTTTTTAGTAGTAGTAGTAGTAGTAGTAGACTAATGGCATTGATTATAAAATCAATGCTAATAGCATAATAAAGTTTTAAAACAAAATATGTGAATCAACAAATATTCTTGTATTTTTGTATAAATAGGAAGTACTTTTCGTATTATCAAATAAAACCAGAATAATTCTGAAAGAAATTTCTCATAAGCAATTTTATCATTTAAAAATTACGAGTAAATACTGGTTTTAAGTCATAATTGTTATTAATACACCAGTATAATAAAAATTGTCTATTTAGAGTTATTCATACGTTATTACAGTAGTAAGAATACTAACCAAAAGAAAAATGTCACACATTCTTCTATAAAGTATTACAAATAGTATTCTACACCATAATATCATACAGATATTATAATATTATAGTTACATATGAAAAAAGTATATTATTTTACAGTGTTAATCAATTAAGCATGTTTAATAATATATATAGATTGTCTTGTTTTTGTAACGTATAGTTTTACATGGCTCTAAATGTTTATACTTATTTTATGTATTAAACATTAATAATAAGAAAGATAAAGCACGCGTACTAAAATTACAACTAGTATTAGTCAGACAATAGGAATAATTACATGAATAATCTTGGTATTTACAACACAATAATTAGGTAGTAATGAATATTGTATTCAATATTCTGTTTTTCTATTATAGTTTGTAATATTGCGATAACGATATACTTACTAATAATGATTAATTTGTCACATTCAAATTCAATTTTTCCAAAATATATAAATAATGTAAGTATTAAATAAAAATATCGATAATACGCATTTGTCTATTGTAGCAGATTTAGCACGGTAAAACTCATCCAAAACACATTCATCCCTACCACCCCACAATGCTTCTTCGCCCATTGATATTACCCAACTAACCTACTTTATTTCATATTTAAGTAGTAGTTTGCATTTTTGTAATAATTTTTTGAAAAAAGTATATTTTTCACGTTTAGTCAAAATAGTTTTATGGTTAAAGCATCCCACAGTCAAGCATTCTAGTCACGCAACGTCTTTGATAATAATCATTTAAAGTGTATACCATAATATAATATGTGAGTAGAGCAAACGAGGTGGAAATGTGTGGGTATATAAAATAATTTCACCACCGCTGCGTTTATACGAACTAAAAATATATTTTAAATCTTTCTCGCGGGTTATTTTATAATTTTCTAAATAGTATACAAATATAGGGTCCGATATGCTACTGGGAATAGTTGAGCCTTAAACCATACACATGGTTTGTGCACAGTTACCTTTTAGTTACCTTGCATGTTATAATTTTTTATCAATAATTGTTATTAGTTAATATTTGCTTAAAAATATTTATCAAGTCGTATACAAGAAGGGATTAAGGGATTCAACCCCTCCAGAATTTTTTAAAGTAAAAACAAAATAACTATAAATAAACTTTATAATGTATTTTTAATTCATATATTATAAATATTTTAACCTTCCTCTCCCCACCAAAAATTGATCTTGAATACGTGCTAGATATTTACATACATTTTCATTCTCCTTAGAAAATCTAGGATAGCGAAAATAAAAATCACCATTTTTTAAAACACGATATTTAGTGAATTTAAAATTATTTATACTAATACAAACATTTCCACGTCACGATTCGAAAACTTGACTAATTTCTAAATTCATGTTCAGAAAATATAAGTTACAATCACAAAATATGTATGCACACATTTAAGTTCTCGAGATGTACTGTTTTTTGGGAATTTAATAATATTTCCATACTCTTTATCAATGATTATCAGTGCACACATCAATAGAGATAGGTAAAATACAATTATTGTCGTGTAGCTATGCAAATCAATTCGCCGGTTGTCGTTTGTGCATCATTATTGTTGATTTTGACCTTTTTTGTAAGACAGTTGCGCATTATCCTATTTCTGGGTTTTACATCGTTTTCGTATCGATTGTTTAAAAGATCTTATATCATTTGTGTATCAATATTATTTAACAATAGAACAAAAAAAAGCATTATGCTCAAAACTGCTAGTTGTTTTCTAACTTGTATCTCCAAATTTACTCTTGTAATATTCAATCTTAAAATATTGTATAGCAGGGGCGTAGCGTGCATGTAAGCACTGTAAGCACTGCTTACACTTGAAAAATAGGAAAAATAAAAATTAATATTAATATTATTATAATAACAAATTGCATTTCAAATTAAATCATTGACTACTTTTTTTTGTTTTTAACAATAATAAAAATAATAAATAATATGTTTAGAATATAAGATAAAAATCTTGACGAACACATGTTTTGGTCGTCGTCGTCGTCGTCGATTGTTGCATAAGACGATGGAAAATTTACTATCGTTCTATTAATATTTGATATTGACGCGTCGCGTCGTGCCGTGGTGTAACATGTTCTGAAACTGCTTACGTGAGCTAATAGACACGATATACGTACAATGTCGTAGAGGGGGTTCGTATTCAAACGCAATTTGTAAGCACTTATGATTTTGCATACACCACTGTACCAAACGGTTTATTATTATTTATATTTCCGATAAAACGATAATCGACGGCTGAGTACATTTGTGCGATTGCATTGCAGTGTTTGGATTCATTCAACGCACATGTTTATTATTTTTGTATTAGTATTTTAAATAATAGATTTATAATTATATACACTTATTTAATTATTTTACAATGGAAATGGATCTGCCTTCATGTTCTTCAGGTGTGAATTTAAATATTAATAATTATTGTAAATGTATTATTGAACAATTATTAGTAAAATCGTTTGGATCGAATACTTTTGTTGAAAAACAGAATATTATAAATAATGGTAGACCAACTCCAAAACTTTTAGATTTGAAAACAAAATGTAAAAAAAATTTTCGGTATTTTAACTTTTCATATTACGATTCAAACAAATGGCTATCTGGTTGTCAATATACCCAAAAATTATACTGTTGGCCTTGTTTATTATTTTCACATGAATCTAATATTTGGTCGAAGTATGGTTGCAAATGATTTAACTATTCCAGCTACAAGTGCAGGCGCTGAACGATCATTTTCGGCTCTAAAAAGAATCAAAACTCATCTTAGAAACTCACAATCACAAAATAGACTTTCGGCGTTATCTCTTTTATCAATTGAGAAAAAAATGTTGACCACTGTTCAAAAACAAAATTCTTTTTATGACGACGTTTTTGAAGACTTTACCAAAAAACCGAGAAGAATTGATTTATTAATTAAATAAAATTATAATTTGTGCATACATTTTTAAAAGTTATAAAATAAAGTTAAAGTTAAAAAGAGTTGTATTTACATTTTTACCTATTAATGTATTAAATGTATAGTTGATTGTAGACTTGCTATTGAATTTCAAATACACTAGTTTTTCTGCTTACACTTTCTCAAAACACACGCTACGCCACTGTTGTATAGGTATTTATGTTTTCAAATATATATCATAACTGTAGGCGTTGTATGAAGTGAACTAACCTAACCTGTATGAAGTTAATAAGTTAGCAATAACACAACGAGATTGACATCTAAAGTGTACGGATAATCAATCAATTTTTATTGCATAAGTATATTAATCTGGATAGAATAGACTAACGGATAGTAAAAATGGAGAACTGTCGAGACGTACGATTGTAACTATTAATGAAGGTTTATAAAAGGTAAATTGACAAACATCTCCTGTCTTTTTACGACACAAATTCCTTCCTACTTCATACAGACTTAGGATTATTTTAAAAGAGGTGTGGATAAAAATGTGTTGGTGTACACTAAGTAAATTATATAAAAAAATCATGTAGGTATCACTGTGAATTAATTTTTATTAAAATACTAGAAAAAAATGTAAAAAATGAATATATATTATGTAAAATAAGAAAAAACCCAGACATTGGGTAAATGTTATTCGCATCATTTTTTATATAATCCATTATTCATACGTATCAATTTGTCAATGATGTTTCCAATGATCTCTTGTTTTTTTTAGTACATATAATTTATAAATAATTTCGGTATAGAAATTATGTTCAATGTTTCAGTATCGACCTCAGACCTAACCTTAAATCGGTACTCCGATATTGCCGTCAACAGTTTGGGAGATCACCTATTTGTAAAATTTTTTTGATGGAATGCATCATATATTATGATATTTTACAAATGTAATATATATTAATATAAAAACATTTAGCATGTTGCTAGTAACATTTGTTTAATTGGTCATAAAAAAAAAACTAAACTAATTATATTATAATAAGTACATTTTTGTAATAAAAATTCATTTTATTCTATAATCTATAATCTATATTATACTAAATTAATATATATTGTATTTAATATAAATTATAAAATAAAAATACTAGATAGATACTTACTATCTACATAAATATGAAGAATGAAAGATACGTTTTTTTATATTTTTATATTTCAATATTTTCAAAAATTATATTAAATATTATATATTTTTCTTAAATCTAGATGCTAGCCGTTTTTAAGGAATTTGATATAAACAATTTCTATGTGTGTGCATATAGATCATGTAAATATGTGCGTATCATTTTTTAATTTTCATATTCAATTAATATATTTAATATTTTTAAAAATCGTTCTTTTTTACCTTGATCTTATTTTCTGGGATTCCCAGTAAAAAGACGATGTGAAAATGATATACAGCCAACCAGTTATACACTTAATATCACCGTGTACCCAAACAAGTTCCGATTTTTCAGGAAAAAATTTAAATGTACGCAAACAAGTTGCAGCCAGCAGAATGAGTTCCCCGGTTTTTAACAATTACACTTATCTCATATTCATGTCGACAATTATTGTAAATAGCCGTGCGTGCGATAAGTTTAGTACCTATTGTATATATTTGGTATAGTCATCAGTACGACTGTACATTACTAATAATTAACTACTGACAGACACATCATTTCAGGAAAATTCTGGTTATTGAACACAAGCTACGATATTTTATTAGGTAATTATTTTTTTTTAAATTATTTAATATTGTTTTATGAATTATAAAAGATATGCATTATGTACCCAAGGAATCGGAGCCATAAGAATAGCATGTTGTTACCAGCTATATATTTTTTGTTGAGTTTTGATATTTTAAATGCTTCGAACGAAAATGATGTGCAAGTACAAAATGTCACAATTTCACTGCATTCCCACAAAAATAGTAAGTAATAGGTATACAGTAATCAAATATAATAAACAATTTTAATTAAATTAAATCAAAGTTTATAACTGTTACTTGGTTTATTAGATATTTAGTTAATAAATTTAAAATTGAATACATTCAATTGTTATTTTCTAATAAGATTTTAAAATGTAAAGTTTTTAAAACTATAGGTTATAATTTATATAAATATAGTTGTACGTGCTGTACTTAAATACAATACTAAATAATGTTAAATTGAGCAAAACCTGTATAAATAAATTATGGAAAATTACATGAACAAACTATTCAAACTTTGAAAAAAGTACCTGTGTTGTTTAATTTTTAATTTATTTACATAGATCGGATATTATATATAGTTAATCTCATAACTGTTCAACCATTATGAATAATCATTTAATAATTTTAATATATGAACCGCATATTTTAATATTATCCTAGGATGTATAAAATTTTAATCGTATAAAAAATCACAAGTTTAAATTTGTAGTATAAATGATGACTAATAGCTTTTTTAATTTTAAATCACAAATAAACAAATTTTAATTCAGAAATCAAATTATAGTTACTTAAAGAGAGTATGAAACATACCCGATAAATATATTTTATCATTATCTACTCTATTTTTAAACTTTAATTATTTTATAATTGTAAATATCAAGATAACATTACAAAAATGTATAAATTTGTAATTTTTTTAACTCACATTGTATGGTATCACTATTATATTAAGATCATTTAATTTTTTTCGAACACAATATATTCATTTGCTACCGAAAAATTTATAATTTATAATATTCCGAAATTATTATATACAAAACAAAATTTGAGAATTAATAGAAAAACTAATTTTCGTCAACTCTAAAATAAAAAAGTTTAACTGTAATGTTTAAATAGGTAAAATAAAATAATAATCAAACGTTGAATATACACATGAAAATACTGTTACCCGTAGAGTGCTATCAATGATTTTAGCATACAAATAAAATTATTGTAGTCTCTTTAGCAAGTCGTTAATCAAAAGGATAAGACACGTACTTACCTATATTATTTTGTTACTTCATTAGTAAATTTACTAATTATGGACATTAGATACCAACAGTTGATGTGACGTGTAATTTCCAAGTGATTATCAAATGACAAATATAGATTGTCTCTGTCTTGATAACATAATCTAACTGATAAAATAATATAATTACATTTAATTTTCTTTATGATTTTCTTTGAATGAAAATATAAAAAAAAAATCGGTATTAACAAAAAATACATTTTCTTATAAAAAATAAAATAAAATATATTTGTAACCAAATTAAATTTTATTATTTACTTATAAAATTTCTAAAATATAATTAGTAATTAAAATATATTAATGAAAATTTGTGTAACTGGCTGTGATCACTAAATGATTTGTCATCAAGGGAATAAGAGTTATAATAAATTAACCATTATACACATATACAAAGTGGTTCATCCATTTTTTATTATAGGATGGGGGAGAACTTATTAATACCAAAATTCACCTTTATGTTGATAATTGAAGCATTTTCCCTACTATAAAAATTATTATACCATAATACTTATTATTTTAGACACAAAAATAAAAATAGATACATAATTGAAAAACCAATACATACTGAACAAAGCTCAGAATCTAAAAATCATAGATACCTATATGTAATTCATACCAAATCATTATCGGAAAATGTAAATTTATGATTAACTTAGGAATGCGCCATTATCGAATGCTTTGTACTGCCAATCTAAACAACAAACTATAGCATCACTTAACTGAACAATAATCATTATTTATAACAGGGATGGCCAACAGGTCGATCGCGACTACGTTCAAGTTGAACACAACTTCCTTTCACATTATCTTGACGTTTTGGTTTTTTTTTTAAAACAAATAAAATATTTTTATTTTTTTTTAATTTTTTTTTTTTTTGTAAACTTGTGTATCTCTTTTTAACCCGCGAGTATAAAAATTAGATTTAAAAAAAAGGCAATAAATAACTATGAAAAACGAAATTATACACAATATAAACTGATATCGAGTAGCTACATTACTATATATAGGTACATTGGTTAATTAAATAACCAACACTGGTTGGCTTCTTCGATCATGACTACTGTCTCATTAAATACTTGTAAATATTGTTAACTACTATTATCACTTGTACTTATTGTAAAAATATTTCACAGATTGTACGACAAAAAATAAATGACAAAAAAAAAAATAAACATAATAACAATAAGTTAAAAGTAATAATTTGTAATCAAATATATTAAAATACGTGTTGTGTAAAACTGTGAAATTAAATAATACTTATAAATGTAACACGCATGTATATTTTATTTATTTATTTATAATCATCATAAATTAACAATAGAGGAATAAAAAATACAATTTTATGATTATATAAAATATATTTTTGTTTATTGACCTTTTTTTTGTCGATAGTAAAATTTTGGTAAACTTAGAGGTCGATCATAAGTCTATTAAAGTTGGCCACTCTTGCTTCATAACATTTAATATAATTTATTAGTAAACGATGTATTATGCAATCCATATAATATATAAATAAATATCTGTGAATCATTCCCAGTTGACACTGATGCCAAGGATAAATTTAAGTATTAAAAAGGTATACTATAATATATTAATATAGAGAAAATTACATACGAGTAGATGGTCTAATACAGCGGTTTCCAACCTTTTTAGTTGGGCGGACCACCAATTTTGTATAACAATCTTTGAGTCCCACTAATAACTAAAATCACACCTATATACGTATGTATATAATACAACTATATAAATATAATAATATTATTTTAAATATATACTTTAGTAATATACTAATGTTAAAATTATACCACAGCTCAGTTCGACGCTGCTCGTCCATGGGTTAGGAACTGCTAATCTAATATTTATTATAATATACGATTATATGATTTTTCTAGGAAATTTTTTTTTAATAAATTATAATGTTAATAGAAAAAAAACATTATCATACCTATGCATAAAATACATAATTTTAAAACTTTCCTTTTCATTTTGTGGTAAACACACTTATAGTAAATAAGTAAACATATAGTAAACACACTAGTAACAATTAAAATATTAAGGCTACACATCTATGAATTTATACACCTGTGTGAACTTTGCATCGATACTAGATCGATGTCTGCTAATGTTACCCTTAGTTTATAATAATGATCTTTATGTCATGACCTAGCACCATACTTTACATTGTACTATTACAGCCCACTGTATATATATATCACACGTGACTTATCATCAAAACTTGGACTGGTTTGGTTACCTACACAAACTTAAACAGATGTATAGCTATTATAGTATATACTCAACACGTTCATCTTTTTGTAATAAACCATTTAAAATAGACCTTATATAAATTTTAATTACAAAATTTATATCTAACATCTTCAAATTATTTTGAAGTATACAGGAAAAACATTTTCCATTGAAGAAAACCTTTGGATTAATTCGTAATGCCTAAAATTACGGTCAAATAAAATAATTAATACCAAAATCATTTACAAAAGTTTAGTTAGAAATTATTAAAGATATAAGTTGTCAACTTTTCAGATGTATTTAATTTTATTATATAATAAATTATAATATGTAATAACCAAATTATACAAACTTCAAAAAGTACCAGTATTCAAATTTCAATTAATAAAATTGTGATAAGAAACTTTTAAGTCCTTTAATTATATACAAATAAAATACCATATTCTTCAAAACATAAACAATAACAAATAACCACAATCATTTTTTCTATTTCATAATTTTTAACTGTATATTTAAATATATAAATAATGTATAAATATAACAACCCAAGATGGAATAATACAAATAATATATAACAAAAAATAAACAATAATAATATTTGTTATGTATAATTACGTAATATAATTTAAAATTATATTAATTCTTTGTTTGTTATTATTTTAGATTCTTCTGAAGATTATGATATTACTACAATTTATAGATTCAAAAATATGCATTCCTCCACTAAATGTTCAATAATAGAACAAAAAGGTAGTGTATTATGTTCTCGAAGTTATCATAAATTTAAACTATATCGCTATATTAAATGTTGGCTGATGTTATACATATTCCTATACATAATAACACATGTAAAATGTTTGCAATTCAGATTATCAGTATAGAGTACGATAAAATACTGATTTATTTAACATTATAATCAAGTTTTTACTCAAAGACCATAATATTAACAATTCTAACTAATGATAACTAGGAAAAAATGTATCTTTAATCAAATAAAACTATATAATTAATTATAAGTTAGACCCTACAACAAATCAGATATTTATGCATACGTAACACTTCAAAACTCTTACTTTCTAGAGTGCTGCCAAATTCTAAGATTTTTATTAACTTGGCCTATAGGTAACGTGATGCTTACTTATATCAGATATCACAGAGCAGGTTGAACCTCATAGAGTGTGGTTATATTTAAAATAATACTAATTATATTAGAATATCCTCTTTATGTTATGATGTTTTATTTCTGTGATATGACTGAGATAAACACTTACTCTTCTTTCACACTTAACTTGCACTAGTTTTTGTCAGGTTCTTCGAAACCATAATAAAAATTACAACACACAATATTAAATTAATTATTATGTTCCTGTATTAGCTGAATCAGAACATTTAATTTTGCTCAGAACCCATTTTAGGACAATTTCTAGTGATTCTAAAATATACTATTTTATCTTGAAAGTGTTAAGATTAATGATACAAATATCCACATTTCTTAGTAGAAATTCGTTATTTCAAGTAAGAGCACAGCAAAATCAAGTAATGGATGACCTGTGGATTGTGGACATAGGACATAAAATTAATTTTCTATGTTTTTATTATTACTTCTTCTTTATTTAGTGTTTATAGGTATTGTAGTTTAGTGCCATACAACTAATATAGTGGCCAGAATGTTATTATTTTGATACTAATATCATGAGTTTTTAATGACTTTAATTGGTCAAATTTCGGCAAAACTCCGTGACAATTTCTTTATCGTATCGTATTATAATTATTTAGAGAACGAGAATTCATTTTGCCCTTGGCAACGACAAACTTGGAGGCAGCTTTGTACGATTGAAATACATTCAAGGACAAATGCCATTGGAATACCGATTTCCATAAACACAGCAATCAATGATATTGATGATAATAATTCAACGTTGGATAATGTCTTGCTAATAAATATTGCTGGGCTGCATAAATACGAAAATATTCAAAATAATAGTCGTATGGGCGTTTATTTTGATTCAAAATTCTGGAAACAATCAGCTATTGAATCTACGGGTAATAAATAAAATGTTATTAGATACAATTATTTAGTTTTTATTAAGAAGTACCATTATTTTATAAATCATCTTATTAAAATATGATGACTTTATTACCTAATCATGTATAATTTTAATAGGAAAAAAATGCGACTTCAACTCTGTTACTCCTAGTACTCCTACATCGAATACAGGTAATAAAAACTAGAATAGGTGAGTAATAATTTCATAATCAAAGTATCAATATACTATTAAAAAAAAAAAAAAATTAAAAATGTTCACATACCAATTTCAAACCATTGAGAAACATGATTCTGTTTGGTTCTTATTCTAATGTACAGGTGAGCTTGTCTTTTCAAAACAAATATCAAGATTATACATAAAAAAAATAATATACAACTATAAATAGTAATAATTTGAAATGCGACTTTAAATTTAACAAAGTTTTAAAATATCTTATTAGTTATTAGATTTTGAGTGGAGAGACATAACTTTTGGAAAAATATAAATGATTGGATTTAAAACTTTGGGAGATAGTTTCTGATATAAAAGTATACCTAGCTAATTGATACTTTGGTTGATCAAAAACAAATAATTCCCAGTATTTTTCAAAACAAAAATATTTTTTACTAGATCAAAAAATTAAAAAATTTAAAACAATGTACCTTATTATAAGTTGTTATTATAGCTTTTTAAATATGTTCAATCATAAATCATTTGTTAGGACTTAAACCGTTTCAATGTATTATTATAACAAACAAATGAGCAAAATTATTGTATTAGTGAATATTATCCTAAATTTTGATTTCATAATACTATAGCATCACGGACCGTGGTAATACAAAGAGAATTGGGGAAAAAGGCCATACGAATTACTTATGTCTTTGCTTGTGGGGCCATTTTCATGAACGCTTTTCAACAAAAATTAAATCACTATAAAATACGACACGCGACTAACAATCGTTATCGACGTATAGAATCTAACGATGGGAATGTGTGATATGCAGTTATAATAATCATTATGATTATTATTTTATTGGTCGATATTAGTATAATAATAGAACAGTGGCGATGTTTACTTGAAGCCGTTCGGAATACCACGTCATTCGGATTAGTCTACGTTCGGATTACCATGATGTATATTAAATTCTTTTTACAACATCATAATTTAATCAAATTTAACTCAAGTTAAATTTAAGGAATAATTAATTTCTCTACAACACCAAATGATATGTTTTATTATATAATTTTTAATTTCAGAATATGAGTTGAATAAATGTATGGAAACATTAGAATATAATTATGAAAAACATTATTATCCATACTATTCAAGTAATTATGTTCATCAGACATTTCTCACGGTTCATTGGAAGCCAATTAAAAAACAAAGTTGCTTATCAATTACGTATTTTCATAATAAAAATTCTGATATGGAAATCATCCTGACCATATCAAATGAAAACGACATGTTAATAGCATCATCAATATTAAAAAAACATGTGAGTCAATATTTTTTTAAGCATAATAAATACAAAAAAAATTAATACAAGTCCCAGCTCTATTTTTATTATTTTTTTTAAAGAATTTTTTATTTATAATGAACACTGATTGTACTTTATTACGAATTATGTCTTCACTGAAATAATTATAATTTATTTTTACTTCTTTGAATATCGAATTGAAAACAAAAATAGATTTAAAGAAATTTAAAAAAAAATTAATTTTATTGTTCGTACAACAATTTATTCATTGGTAAAAAATAAATATTAAAACATACCTTTTTTAAATATTCGGTACTATTATAAACAATATAATATATGATTTTAAATTAGAAATTTAATTATTAGTAGTATTATAAATGTGCAAATTGCAATACCTATTAGTATATTTTTATTGTATATCATGAAGTTAAAAATTTGTTTGGCATACAGCATAGCATAACAACATTAAAAGTTGAAAACATGACTCTTATTCAAGATCAAGAGTATAAATTATCATTAAAAAGAAAATATGGTAATATGCATAATTATTATGGATACAATAACAATTATGGAAATTGGTTCGAACTCTTACACATTGCTCAATGTCCAAATAAAGGTAATTATTTTTGTAATGTTTTGTATATATTAATAAAAAAATAACTAAAATTATTGTAGATGTTTGCTAAGTATATTTTAGTGGATTTTTTTAGTTATAAATTTTGAAATAAAATAACAGTAAATATTATGTTTTTTAAAATTAAAAATTAAGTATCTTCGTTTTTTTAAGTATTATTATTTTGCGAGTTAATCTATCATAAATTAGATTATGTAAAATTAATTTTTAAATTTTAAAGACTTTTAAATATTACTTTCTGAGAAAAAATAATTTTGTTATTTGTTTTTAGATGAAGAAGAGGTCAGATTTGTTTCTATGAAAGATATTGGTGATAATTGGTGTAACCCCCCAAAGCCTTTCACTATTACAATGGAAAATGGTAAAAATATAAACAATATAAATTACAAATATTTTCAAAATATTTTTAAAACGTACACAGATGATTAGAAAATCATAAGAACATGTTTTACGTTTTCTAAAAAATTATAATATAATATAGAATATATAAAATTTTTAAAATGTAATTTTTCCATGTGGGAATACATACATTTAAAAAATGAGATTTCAAAGTTTAAAAAGCCACTGGAGAAAAACATGAAATAAGTTTTACAATCAAAAATAGATATGTAAAAAGAATAGTACAAACTGCTCATCAGTGTAAGTGACAAATTGTAAAAACTACGAAATACACAGAATAAGATATATTTTACTTATTTTCATATTGACATAACGGAGTTTAATAACATTTTCAAATATTAAATTTAATGGACTGAATTAATTTTGGTATTTGTTCATAGAAGAAGAAGAAATTAAATATTTTTTTATAAATAGTATCAATAATAATTAGAATAGTCGTCTAAGCCTTATCATTGAAAAAGAAAAAATAATGAAACTATAGAGTTACGCACTAAGATAAGTATCTTTATATTTTTTTAATGCCTCGGATAATTTATACAATGATTTGTCATATTTATTTTCATAAAAATCTTATGGTAGTGATAATGGTTATAAAGTTTCAAAAACATTAAAAATTGGAAATAACTTAATTCTATATAGTTTTACCCATATTAACATAGTTATACCCATACAAAATACATAAAAAAGTTAAATCTTAAGCGCATCTATATTTTTAAATTAATTATACACCAATTTTAGTAACTACGTTCTGCTAAAAATCATTTCCGATATCAACAATTTATCATTTATCTTTCAAATTTTAATACATTAAACTCAACTATATAAATTTTCAACAGAATTTTTTTCATTGTTAATAGTATTTTATAAATTGTATTATTTATTTATTTTTTTTTAATTATTTTAGCTGATATATTATAACATTTAAATTACATTACCTTAAACAGTTATACCCTTATAAACGTATTATGCATTATATGTTTATTATACCTACTTGTATAGTTGTATGTACTACCTAATATGCATTGTATAGTAAGTTTAAATTTATGAATATATTTTATCATTACATTATTCATATTCTATTTTAACATTAGATATAGCTGAAAATACTGCTTACAACAACATTTCAATATCATCAACAAAATCTTGTTTAAATGGAGGTTACATGCAACCAGCAAGATCAACATGCGTTTGCCCACCTGGATTTATAGGACAATTCTGTGAAATAGGTAACTAAACTTCTACAGAAAAGAAAATATATACATATGTACATATAATAATTTAGTATATAGATAACTATATTATAGTTAATACAGTGGCGTATATAGGATTTTTAGAAGGCCATGCAGCACCAAAAGATAGACACCCACCTACTGACCAAAGTGTGTTCTAGAGAATTTAATCTTTAGCTTCCCTAAAAATCAAAGTTGTGATTACCCATAAAGTTGCATTATTTGAGACCATAGATAACCACTAATATCAGTTATAAGAAACTATATCATATAAAAATGTAATATTACTTAAAAACGTTAATAGGTACGATAATATAAGAATATTTTAAGAAACGATAAAAAAATATAAGGTATTTGAAAAATATCTTACAGACATTTTACAATTAATTCACTTAATACAATACCTATTCCACAAATAATAAATTATTTATCTAATTAATATTTTGTATAATTTAATCTTTCGAATAATAATATAAAAAATAAACAAATTTTTAATTATTAAGAACAGTAATATACAAGTATATAATATATTTTTTTAAATTGCATATTTTTAATTTTCTACTTACAAACAATTAAATAACTAATAATTGATAAAAGATGACTTAATGATTCAAACTGCTTAATTTTTTTATTATTAATATGAAAATATAAATTATCAAATAAAATACGTTCTAGGATGTGGATCAAATCATTATGGAGCCGATTGTAAAGGTATTTGTTCGATGCATACCGATGAAATGTGTCGCGGATTGTTGATGTGCACAAAAGATTATGGCTGTACATGTCCAGTAGGTCTAACTGGTGCATTATGTGACGAAGGTTTGAAGAATATTATTTTTACACAATCTGTTGTATGATAACAAAGCATAATATATTTTTATAGATTGTCAATCGGATAAATATGGCGCCAATTGTAAACAGGTATGTTCATCAAATTGTCGTAATAATACATGTGATCAATATACTGGCATCTGCTATCATGGATGTTCACAAGGATATTTACCACCGTATTGTTTACAAAGTAAGATACTATATTCAAAAAATAAAAAATATAAATATCAAAATTAAAATTTATTATTGTATTTTTTATTATAAATATCTTAAGAATCTCCCAAAATAATGAAATCATAAACGTATACACCTTATTATAATAATTTAATAAAAAAATGTTGTTCAAACACTATACTCAAAAATTGAACATAAATAACTCCAATCACATATTATTATTTCTGTATTTCAATCGTTTAATCTAAAGTTTTCATTATACTATGAAATATTGTACAATTATTTTTCAAATTTATAATGTAACTATGATATAATATTATAAATTATTTCATTTTTTAGAGTATCCATACCTCATTAGTCCACCGAGACTTCTTTCGGATGAATACGAGGTAATAGAGTTAGAATTAAATTTCGAATCCAATAATATAAAAGGAGGAGATAACACTATAAAGTTAAAATATTATCAAATATTTTATAAAGTAAGTATACGTTTTTTTTCACGGAATTGAATAATTGATAATAGTACAAACTATTTATATATAGATATTTATGATATTATACAACACTAAATAAAAAATAATTAATGTATTTTAATGGATGTTTAATTATTCTTACAATGTTATAATAATATAGCTATATAGTTATACACATTTGAAATAATTTATTATAAAATATCTGAATATGAAAACTTACGAACTATGTATTACGATAAATCAGATAAGATCCAGACAAATTCAATTTATATATTATATAATTGATTCTTTTCCCAGATTATCAATAATTGAGTAATTCATTATAGTGTTTTTATCACGATATAAAACTGGAATAATAGAATTTTTTATTATAATTAAATAAAATCATTATAATAGTTAAAGTTATAAATCTATTTAGTGACTATTATATACTCACCCATAAAATAGGTACATACAAATATGAAAAATGTTTATTCAATAATTCATTATTTAAGTTATTAACTAGAAACTTCATATTTCTTATTAATATTTTTAATTTTTAAGTCAATAATCGAAGAGGAATTTACAAAATCTGAATTTAAAATTATAAACGAAAATAGTACTAAAACCACCGATATTCTAAATAATTTAGAACCAGATACCACTTATATAATCGGTGTTTTGGTTATAACAGACGATGGAAACTTCAATTACGAAGATATAGTATATGGTCAATATAAAACATCATGTATCCGTAAGTATTTTTGAATAAATTATTGAAATAAAAATATTTTTAATGAAAATTAAGAAAACATAATAATTGCTTACAATAATTATTATATTATTGGCATTAATCAAATAAAACAAATTGAAACTTTAAAAGCTTTAGTATTTATAATTACAAACTTAAAATAACAAAACAGTTTTAAATATATATTCATTTTTGGATATAGACTATAATCAAAAAAATTAAGTATGGATCAATTTAAGAATAAACGTATTTATTTTTATAACCATAATATCAGTTTAAATTTCAACGGTGAATTGATAATACTTATAGAAATCTCAATCAATTATACTGAAATAATATATCTAACCTTAAAAAATACAATCATTGAGTAATGATTATTTACGTCATCATATAGTTATAACGTTAAAAATCTCGAAATCTATTGTTTAAAAATAAATTTTTTTTATTTTCAAATAGGCAGTACAACAAAAAAAAACCTAGGTAAATTATTATAAATTATAAAACCATATAATTATTATCTAAATAGTAAAAATATATTTTGATTGCACAATTTAAATTTTAAAATTGTTTTAAATTTATTATTATAATTGTTTAATATTTTTAGAACCTGAAATTACTGATTATAACATTCAATTAATCAGTGGGATAAAAAGTGTCAACGTAAGATGGGATAAAGTAAGTACACTTTTTGTTAACTTTAATTTATTTACATATTTTTTTATTGAATATATATTAGTTGGTATGTTATAATTATAAATCAAAACATAATTGTTTATTAGTTGAAAGTTTTATTGTAATGGATAAATGGCATTATGAATTTACAGATACATCTTAAACGATTAGAATGCAATATAATTAAATATATATTGACGTTAACGTTTAACCGATTGAAAAATCAAATTGAAGAAATAGAATCAATTTCTGATAATGGCCACTTGATAGAAAATCTTTACCCTGGATACAATTATAGTATATCCCTGACTCCAAAGACTAATAAAGGACCAATGATGTCCTCACATACTTATTCATTTACTCCCCTAATAACAAGTAACATATTGGATTTCATTAACCTATTCAGGCATGTTTACAGAACAGTTTTTTAGTTCAAATCCAATCATTTCTTTTTTTTAACGCGGCAATATAAAAAAATTAATTGAAAAATGTTTTACCTATAAATTATTCGTGAATTTTGTTCTGTACATGTGCTTGAACTTATCAAATATCGATTAAACATTATATTCTAAACATAGAAAATGACGTCAGTATTAAAGATATTATTGCAACTACAATTGATAATAAAATTAAAATATCCTGGAAATTGAAAAATGCTTACCAATTGGACACAATAGTGAATGAATCTTTTACGTATATAGTCAGATTTAAAGTAATTGAAATAGTCTAACTTACATTCATACATTAGTTTGCGTTTTTTAATGAAATTAATTTCAAATTGGTTTTAGCTGCAACGAATTCTTAGTTGTTCTTTGGACAATTTAGAAAACAATAATTGGACGTCAGTAACAATTTCCAATCGAACGAGCTACGAAATATTCGATGTGGTTCCTAATGCGCAGTACTGTATACAAGTTAAGATCGCTAATGATGACATTGATAATCAACAAGAAACACAAATTTTCGCATTAACACAATCATCAAGTAAAGTTCGATAAAACCTTTTTTGTATTTATATTTTAATAAAATATTTCTGTGTTTCTGTAAAGGACCAAAAACTGAACCTATTTTTGACCTCGAACACCCAATGTATGTTACTAATAGTTCAATGTTTATCCAATGGAAAGTCGATCCCATAAATTGTTCAAAATTAAATGGATTCTTATCAACGTTCTATATTGAATTAATGGTACATTTTTTTGTTAAATATGTGTTATAATTTCTTTGTAAAGTTAAAACATATTGTTCTTATAGGATAAAGAAAATAACATATTACAAGTAAATGAAACGAAAAAAAACTATATTTATATCAATGATCTGCAATCAAATAATTATTATGAACTGAAAATTTTTATAAAAACACACATCGGTTATAATCCTGAACATTATATGTTTACTAATTTTACTACTAAAACAAGATGTTAGTTCATTATTATTATAAATTATTTATTATTTATTTATATACTGATAAATATTTGCTTTTATACACACACAGATTTATCACCAGTCAATGACTTAGTAGTTTATAAAAAAAGTCTTAAATATCGATTAGCGGGACTTCGTTGGTATTATATAGAAGATTCAAGTTTAGATGGATTTATAGTATCAATTAATGAAGACTCTTTTAGAAATAAAAACAAAGTTTCAGTAATTTCTCCGACGAAATGTCCCGCTTGGCCAGAATATTATTGTTATACTTATCATAATTTGAGCCCCATAAACAACTATACTTTCAAAGTACGTATTATTAAACAGTATAAAATATTTTATAATATAAAACAAATTGGTTATATCTAATATTATTAATAAAATTGTATTTTATATTTTAGATAAAGCCGAAGTCGATTGATTATCCTGAAGGTGGCCCAGTGTCGTCTATTTCATTTAACATAAATGATGAACGTAAGTAAAATGAATGGGTAAAGTCTAAAGATATACAATAATATATGAAAGCATTATGTTATTTTATTATTTTATGATCGCGGATTAATTAAATGTTCTGTTTAGTGCCAGATTCTCCAAATAATTTAAAAATTACTGATATTGGAAACACTTTTATATCTCTCCAGTGGGATATTCCATGGATATTTAATGGTATACTGAAAATGTTCGTTATAAATGTAGAAGAAATATCATACGCCAATATGAATTTATATTCAGGAGTTCAGACAACAGAATATCCAATTTCTGAAGAATTACCTTCTTTTAATTATACGGTAATTCGTTAAAACTATAAATTTAAATAGTTATACTACAATACTACCATATTATCAAACATTTTACTTATAATAATACGTATAATCTCACTTGTTAGCTGTAGTTGTCATTCATATATTACACCCTCCAAAATGGCAAAATCATTCTAAAATGTTTTTATATAGTTAAAGAGTGAACTTTTTATGGTTTGTATCCGTATTGCATTATTAAATAGGCATATCCGTTATCCAGTATTCCCTATTAATCACATATTCACATGTTCGTTGACTTAGCCCATAAAATAACACCATATTTTTAAAAAGAACATTGAACTTTAAAGAAGTGAATCCACCTAATAACAACAAACAAGTATCCGGAAAATAAAAATAAATAAAAATTTTAGTTAGTTCCTTCTATAGCTCAATATGGCTCCGTTTTAAAACTCGTAGGTAATTAAAAACCAATAAATATTCGTCGTATTCGGAATTTAAAGTTATACATAGGTATTATATTATATTGTGTTATAACGATTTTCTAGCACTGTATTGTTACGATCATTGTTATACCACAACATCATACTGAATTAAGCGCAATGAAACAAGCATCAAAAACTCTGATCCTACCAAATTATCTTCTTTTTCTAAATATCTACAATTTGAATCAAATTAGTTTCATCACATTAAATCAATCTAATATTTTACAGCTCGAAAATTTAAATCCTGGCTCAACTTATTCAATTGGAATAATATCCGTATCCAAGTCACTATGGTATAGTTTGCCGTCCAGAATTCTCGCTACAACACTTTTAGATACTTAATTATCGTTAATGTAATCGATGTATTATTTGTTTTATTATTAACCGACATTTTATTTAATATAACAAGTGAAATCATAATATTTTACATTACTTTTCTTTGTAATTTATCTAACATAGTCGCACTAATATTTTGTCATATTATTATTACACTATAAAGTATAAAGAACTTTTTCTATAAACAATAAACATATTATTATTATTAATAATTATTATACTTTATACGTAAACAAAATACCGTTTATACTGATTTATATTGTAACGCGTAAGTCATTATAGTGTAGAAATCAACGGGGAAACATTGTACCTTAACATTTTAAGACTTAATCAAGATCCGTTCGTTTTTATAGGTTTGTTATTCAGTATAGAGAACTGAATGGTTTAATTTCATTGGTATAAATATCTAATGACGTTGTATAAATCGATTTACGCACCTTATTATTATTTATTGTAAATTTGAAAACAATGAAGACTCAGTGTACTAGAAAAACAACCGTTTTACAAAATAGTGTTGACTATTATATTGGCCAAGTTTGTATTTCATTTTCAAGTACAAACAATTAAACAACAATACTTGGGAGTTTTAACTTTTGTATTTTATTTATTCCTATTTAATTAATATCACGTCAGTACAGATTATATAATATTGTACATAGTCATTATAATATGCTATACCCAGGTGACTTATAAGTAAATTTTAAAGTTTAAATTTGTCTCTTACTATTGTAATACCTGATAAATGTAAAATCTGTGTTAATCGACTCCCTTTTGGTAAATTTTACACAAAAAGCCGAAAGTCGGTGGACGTTTCAAATATTGATTGTATTGCTGATTATTGGCGTATATTTTTGGTAAAAATTAAACATCTTACCGATATTTTTTGCATTATTGAGTACTATAATATTTAATTTTATATTAACCGATGTATTTATTAATATTCAAATATTTATAATATCAATTAACTTTCTATGAATGCGTTCACTTATGGTTTTATCAATAAATAGACAACTTGTTGTGCCCTATAATAAATACATACCTACGGCTTATATTTGTTGCTTACTGATCAACTAATCTAATTTTGAAATATCTATAAATATATGCGGTAATTAAATTCATCATATAAGAATGTAAGAGTTTTTTTATTTAAATTGTAAGCACGCATACTTTTCGATCGACCATTAAAAATGTAAGCCGGCTGTAATTGGCACGTAATGTGTTACAGCTAGTAGACAAGTACCTAGGATGAGCAGCGATGGCACCGTAACAGGAACTGCAGGGGCAATAGTTCGACCACCGGGGCTTTCGATGAAATTACATTTTCATCCCCGAATTTTAAACGTTATGGTGCTGTTTGGATGATACGTCGGGTAAAATATTACAAACATAAGTAGGTATACGGTAACGTAATGTACGATTAAACGATTCTTGTAAAACAGTTTTGGGTACTTACCTCGTATTCGATGAACGAGTCTGCAGCGCCGTCTAGACCTGTAGTGTTTCTCAACCTTTTCAACTCGGCGACTTCCCTAATGAATGTTCAACTTTTTAATCACCGCCAAACATACATTTTATACGCACATATGGCACGTATTTTATAGATGTCGGCGACCCTAAAAAATTAGTCGAAGACCTCCAAGGAGGTCGTCGTGTGACCCTCAGGATCGACAACTCAACATTCCGCACGACGTTTTCTGCTGCTCGGTTCGTCGCCAGAGGCCGCTGCCATTTACGATTTTTGTTTCGTTAGAATTTAATATTTATAAATGACGATTACGCGATTTACGGTGTTTTCTTTTATCGGTCGGTATTTGAACGGAAGTCGATGCGAAAAATCCCACGGTATTCGAATATAGTTTGGATATTTTTATAAAACAAACCGAACAACGTTAACATTTGAAATATTTAAATATTTCTGCGCGCGAAGGCGTGTCTACTCACGGCCTAAATAAACAGCAGTCTTCAACCACAGAATAGATTAAATTTAATCTATTCTGTGCTTCAACCATTTTAGGTAGCCGTATAATTTAAAAAAAAAAAAAGTCTCGCGAGCCACACTCGGAATAGAAACATAGTATTTTAATTTACATTTTATGATTAAAAATGTATTAAAAGATACAATATACTACTATGCTTAAAAATAAAAATGTATTTGAGGTTGAAAACCTCAGGGCTCAAGCCTAAATATTTTGCGAAGAACACGTAGTTGGTTAAAAAATGTACTACTTGCATCAGTGGTGTAGTTTTGGATTTTTCTAGGAACGCCGAATACCCCTGAACACAAGTTTTTAAGGGTGGTTAAGTTTTATAATTGTTATTGTGTGAGTCAATAGTCTACCACAGACTATTGTATATAGTCTGACCTAAACAGAAATATAATATAAAATTTGCATATAAGTAGGTACCTAGTCTGTGAGCCTACTTTGAACAATTGTACACCTCCGAATCGCCTAGTCCGCCAAAGTTTTCGTGCCCGGCCCTCGATGTTAGATAATTACCAAAAAATACATAATAATCATAATATTATATTTTACTATAACATTTATGCACTTCTAAATTCGCCATTGCCATAGAATAAATGATATTTATTTCAGTTTATTTATTTACTCTGTGCCTTTGCCGCGGTGATTACGAATTCGCCATCGGTTTGATAACAGCAACCGAAATGAAACAGTTTCTGCCTTATCAGTTTCCGAATTTGAATGTTGACCTACCGCCAGAGTGTCAAAACAACTCAAAGCCCACAGGTAGGAAAATCACAAGTGGCTGGTTGTAATTTAATAATTTTATATTGTCGTTGGGTTTAGCAATTAGTGTTCACTGCGACTACCTGTATGCCGTAATAAACCAACAGATTAAAATATAAATAATTTTCGTTTTCGATCAATTGCATTTTTATCCCGTCCTTTAGCATAATATTTTTTAGTGTTAATTTTTATGTCATTAAATTCATTGAATACGTTTTAATTTTTATACCCATCTGCGATTCACAATGCGTTTGTTCAACACGTTTTTACGACCATCAACAGGTAAAGGTTTTTATTTAATAATACATTTTTAACTTAAGGGTTTTATTTCAAATATTCAGGCGTCCAAAATATATCCAGTTTGGTATTGCCCGAAACTCATTCAAAATTGAAGAACGTTTGTCGCGAATTTTCTGAAGCTGAATTGCGTCCAATTGCTGCAACACTAGATAAGGAACAGATGTACCCTTCTGATCAAGTAAATAAATACAGGTGGTTTCGTAGAGGTATTTACTGATTTAAAATTATTAAACTGTGTTTACCATAATGGCTGGAGATACATGAGGTGTCCCATTAGAATAAATTAGTTGAAAAATATTTGCAGTATTAATTTTATAGACTTTCTCGACATAATATATGCTTGTAAATAGCATCATAAAAATGTAGAACTTTCAAGTTTATATTGGTGTTAATATCTTTGTTACAGATCAAAAAATTAGCCGATTTAGGAATTTTAGGGGTTGTGGTTGACAAAAAATATGGCGGTTCAGGAGCTGACTCTCTTGCATTATCAATAGCAGTCGAGGAAATATCTAGGTAGTATGCTGTTGCATTATTCTTCAAAAACTTCTTGTTCAATGTTTATTAACATGAAACATAATATTATGTACCTTAATTAGGTGTTGTGGTGGAACTGGTTCGATTGTAAGCATTCATAATGCTCTATATGCAGGAATATTAAACAAAGTCGGTACTCCTGAACAAAAATTGCAATTTCTACCAGATTTCATTAGTAGAGGTATTGTTGGATGTTTTGCTCTTAGTGAACCAGGTAATTATTTTAAAACATATCAATCATAATTTTAAATAATACCATTTTTTTTTTTATTAATGTAAGGTTAGGAAGTGGCAGTGATGCTGCTAATATGCATACAATAGCAAAACGTGAAGGAAATCATTGGGTATTGAATGGTACAAAGGCTTGGGTGACTAATGGTATTGAAGGAGGTGCAATTATTGTGATGGCTCGTTCTGATGTTTTTAAAGGTCATAAAGGTGTATCAGCATTTATTGTACCAACAAATACATCAGGTATTTTTTTAATCATATAATTATGAGCTTACAATTTTATATAAACACATTATTTATTTTATTATTATATTTTTAAATCTATAACTTTTAAGTTTAAAACTTAGATAACTCATTTACCTTTTTTAAGGAATTAAATATTTGTACAGCTATCTGTTGTACTATGTACATTGTACAAATATTATCTACTATTTATTCAAAAATAAAAGTAAAATGTATATTTTAGAAACCCCTTATTTCAACTTTTTTTAAGTGGTATAACAACTTAAAAAATAGCCATAAAAATTGTTATACATATTTTTTAATATGTATATTAATATGCATTACAAAATAAGTTCTTAACAAAAAAAAAATGTATTCAACAGATGGTCATAGTGGTCATATTAAAAAATTATAATGTAACTCAGAAAGTGTTTATCCTGTGAAGAATTCAGTATCTATGAAGATGTTTTTTTTTAATTGTGTTAACAGTAAATTTTTCATAATTAGTTGTGCATCTTAAGTCCCATTTTTGTTTTGTGATTCCTAGTTGATGTTTTTATTTTCAAATTATACATTTAAAAAGCAATGTAAATTAAAGTCAAAAGTTAATGCAATATGTAGGTAAAGCCCATTAACTAAATAAATGCCATTTTTTAAAATTTTACTAATAGCTTTACTCTATGAAATTCAATTGATTAAATATTATTCTCATTTAATTTAATAGTTGTTTATTATATATTATATTCAATAGCCTACCTATAATGTATTAAATCTATCTTATTTATATATAATCTTTTTATAATTATGTTAAGCCAAATAAATTGTTTTTAATATATGATTATAATTTTGTCTTGTATTCTAGGTTTAACAAGGGGTAAAAGAGATGATAAATTAGGTATTAGAGCAGCGTCTTCTTGTAATATTATTTTGGATAATGTTATTGTACCAGCTGAAAATATGTTAGGAAATGAAGGTGATGGTTTCAAAATAGCCATGTCAGGAATTGGTTAGTAAATTCTATTACTAGATACATACAATTATTAACTTATTTGTAGTAAATAGTAAATAAATGTAAGTTTAAACTATTTTTTTTTTTTTTTTATAGATTTGGCTAGAATAGGTATTGCATCTCAAGCATTAGGAATATCACAAGCAGCAATGGATTGTGCAATCGACTATGCTGGAAATAGAACCGCTTTTGGTAATGCTATTATTAAACTTCCAGCTGTGCAGGTATGAATAATGTTTCCACATATTCTATAGTATCTATAGTCAATGTATTTTTGTTATAATATTAGCATTTGGATTTATAACATGTAAATACATATTTTCACTATGACTTGAAAATTAAATTATGCAAGTGATAAATTTGTTTCATAAAATTATTAATTGTTATTACTTATATCTGAATAGTTGACGTGCAATAAGCTATAGTATATATTTGTGTTGATTTTTTAAAGAATATTATTTTTATTTTTAATAATTGTACTAATTATGCCAAAAGTACAATTTTCTTAGATTAGAAAAGTTGCAAAATATGTTTCTGAGTATTTCCAAATGAACATTTATTAAGTGGAGGTTAAATTTGTCTTGTTTGTGAACAATTTATAATAATTAAGAAATATTTTCAGATAATACAACATTTACAAAATAATAAGCACAAAAAGAACACATTTAGAAAATAAAAATTCAAATTAATATTCTCAATTTCTATTACACAACAATTTGTGCGAGCTTTTTTTGGCTTCATATTGTGCTTTCAAGACTTCAACATTTTAAGCTTTAAAATCATTTTTATAAAAATATATATGCTAAAACAATTAAATAAAACCAACTTATAAATAAAGTTTTATTTTCATTAGAAATTAAATTGTTAATGACTTATATGGGTATCAATTATGTAGAGAGTAGATTTATCACAAATTTTATTATTGGAAGTATATTACAAATTTTAGTTGTATTAATACATATTTTTATAATATAAAATATAAATACATATAAATTCAAACTCCAGTAATTGCAGTAAATTTATTAATGTTTTATTTTAGCAAAGGCTTGCTAAAATGGCAACACGGTTAGAGGCTTCTCGACTCTTAACATGGAAAGCTGCTTGGTTGAGGGACAATGATCTACCTTTCACTAAGGTAAATGTTTTACCATTTATTATAGAATAGACTATATTATAACTAATGTTTATACTAAATAATTGTATTACATTTTAGATACCTATATTAATTTAATCATTACTTTATTTTTTAAGGCAGCATCCATGGCAAAGTTAGATGCGTCGCAAACAGCGACATATATTACACATAATTGTATACAGATTCTTGGTGGGATGGGATATATTGCTGATATGCCAGCTGAACGGCATTACAGAGATGCAAGGATAACTGAAATATATGCAGGTCCGACAGATATTCAATATTTGGTTATAGCTGAAAAACTAGCAAAAGAATATGGGTATAAAACTAGATAAGGCTTCAATATTAAATTCCATTTTTGACTTGCTTATGGACATTTTGTTTTTATTTATTATTATTTATGTTATATGTTATATTATTATGTGGTTATAACTATGAGGTATTTTTTGTCAATTATATACATATTTTGTAAATGCTAATGAATAATTAGCATATTTTACTATTTGAAGAAATACATAACAACAGTATACCAAAATCATTTTAAATAATTGTACAAATAAATATACACATCAAACATTTGAAAATGTTTTCAGTGTTTTCACGTTTTTTTTCTGGATTTTCTCCGGTATTATGCAATTTACCAATTAGCTATTGAATTTTTAATTAAAGTAATGTGTATTACAGGTATCAGTGTCTATAAAAAGGAAAACAGGATTTAAAAATAAAAATTTACTCTTCATAGGTTATGATTAAAAATAAATAGTAAATACCCAAACTTACAATTTTATTGTACTAATAATTTATATTAAAAATTGCTTACAATCTTATAATTTATCTGACTTGTAAGAAGCCATAAATTTTTTTCTTCGTTCTAGAGCTTCAATTTTGGCTTGTTTTTTAGCTTGAGCTTTGGCTATCAAATCTTTTATAACAAATTCAGGTAATCGTTTTCCTCTCCATCTGTTTGGCAATATTGTCATATTAACAATATTCAATTTTTCTTGCACATAATCGACAGCACTAAACTTTTCAGCTTCTTTTACCTGTAAAATTGTGAATAATAGTTACTACTAAACATTATGAGTACATGTATCTTTTTATTTTAATAAAATCCATTAAGCTTTATATATTTCTATCATGAAATAAACGACAGATGAATTATTTAAAGCTATTATGGATACAAATATTATTTATCCCTTTTTTGGACAATTGGAATCTTTAGTCTAATGCAACCCCTAAAAATATAACCAGTAATGTATTCTTATCATCAAAATAAAACTAAAGATTTAATATAACTGAAAAAACAACAAATAATTATTAATAGAGTAATTAATTTTTTCTTGTAATTAACATTTTAATTATACTAAATAATGATTAATAATATTTTGTACAATTGAATAGTAATATATTCTAAAACATAGATTTCTTTGAATTTATGAGTTGTATTCAACAAAATAATCCATTATCTTGAAGTAAATAATATTCTAATTTTATAACATAAAATTATTAAGATGTACATTATAAAATTAACTAACAAAGGTTATTTGGTTATGTGAATAGCTTTACTGTTATAATGTAAAATCAATAAATTTTACATTTGTTTAAAAAAATATTGCTTTTAAAATTATTAATTTTATATATTTTAGAGTATGTAAAATAAAAATAACTATTAACAAACTTAATTGTTTGTTAATACATTTCACTTATTTAAAACAATATAAACTAGGCTAATCTAGTAAAATTATCGCATTATAAATTATCATAGATTACCTGTCCCATTAGTTCAGCTTGAAAAGCCTTTTCTTTTCTCATTTCTCTCTTTTGTCGGACTTTAGCCCATACATACTTCATGCGCTTTCTTAACTTTCTCAATTTGTGTTTTTTCATTTTCTTACGGCGAATTACTATCAGTCGAGCTGCTTGAATTTCGTTATCATTATTAACCAAAGGATCAGCCAATGGAATGGATATTGTTGGTCGAGGGATTCTTGAAGGAATACAAGGATTTGGCTTATCTATAATTTTTTTTGTTGGTAAAGTTGGCAGTTTAATAGAAATAGGTAACGTTGGCGAACCCAAAGGAGACTGATTCAAAGAACAAATTGAACGTATAGTTGGATGTAAATGTCTTTCAGCAGCAATAGTAACTAAAAATAAATTGAATTGAAAATAAATAAATTATAATAAAATGAATAAGCTATTGGTTTTAACACTTTAATCTGTACACTTTCCTACAGTGCATTTGTCTGTATCTAAAGAATTTAAATAGTTCACACATTATGAATTATGATTATTATATTAAATCTAAAGAATTATATTAAATATTTTCAGAAATGTACAATTATAACTATTACTTAAAGAGCAACGAAACACTTAATATATTAAATAAAATCTTTAGCCAAAAAACTATTAAGGAATTTAAAAGACCATAAGAACTACAAATTTAAAAATTCTTGTAATTGACAATAAATAAAGGCTATTGAATAGTACACCATACACAAATCATAAATTAATTTAAATATCCACACAGAATCTGCAGTAGACTGGCACACTGTTTAAAAAGAAATTTATGAACACATTAAGCACATAAATAAAATGATTTTTTTTAGAAATTAATCAACATTTTTGGACTAAGATATTTCTCAAAACTTTCACGAAATATAAAAAAATAACAAATACCTTAGGAAAGTAATCATAAATCGAGTAAAATTATTTTTATTCTTACTATTTGCAAAGCTCCGGACGACGAATCTCAGATTTCCCAACATCGTAGCGGCAATACTCACGTCCGAAAATCAGTATACGCCATTCAGTTAACTCTGTGGTTATTTACACGTCCGACGTGAAACCGCAGAATAAAATTTGAAAGAAATCTAAGTATTCTGCAATTAAACGATTTAAGGTTTTGCCTAAAAACAGATATGTTCATACAATCACATTTACCCACATCGCCGGGGTCTACCGGAGGTTCTTATCAAACATTTGAGAGAAGGTCGTGTTACTGGCGTCATCTAGGTTTGTAGTCGGTTCAATCGTTATTTAAGTCTATTGGCGGTTAACGTCAACAGAAACTTCGACGATTTGTTGTTCGTTATGAAAACGATATACTCAATACTCGTAATCTGTATTCGTGTTTTAAGAATCTCACATAATATGTAAACTATGTAGTTGCAATATTGCATATTTGTTCTAGTAATTTCGGTGTGATATTTTTTTACTTTTGATTCATCTCAAATTAATTCAAAACATAATATAATATTTTATGTATACTTATTTCAAATAGGAATAAAATTAATTATTTTGTTAATAAACTGTAGTTTTTTCAGTTATATTAAATCTTAAGTTTTATGTTGATATGATGGATCCATTATATTGGTTATAACACTAGAAATCCCAATGAATATTAAATATCCAAAAGTGAGATTAATAATATTTGTATACACGAAAGCTTTAAACGATTCATGTTTATGGGTTGTACAATAAGATATATTATGTACACGTAATGTCTTTTAATAACTATTTTTCACATTTTTACAGATAAAAAAAGCTGAAAAGATTGGTGCTGTTAATTATGTGCAAGAAAAATTGAATATTGTTAATATGACAATATTGCCAGACAGACGAAAAAAAAACGATTAGCTGAATTTATTATAAAATATTTGATGACTAAAGCTCAAACTAAGAAACAAGCCGAAATCGCTCTAAAACGAAAAAAATATGACTTCATTACATAAGCTAGATAGATTTTAAGAATGTAAGCAATTTCTTTTTCTTTCAGCATAACTATTATAAGAAAAACAATTTATCTATTTACGATGTTATAGCCACATAGCCCATATATATATATATATAATATATATACAGAGTGTAACATATAGAACTGACTTTTGGAATAATTTTTGTTTTAATTAATATTTTCAATTTTTTTTTTTTATTTATCCTTAAGAGACCCTAACACTACATGTATAATTAAATTTTTTTATGTAAATTTTTTAGTACTGAAAATAAAAAAATTTAAAATAGCCAATTTGTGAATCTGATCACAAGAACAATTTTGATGGTAAAAAGATTTATCTAAGTTAAGTAGTTTATTTTTTAGAATTTTTTTAATATTTTTTGATTAAATTAATTTAGAATGTAATAAATTTAAAAAAAATATGAATTTTGAGAATTTGCTGACATGAGTATATTTCTTAAATTATTTACTCATATAATATTAACAATTTTTGTCATACGTTTAAGTGCATAGCATAATTTTTTTTTTTTTTGGTCAAGTCTATTTGTTACACCTGTACATATTATAATTTAATGATGCTTAAATTTTATGTTTATAGTTTAATGTATCGACATGTTTAAAAGAAAAATAATATAAATTTAAGTACCTATTAAGTTTTTTACTGTTAAATCGAGTAATTTTTTTCCAATATTATTATTTACACATTATATCCTGAGTCTTAGATATCCAGCACTACATAAACATACAACTTTAAGATACACGACAATGATATTCAGAAATCTGTGGTGCATACTACATGGTATAATTAGTCACAGGTCTAAGCATAAAATAAGAAACATCAGAAATAAAAAATCCTAGTGGAATTAAACTTTTGATATGGCACTCCCGAATCCTCATTCAATGCAACCCAACACACGAGGTTTTTTATCACTACTGAGATTATGATAATCTAACTGAGCGGTGGCCGGTGAGCACAAGTCGTACGAAAAACCGTCACCCAACTTTGAAACTTGAAAAGCTTAAACTTCTTACACGTCTAAATTAAAGTGTTGACTGTCGACTGTGGTCTTTGTAACCGTTTTTCGATTTCCAATCTGACTGGTGAGTATTTTAAAGCGCTTATACTAAAGTTTTATAATTTACTTTTTATATATAATATACTTGTTATCTGGTCAACTTGTTAGGCACCACTTTTATAGTTTCATTTGTCTAGGTTTTTGTGTGTAAAATCATAATATTAAAATTACTTTTATATTAACTACCTCTGTTTGTGATCTTCTACAGTAAATAATATAAAATAACTAAAGAATAGGTTACTATAAATTTAAAAAATATCTACTTATTTAACAATTCACAGTAAAATAGTTGGTTACTGATTAAAACAAACAGAAATCTGTATTGTCAGTTTCCAAACAATACTTATTGTATTACATAAAAATCAAAATGTTCGAAAACATGGTATCTAAGTAAGTACCTACTTAGGTATGCTTAAAATTTGGATAAACGCGTGATTAAAAATAAATAGGGTTGAGAATGCCAGGCGAATCATTCTATATGAGTATATGTTTTTCACTGTTAAACAATAAATTATCAACATATTTAATTCTATTTAAATGTTGTTACAGAAAATATAAATCAAATGGAATCAAACAACGATATTGAAACATACCCAGGATTTTGTTCTAAATGTGGTTCAATACTACCGTCATTGAGTATGGAAGAATTTATTAAGTGTTATTCATGTAAAACAGTTTTTGGGCCAGAAAGTAAGTAAAAAACAAACAGTTATAATTTTATTTGTAATAATTATAAATTAATTATTTTTGTGTCTCATGTATTTAATGTTCTTATTTAAGCTTACTGTCAATTAACATGATTTCAAATAATTGAACATTTCAAAATAGTATTGTATATAAAAATATAATTCTAAATGTATATAAGTATAAAAACTTAATCATCAAGTTAAAAACCGTATAAACGGAAATCAAAGCCTAAAGGTATATTAAGTTTTTTAATAAAACTTGGTTCTGTAAAACCTATAAAAAATAGTTTTCTAATTAATACAACTACCTTTCTCTCAACTTAGCTGTTAGTTACACTTGCTATGCATAAAAGCGGTATTGTGTAGAATGGACCAATACGTTAATAAAGATAATCATTAATTTATAAAATAATTAATAAAAAAATGTATTATTAATGATACTCAAGCATTTATGTTAATTGTTATTCATTGTTACAGTTTATGGGAATTCTATTGCTGAATACAATATTATTTTGAACTCTGTAGAAGATATAGATAATGTAGTAAAAACTGAATATAACAAAAATGATGCAGATGACGGTCCAATTGCCGAAAGAAGATGTAGCCAATGTGGTCACAACCAGATGTCCTATGCTGCTGTGCAATTGAGATCTGCTGATGAAGGACAGACTGTGTTTTACACTTGTCTTAACTGCAAGTAAGAGCTAGGATCACCTGTCTTATAAATATTTGTTTTGTGTATATTTATTGATATATAATCTAATATAATGTTGTTGTTTTTTTTTTGTTTGCAGATTCACGGAATCAGAAAACTCTTAAGACAATCCCAAAGACCTGGAATCCATTTTTGTACATAACATTCAAGTTGAATAAAGTTATTCTTATTTTTTAACAATATTATTTTATTTTATTTAGTCTAAAATTAAATATAGGTATTGATATAAAAGTTATAGGTACTTAAACATTTCTGATTAAAAACATGAGCACACCGTGCCTATTAATATTTTTAATATTAAAAACAACTTATACTTACTAGGTTCATAAAAGTACTCATTTAAAATCGTAAACTGATTTCACAAAATTAATTAAATTTATTTTTATAATTTATTACAAAAATAGGCGTTTTGTCATTCTGTTTAACTATAATTTTCATATATTTTAACTGTATTTTGTTTAAAATTAACAGTATTAAATGATTTACTTTTTGGATTGGTATTCATTATCCGAAATGATTTTGTATTCTTGGAATTATTTTCATTTTTATACTATCATTATGTACTCTGATTTATTGACCTTTTTTATAATTTTATTCATTTCAATTCAACTATTAAATACTGATTAGTGGTGTCTGGCATCTTAATACCTGTTAATCTACTAGTTACTGATGAAAAAAAAAAAAAAATTAAGTATTAACCATTAATAGTTAAGTGTTAGAATTTATTTTACAACTATTCTACCTGTAAATTCAACAAGTTTATAAAAATATTAGATAAGTGTGCATATTATATTCTAAATGTTAACCATAATGTGGTTAATATTGAACTAATTTTAAGAAAGATTATATAGCTCTAATATTCGTGGTGTTTAGGTATTATAATCATTTAGCATTTTTATAATAACTATTGAACAATTGATATTTATAAATTGTATTGGTATAATACACATTTTTGTTTGAGTATAAATGTCAGCAAGTAATGTAATAATCTAAAATGTACTCTAATATAATCCTAACTTTATTAATACTAGTATGAAACAATTTCATCACAGAATGTAGAAAATATAGCCAACAAAACACCTAAATATACACACACAACAAATAAATAAACTCATAAACATGTTAGAAACTGAGAATTAAGATTACAAAAATAATGTAAACATTAATATATTCTAACAACTAAGATGTCACCAGTCTTCACAGCTTAAATAACAATAAAAATGTCAGTTTTATTCCAAAACGCAACTAAATATTATTCTTGATCATGACAGAAATATTTATATGGTTTTAAATATACAATGTGTTACACTTGCAATATTACGTATTTAAACATCTTTTTTAGTTTGTTGAGAAATAGTATGTGTCCATGGACAATGAAACATTTTTCTACCTACTGATTTAATAATAATAATTCTCATCTACTAATGATTTTTGGCCATATTATGAAACCTACATCATTTTTAAAATTCTCAGATATTTTTGCATTTACTGCAAAATAATTTGTATATCAGTATAGTTTTATTAATAATCAACATCAATGATAATTAATAGAATTGAAATGAAAGAATGTTAAACCAATTGATACGATTACTCATAACAATTGTTTGATAGTTTATGCAGCATTGTTAAATCGTTTTATAAGATTAATTTGAAGATTTAGTTATTTTTTAATATTTTAGTGTGATAAACAAATTTTTAACTGCGGTGAAGGATTTAAATCATTACTTAATGATAATTATATTGACTATATCGTATATGAACTATATGAACATATACAAAAAGTTGAATTATCTGTATTATATAATTCAGAGACCAAATGTATAGAAATACACCAAGTTATAAATAGTGTACCTGTCTGTTGTCAGATTTATTTGTTATCCGACTATTAATAAACCAAAATTTAAACAGTGACTATTCACAGCTTCAATTACTTAGTAATTAGTATTGACCATTGATTAAATGTGTATACTTTATTAGAATGCTTGTATTATATGAAAGACAAACTTTCAAAATCTCTCGAATTGTGACCTGTACATACATTTTACACAGATATTAATCGTGTATAAAATTATCAAATTTAAGTCTTGCTAACTTCATTAATTTGTTGCAAGACTAAATGACCGGATTTTCAATCTAAATGTAAGAAATTACACAAAAGTTTATAACACCACAAAGTCGTAGTATGTCCAAGTATGAACTGATCATCCAAACACATTTTGAATGTATTTATCACATCAAAACAGACAAATAATTGGATACTTTTTTAAATAAATACCAAGTTATGGTTTCATTTTTATGAGTTGCATAATATTTATTTATAATATTAGTACAGAATGGATGTTCTTTACATTCAAGAAGTCTACTCATAAATACAGAATAATAAAATTGTGGATAATTAGGTAACGCTTAAAAAATTAACATTTGATCAGTTTATGTACAAAAATTATTCCATGTATATTTATTATCTGTAAAACTCGTTAAACACCTTATACAACTAGAATATTATTCCAAGCAAACATGTGTACATGTATATTAATTAAATAAATCCAACAGATTTAAATAAATAGCCATGTAGTAATAAATTTTGGAACAAATTTGAAATAAAAAGAAAGAAAAAAAAAAAGAATGGACAAATCAGTCTCAAAATAATATAACAATAAAAAATATAGGAAATGTTCTTCAAAATAAATTCACTTTGTAATAATTTAATCAACTTCTTCCATACGGGAAGAATCTTCGGCATCAGCTTCGACAACTGGCTCAGCTTCAATATCAGCAGATTTTTCTTCAGCTACTGGCAGATCCTCATCAATGCCCAAACCCAATTTGATCATTCTGTGGATTCTGGAAGCGTGAACTTGTGGGTCTTCAAGTCCAAAACCAGATGACAACAAGCTTGTCTCGAACAAGAGCATGACCAAGTCTCTTACAGCCTTGTCGTTGGAGTCGGCTTCGGCTTTTTGTCTCAGTGTCTCAATGATTGGGTGGTCGGGGTTGATTTCCAAGTGTTTCTTGGCAGACATGTAACCCATGGTGGACGAGTCGCGGAGAGCTTGTGCCTTCATGATACGTTCCATGTTGGCAGTCCAACCGTACTGAGATGTGACGATGCAACAGGGTGACTCAACAAGTCTGTTACTGATGACAACTTTTTCGACTTTCTTGTCCAAAATGTCTTTGACAACTTTGCACAATTTCTCAAATCTGGATTGATCTTCCTCGCGCTTCTTCTTTTCTTCGTCAGTTTCGGGCAAGTCTAAACCTTCCTTGGTGACAGATACCAAGTTCTTGCCGTCATATTCTTTCATCTGTTGTACGACATACTCATCAATGGGTTCAGTCATGTAGATGACCTCAAAACCACGCTTCTTGACACGTTCAACGAATGAAGAGTTGGATACTTGTTCGCGGCTTTCACCAGTGATGTAGTAGATGTGTGTCTGGTTTTGCTTCATGCGGGCAACGTATTCCTTCAAGGAGCATGGTTCGTCACCACTGGCTGAGGAGTGGAATCTCAATAAGTCTGAGAGTTTCTTCCTGTTCTGGCTGTCTTCGTGGATTCCGAGTTTCAAGTTCTTGCTGAATTGTTCGTACAATTTCTTGTAGTTGTCCTTGTCTTCAGCCAATTCTTCAAACAATTCCAAACATTTCTTGACCAAGTTCTTCCTGATGACCTTCAAGATCTTGTTTTGTTGGAGCATTTCACGAGAGATGTTCAATGGCAAATCTTCACTGTCGACAACACCCTTGATGAAGTTCAAGTATTCTGGCATGAGATCTTCACAGTTGTCCATGATGAAGACACGACGTACGTACAATTTAATGTTGTTCTTCTTCTTTTTGTTTTCAAACATATCATAAGGCGCGCGCTTGGGAATGAACAACAGTGCTCTGAATTCAAGTTGTCCTTCTACAGAGAAGTGTTTGACGGCTAAATGATCTTCCCAATCGTTGGTCAACGATTTGTAGAATTCACCGTATTCGTCTTGGCTGATGTCATCAGGGTTGCGTGTCCAGATTGGTTTTGTCTTGTTCAACACTTCTTCATCCAAGTACTTCTCTTTAATGGTCTTCTTCTTTTTCTTGTCTTTTTCATCGTCTTTCTTGTCTTCGTCTTCATCTTCACCAACGTCTTCAATCTTGGGTTTCTTGTCTTCTTCAGTTTCGCCTTCGGTTTCATCCTTCTTCTCGTCTTCAGCTTCATCATCACTGACTTCTTTGGTACGTTCGTTTTCAACTATCAATTTGATTGGGTAGCCAATGAATTGAGAGTGTTTCTTGATGATGCTGGTGATCTTTTCTTGTTGGAGGAATTCAGCTTGGTCTTCCTTGATTTGGAGGACAATCTTGGTACCACGGCCCAACGGTTCACCAGGATCGGAACGGATGGTGAATGAACCTCCGGCGGCGGATTCCCACAAGTATTGTTCATCGTCGTTGTGCTTGGAAACAACAGTGACTTTGTCGGCTACCAAATAAGCGGAGTAGAAACCCACACCAAATTGACCAATCATAGAAATGTCAGCACCAGCTTGTAAAGCTTCCATGAAAGCCTTGGTACCAGATTTGGCAATTGTTCCTAAGTTGTTGACTAAATCAGCTTTGGTCATACCGATACCACTGTAAGAAAAAAAATATGACGGTTAGGAAAATGTCATTCCAACGCGATAACAAATTCGCACGTAATAATAAAATACTTACGTGTCAATAATGGTCAAAGTCTTTTCTTCGGCATTGGGGATGATCTTAATGTGCAAGTCCTTGCCTGATTCCAATTTGGACGGGTCGGTCAACGACTCGTAACGGATTTTGTCCAAGGCATCGGAAGAGTTGGATACCAATTCTCGCAAAAAGATTTCTTTGTTGGAGTAGAAGGTGTTGATGATAAGAGACATGAGCTGGGCGATCTCAGCTTGGAAAGCGAAGGTCTCGACATCTTCGGATGCAGTCATGGTTACGTCTTCAGGCATCTAAAAATAGATTTAACATAAAATTATTGATCACTCGACCGTTATAATATTAGAAAACAGAAACGAAATCCGAAAAAGAAAAAACGAGATTCGAGACAAACAATCATGAAGATATTAATATAAAAACTTAAAAAAAAAATATTAAAAATTAACCCTAAATATTAAGAATCCCAATTAATTGAATGAATTATTATTAATGAATAAAAATTAGAATAAATGAATCAAAAGTTAAAATCGAAAGAGTCGAGCAACGTTTGATCGTAGGTAACACAAAAGTTATTAATTTTAATGTAAAAAAATACATCGTATAAAAATTAACGTAAACGTTTAAATTATTACTGGATCTTCGACAATATTAATAAATATTGACAGCGGACGACCGGTACTTACGATTTATAGTGTATTGATGACTGATTAGTTGTATGAGAAAATATAACACTGCAAGCAGCAAGACTCCGCAAATAGTGTTGATCACTTGATCGCAAGTAGTGGCGCAAGCTATTAGGCGTGCGTGTGGAAGGTTCGACAACGAGCTCCAAAATGACGCCGGATCGACGGCGGCACCCGGTATTTATAATCTCCCCCGGCCGCCGGGTCGAAGATTCGCGAACGTTCTACCGGCTCTGCGGTATCGCGTTGGTCAAATCCGGCGTGTCGGACGGTGCGGTAGAGCACGTGGTGAGGCGAACGACGAACGGTGCCGGGCCGTATACGGTGCACCGGCCGGCTGGTGCGCAGCGATCTAACGATGCGCAGCGGATCGAGACGCGCGAACGGCGGTGTGGTGGTTGCCTGGGCCCGGGCGCTTCGACCAACGTCATGTCAACTTGCGTTTTCCGTCGGCCGGGTGAACGCCGAGAATCTTCTAGAACATTCTATGAGTTGCCTCGTGCATACAGGATGATGCAGTGACGATCGTTTTCCCTTGCCAGGAGACGATTTTTTCGTATTAAAATTTTGAAACTTTTCCCTTTCCTTTCACATTAACGATGAATTTTTCAGAAAGAATTTATCGACTATTTGTGAACGATTGTGACAAACAACTTGAACCTTAATCTCATTATTTATCATTGTACTATGCGATTTTCCTGTTTCACGCGAACTTGACCAAATCATCTACACATTGTCTTATTTTCCGAATGAATTTTTTCCGCGCATTTTTCTTTTGATAATTTAACAAAACTTTCAAGTTTAATAATTGACTGCACAACAATTTCTCGCGTTCCCGGCTTGCTGATAAATTTCAAACAACTAATTGTCGTTATATTACGCCGGGACGCCGAGACGCTCACATGGCGTATCGCGCGAAATGTTTACTATTTCGAATCAAATTAATATATAGATCGTTTTTTGTGATCAATTTTAATTCAAAGTCAACATGTCAATGTTATAAACGTACGAAAGACACTCATTTTATTTAAACAACGTCCGCCACCGCAGTTTTCCCGGGCATCCGATTTATTTAGCTAGGATTTAATAATTTATTAAAATTTGGCACCCGTTAGTAGGTATTATATAAATTTTTTTTCGTCAAAACTCTCTCAAAAACTAAAAAAGATTTTTACATCTCATATATTTATGTCAATTATTATTCCGATAAAAACATACGATTTTAGATTCAAAACTTTAGAAGAACCGTATATTACTGTATAGTGTTTAGTGTATAACATATTATAGTTTATAATTATGGCGTATTCGTATGAAATTTGTTTTCGCCGTGTGCTGTGTCTTATCTTAAACGTTGATTTAAAATAATATAATATTAAACGATATCTATAAATATTAGGCGACAACATTTTATAATATTACCAATACTGTTGGAATGTGTACCTCTGTACTGCTCACGACAAACACTATACAGTATTACAATATTAATTTTTTTTTTAATTCGGAATTTCCTCAATACCGGTTTGTAGTTAATAGTTACAGAACAAAAACAATACACAAACTTTAAACTACCCATGATTTACGAGTATAAATAGTTTAATGATAAACTAATATTAAATGGTGGATTCTAACGCTGGTTTTTGTAGTATAAAATAAGTATATTTATTTTTACTTAAAGCTTTGTTATAGTGTACAGAAAGTCGTAATGGCGATTTTCCTGACCGAACTTATTCGGTTATTAACAGAGCTTCTAGCAAACGCATATTTTTCTTGGTTCATTCTAAAACATCCTAAGTGAGATATAATGATATAAATATGTTTCACAGTTCTCCGATGTCATGCACGAAATTTAATTTTGCTATTTTTAGGTATATTTTCACATATTTTCGAAAATATAAGAAAACATTTAATAATTCAGTATAATTTCCAAGGTAATATAATAAAAGGTTATATAATATAATTTAATTATAAGTAAAATTTCATAAACGTAATAATTTAACAATTTTGTTAACAGTTCATAATTCAACCAGTCTAGGCAGTCCCCCTGACGTCTATGAGTCATACTATTTGTAAAATCACATTTAATTTTTTTTTAATACATTTATAATTTTTTCAAGTTAAATGCATAGTTTTTGATTTTTCGTGCTATTATAAATATATTTATATTTTAAAGTTTTTAAGCGCATATTTAAAAGCTAAAACGTAACATTTTTAGTGCTACAACTTCCGAGCCCGGGTCTAATAACCTATAATCTAACAAATTATGGTACAGTTTTTCTAGAATATTCGCGACTTGACGAAACGTTCGCGTTTGTCCGTGACCCGTGTATTTTGTTTAAATCGGAATGAATATTTGATTTTACTCGGCAGAATTTATATATTAGTATTCATTCTCAAATTTCTAAAAAATTTGAGTTCTTCCTCATTAGTCATTACAAACTATTTGGTCCGAGCCGGTTTTATTACGGCACTGACGAATAATTAAACAATTTTTTTTTTGTCACTATTTGAGACATGACACGAGTAACAATTTCGAGAAAAATATGATATTTTGACAATAGTATTCCATCGTTTTATTAGCATTCGACATCCTGTTCGTTATTCGTTGTTAGTGGATAGGTATTAAAAAAAGATACGTCCTGTTATTTCCACGCGAAGGATGTGATTTTGTGGTATAATATCATTTGTGTTTTAACTAACGATTTGAATTTTTTAAAAATAAACCATTATCTGTTCAACAATAATTAACCCGATTAAAAATTACACCACACAGTAATAATATGTAGATATTAATATATTATTATTATTGTAGGTGTTGTGTTGTACGATTATTCCATACCACCATAGGTCATACACTCGCACGTCACGTATAATCTCGTACATCACATAATATATTATAATATAATACGAATGTATTACTTGCGTCATGTTGTACCTTTTATCGTACCTATATCATTAGTTTTATTATCGTGTCTATACAAATAATAATAATAATAATAATATACAAATAGTATATTTTTCTACCGATTGTCTAAAAAACTGTAAAAAACACACGAATAATGATATTTAGCGCGTCGTGTGGATATAATATCATATTATTGTAGTGAATGAGCGTAGACCGTGTTTTTCGTTCACTCTGTATGCCGTGCGGTAGTTCATTGTTCCAAACACGTGGAAATGAAATATCACCAACACTATTATTATTTTTATTACAGTACCTATTAATATTATTAAAGGAACTGGGCGACTATAATCGTCGATTACAATAATTATTATTGTGGGTAGTTGTTTATCAATGGACAATACAAATTTGTTCTAATCCCTAAATGGTCAAAACCCAAAATACTCAATTTAAAATTTAAATGAAATACAATTTTGATTGTCGTCTTTAAAAATGTGGCGTACCATATTATCTAATCTCGGTTTTTTGCACTGAGATAACCAACTTCCGACAATTTACTATAACCACAGAACAAATATTTTGAAGTATGTTTTGTTCAATACCCAAAACACTATGCGTGGTATTAAAACCAGTAAGCACATCATATAGATTATACTGTATAGGTACTAAATTTTAAAGGACATCAATCTATTCAGTATTCAACAGTTTGTCACATAGATATTGTATCTAATTATTATATTATTAAGTCTTATAAAACATTATAAACAATTAATAATAAAAATAATATTCACTTATGGCCGAAATTCTGGTTTTTGGTACACAAATTCATCTTTATTATCAGAGTAGTAATTTTCTCGAATATTTCGGGTTCTTAAATCATCAATACTTTGTTTGCCCGTTTTTCTAATCTTAATTTCTTAATTTTGAATAACCATATTGTTAAACATACTGATACTACAATTTTAAATTGTAATTTGTAACTAATATTTTTTAATTAATTTGGTTGTTATCACAGATATAAAAATATGTGTATGTTTAATATATATATCTGTGGTTATTATTTATAACTTATTGGATTATACGATTAAATATTAAATAATAATTAAAATTGTCGGGAAATCGTAAATATAGATTTCTTTTCTAGGTTTCATTAATAAATTATTTTCTTACGTAATATAATTGAAACTCAAAATGTATTTATTTTAGCGTTTGATATGCTTTTTAAGTTATTGATTTTTCCGTACACGCAATATTATAAAAACAAAATAGTAATTGTTAAAAATAAAAATCAATATTAATTATTATATTACGAATAACGGATTATTACTGCAGAATGCAGATACCTATGTAAAGTTATAGACATATATTATTATTTACTATTATATTCACCTTGATTATATTATAGGTAATAAAATATTTTAGGTGTAAATTTACGACATACATTTAACATTTTTTATTGAAATATATTTTTTGTACATTTCATAAAAAAATGCCTATTTACCTTCTACAGGCATTTAGGCAAGGAATAATTTTTTCAAAAAATAAATTTATTAATGCAATTATTATTGACAAAAATAAAATTTCAATATTATACCATTTGTACCAGTGTAAAGGAAAGGAATATACATAGGTATATATTAAACATTTGGACAGATGGTATAGTATTTTCTAATATAGCATCACAATTTACAATACATTTCATTTCATTAAAAATATGATTTAGAACAATATTGAAATTGATTTTCTTCAGTTTTAAGAATAACACCATTAATATTGGATTCCTAATATATCCATGATTAATAATTGTGAACTTGCATCTTTAAACCTTTAGTTATAAGCATAACATAATTTTTTACTGTAGAATGTAGATATTGTAGATGTTAACTAATAACTACTAATGTTAATAATAACTATCACAATTTGAAAATATAATATTTATATTATTGGTATTAATATTTTTGGACATTAACATTTAAGTATCTAGAATTTTTTTGTTTATTTAACTTTCTTGGACCATTGAAATTGACACGAAATATTTCCGTTAATAATGAAATTGTTATTTGTTGTAATAAAGATTATAATTTATAATATATTGAGGAAATGGCATAATTTGCAGTCTGAAATTTGTTGATGTCTAAAATATAATGAAATTCTGATCTTCATTTAAATAATAAATTCAAATCACTTAAAATAATTAAAATATATATGTTTAATCTGCATCAGATTGGCATTTAACCATCCTAATAATACTATTGTAATTAGAATATTTAGGTGAGTAATTTAAACATTAGTGTTATGACAATTTGGCATTATAAATATTATAAATCTATTAAATAGTTTGTAATTCAGTAATATAACTTATAACTATAAACAGTTAAAATATAAAAATAATTTATAAACTAAAATTGTTATGAATTGTATGTACGTATTGTAAAATTGACCAAGGCATAAAAAATATACAAAGTTTTATAAGTTCAAACACTCTTCAGGACTACTGACAAAATCCATGTAATATGTTGTCTGCGTCTTTCAAACATAATATGGTAAATTTGTGTTCAACAGAACCAATTTTTCTGTGTGTTAGTGTTAGCTGACTTAATATCAAACCTTAAGGAAAAAAAATTATTGATATTGTACAGTATCACGAGTATTCACAATATTTGAATTTCTAAGCAAGTTATGAATATGTAAAAAATACTATTTATAATTGATTAGAACTCAATGAACAGTTTAAATGTTGTAAAAAAATAATAGCTTACATAGACATATTCTCTTTAAATTTTGAGAAAAGATGTATACATTTTAATTTTGAGCAAAAAAAACATAAATTTGTTGTTTTGTACCAGTACAAAAAGACAACACATATGTAAAATCATTAAAAAATAAAGTAAATTTAATGTGTAAGTTAGTATAGCTATTAACTTACAGTTACTTGTAAATCGCAATGGATTTCATTTGTTTTAAATTTTTAAATTAGACATTTTAGTTAAAATATTTTGAATTTATATTTTATTTCTTTTGGATTAAAATATAAAACATAATAATGTTATAAAAAATTTTATTTTAATACAAACAATAATTTAATAACAAAATATATTTATTTTTGTTAACAAGGAAATTTATAACTATTATGATATTTTGTTTGATTTAAATTTTTTTCCTTCTTTAATTTTTTTTGTTTTAACTGTAGATTTATTTTTATGACTTTTATCTTTTTTATAGTCATTGTGGGTTCCTCCAAGTTTTCTACTAAACATTTTCTTGCCTACATCTCGTTTATGTCTTTTATCTTTGTTTTTCAAAAAATCTCTTAATATATCCCTTTTCTTAATAAATCTTGGATCTTGACTTCCTGTATAATTGTTTTTATTAAATTGAGGATCATAAAATTCTTCAGCATCTAAAATAATAACAAAACAATAAAAATAATTTATCAACCATACTATATTATGTAAATTTGTTACCTTTAAACCTAGAATCATCTACTTTGAAAAAGAAGACTTCTCGCCAAACACCTCTAGATCCTAAAAATTTTCCTGAAGGCACTTCATCAGTTTCAGCATCAAGATGTTCTTTTTTATCTTCTAAATTATTTTCATCACTCTCCGAGTCACTAGAGTCATCAATAAATGGATTTCGACCAAATTTTTTTTGAGGTTTAGTTATTTTTTCTGATTGATATTCATTTTTATCTACATCATGATCAACTATAAAACAAAAAGGTATATAGAATAATTTGTTAAAATATATATTAAATTAAAACATTTTATGTGTTTATAATGTGGCAACTTTGTGAAATTGATGTTTTTATGAAAAGTTGTTTAATACATGAAATGTAAATGGCTATTTCACAAAATGGTAACTCTTTTATTTTGAAAAATAAAACATTCACTGTAAACAGTTATTAATATTATAGTTTATTTAAGGTATATACAACGATTATTTATTATATTATATATTTGACATATTTAATACAATGCAAAATTTTATCTATATTATATATTTAAGTATTAACAATTAAGTCATAATATTAATCATAGTAATTTGTTTATTGTATTTTACATCTTCAAAACAACCACATCATCAAACTTTACAAACACTTTTATACAAATAGCTTAGGTAGAGACCTCTGACACAACTTGGATAGTTTCACATAAATAATTCAATAATATCCATACAGTAATCTATCCACCTGGATATTTTAAATGTGTACATTTTATTAATTTTGATATGTCATATTCAAGTGTATAGTTACTGTTTATATTATATTCTATTTAACAATCATACATTTCAATCTTGGAAGTACATAGTGTTGTAGCATGATATTACAAATTGTATTTTAAATGGAAATCTTGACAAACAAAAATAATCAACTTTATATAACTTTTCAAGTTGTATAGTGGAATAAAGTTGTATAGAGACTACCAAATTGTTGGTATAAAAGTACATGTCAATCAAAACCACTACTTAAATGTAAAGCATGACATTTTGTAATTTGCTGATAGTACTCATCATCTTACTTAAAATGTCTTAAAATAAATAGATAATAAATTATTAAACCATAACCATTATATAAACTTTTTTTTTAATAAGTATTTTATAATAAGATGACTTAAATCATTTTAAATATTATTATACATACCTTAATATCTTTAAATAAATAATATTAATAATTTTGTGCGGTGAACATTTCATTTTACAAGGTAAAAGTGATCATTTTGTGAAATAGCAATTCATAAAGAGAAAATTATTTTTATGTTACAACTTTACAGAAGAAATTTATTATAATTTTATTTGTGGAATGTTCTAAATATAAAAAAATTGAAATTGGTGGTATACACATTTTTAAACTTGAATAATAATTTTTAATTAACTGTATTGTTAAAACTAGCATACCAATTAGAATTTATTTTTGAAAATGCATATGTTTTAAATTGTAGAAGTTCTATTAAATAAAATATTAACTGGTTATATATAAAACTAGTGAAGTATCCAGGGTGCACAGGAATCATGGTCTTCTTTCATTGGCTGTATTTACATAAAAAACATTAAATAATTGGTTGATTTTTCTTTTTGATAGTAAATTTGATAAAGTTTGAGATAGTTTGTGCCCCCTCTTTACTAAAAACAATTTTGGATATGCCACTTTATAAAACAAAAATCTAAAATTTAATGGCATTAATTAAATGTTAACAATTTTGATATAAAATCATAATTATTTTTATTTAACTCACATTTATCAGAAGTTTGAAATAAGCTAGTAAAACTAAATTGGTTTTGAGTACTAAACACATCTTTTAGTTTATCACCAACTTTGTAATATTTATCTGTATCAACAATTGCTTCAGCTACAACTTTGTTCTGTTCTACTTTTTGTTTTTTAGGTCGTTTCTGTTTTGGTAATTCTGGTTTATCTTTTACATATTTTTTATGTTCTTCTTGTGTTGGATCATATCTTACCATGTTAAATCTAAATCATATAAAATTAATTGTTTAACATATGCTATATATTTTTAATAAATTAATTTAAAGGAATTAATATAATTACTTTTTAATAAAACTAATCTTTATTAAAAATAAAATACATTTATAGAACTCTCATTTACTTGAATAGTATTCAATACTTTTGAATACTAATATTTTAATAGGGTTGATATTTTAAATCCAACAAATTGAATTTAAAAAAAAAATCCTCAATCTCATATTTATTTTTTTTGTTAAAGCAACATTATTATTTATTCAAATTTGTTTTATGTTATTTAAATTCTAAATTATCAAGATTCTTTTTATAATCTAAGTCAGTTTCATAGAAAAAAAAAAAATGTTGATTTTAGTGAAAAAAAGTTTTATAAGCTTGGTTTGGTAAATATAATTGTAATGTTAACAATATAGAGTTTATCAGTCAGCTAAAGCTAATTATAAAGTTTTGACTATTTTAACTTATTAATATTTTTACAATATAAAATATGGTACCCAATCTTTTTAATTTACATTTGTTTTATGTGTTACTGAATAAAAAGATTAAAATACTCAGGAACTGAAAAGACATAAAACATAGGGTATCTAAATTAGATTTGATTCAAATAATCTTACATTTCGTCTCCTTTAGCCTTATTAGGTTTAGTAATTGATCGGCCAATTACATCTTCTAAAATATTCATTTGTTTGTCTATCTCATCATCGCTCAATTTTTCAGTAGTTTCTTGTTCTTCAAAAAATCGTTTATCCATTACAAATCGATCATCTCCAGTAGCTTTAGACGTTTGCATATGGAACAACTAATATAATACATAAGTAATAACAATTCAATTAAAATAAAATATATATTAAGTATATATAAAGTAAATTTGTAAAATTAAATATTGTTACTCAAAAATAAAAAATATATACATATATGCAATGTATATATGATAAAGTAACAATATCTACAAAAATGTGTCACCTTTTTGCCTTTTTCACCTTCAAATCGTAATTTTAGCTTGTAATCTGATACTAACTCTCCTTTATTTTCATGATCACTAGCATCATCATCATCATCATCATCAAACAATGAAATCTTTTGTTTAGTTAATTGCAAATCATTTTTTTGTTGATCACCATCTTCATCAAATTTTATTCTCTTGTTCAATGATTCTCCCTAGAAATACAATTATAATTTATTTTTTATTTTTTATTTTCAGTTTCAGTTAAGATAAATGTCCTGTTACAACTAAGACCAATAAACTATGTTAAATTAAATTAAACTATCAATAATACAAATTTTAAAATTACTAAGTCAAATGCGGTAAAAATAAAATATGAACTATGTATAAACATTATAAACCTATGAGAAAATATTTAAAATATAAATTGTATATATATAATATATATCTATGAAAAATTCTCTATTAGTAATGGATAATATATTTTAAATAAAATAGGTTTATTAAAAAATTTAAATATACAAAAATACAATACTTTAAATTGTTGGATTAATATTAATTAATAAACACTTTAAACAATTACCAAACAGTTAAATTGTAAAATAATTAAAATTATAACTTTTTATTCAACGAATTAATGAATAAATAAAATCCTGAATTGAAACAATTAAAATATCATAGGTTACACTAATTTTGAAAAACAATATTTGATAAATAAGGTACCTTTAGTGCATTTGCAATTGCACACTTTTGTTCTTGTAACATTTTCCATTTTTCGGCCAATGCATTCTGACGTTTGGCTTCAGCTTCTTGGGTTTTAACGGCACTTTTAACATCTACACAAATAAAAATAAATCAATGAAAAATAACATCTAATGAAATCTGAATGAGACAAGGCTGTGTAATTTTATATATTACCTTTTTCTTTAGATTTTATTACCGAACCGATTCCTTGAAAAGCCGGTAGATTCCTTCTGCGTGTTGATTCTGCTTCGTCACCTTTCACGTTCATCTTAAAGGGTTTCGCCAAAAAGTTTTTATAAGCGGACAAAAAGTTACAATCAATTATTGTTGCATAGTGTATACCATAGTTTATAGGTCTATGGTGTATACTCTTATTTTAAGTTGAAAAAACAATGCGGTTTTGTTTACATTTTACATGCACTAGTGATAACGTTTATCAAAAGGATAATAATTATATTATGCTCATGGGTTGAAGTTACAAACGTTGGTAGTATGATTTTCCCCAACCTCGGTTATGTTTTAATATTGGAAGTAAATAATATAACCACAAAATGAAGTTAAAAACCGGCCACCTAGGCATGATTGACGATTGTTCCATTGTGAAGTCTGAAAATTTTGGACTTTGACACTTTGTGTTGGTCTCTCGTCCGATAAACATCTTTGAAAGGACCGCCTTTTCAGTTCCTCTACCAGTACACATTTTTCTCGAAGCAACGCCCACCAAACAACGGTCAGTACAACAACATACTATTCTGCAACCGTTTTGTTTTCCTTTGCTTTTCTCACGAAATCTGATCTCATTGTGTTCCTTCGCTGTCCATCACCTCGCGGCCGCTACACAATATCAAACACCCCTGCGGTCTCCTCACTTGTTTTACATGTTCATTTGCTCAATACTAACAGCCTTTCAAATCCTCATCAGACTAGCCATGGGCGACCCAAATGCCGAACGCACTTTCATCATGATCAAGCCCGATGGTGTTCAACGTGGACTTGTTGGCAAGATCATCAAACGTTTTGAAACCAAGGGATTCAAACTGGTCGCTATGAAATTCGTCTGGGTGAGTTAAAAAAATGATCATAAGCCGTAAAATACATGGTAAATTGGGATCTAAATATTGATTGAGATCTATCATATTGTAGCTAGTTATCGTAATCGGAGAAGAGACTATAAATTTTAATACCAATGCAATCCATTTTTTAAGATAATTCGTTTCTCTTACAACGGTTATATCAATTCATATTGAAATATTATTTATGACCATTTGCAATCTATAGCTAGGTATAAAATAGTTGCAACAATGTGTTTTTCCCATCCTATAGGTACCAGAAATAATATCAGTGCATTACATTTTAGGTTATGGTAATGTTTACTAATAAAGTTAATTTAATTTTCCGGATTTAGATATAATTATCTTGGATTTTATTTATTACTACAAATTAAAATATATTTTAAGTAGGTAGGATTTATTATAGTTTTTTTTTATCTATTAAACCATAGATACTTGTTATTGTAAAGATGCTTATTAAATTATTTTTAACAAATTTAAGTATTGTTTGGTCTTAACATAGCAATTTATCCTGTAAGATATCTACACAGAATAAAAAAAAAAAAATAATAACAGGTTTTTATTGTGAATAAATATAACTATTTTCATTTTATATTTTTGGACTTTTTTCATATCTCCCTATTGAAATTAAAAAAATATGTTTGTATTTTGGGACTGATCCAATTTAAATATTTTTGTCCAAAAATAAATTTGATTATTCCTATGCTCTAAATAAACTTATTATACTTAATTTTAAAATGTTGTGTAGATAAGGTTAGGTAAGTTAATTAATAACTATAAAATTTAATATTTAATATTTCCATTTGTTTGGAGTCTTTTAGACAATTAATAAATTATATAAATAAACCTTTTTGAAAGTTATATATGAGTATGTTTTTTAAATAACTGTTTAAAACCTTCATTTTTATGCGTGTAGCCTTCCGAAGAATTATTGAAGAAGCACTATGCTGATCTTTCCAGCAAAGCATTCTTCCCTGGTCTGATTAAGTACATGTCATCAGGACCAGTTGTTCCCATGGTATGTTGTATTATATTTATTTACCCTTGATATATTTTATTAATTAACTAAAACCGTATAACATATTATAGGTATGGGAAGGATTAGATGCTGTGAAAACTGGACGTTTCATTCTTGGTGCTACTGACCCAAAAAATTCAAACCCTGGAACAATTAGAGGAGATTTATGTATCCAAGTTGGCCGGTAAATATTATACAACAATTTTTTTAATTTATTTTTATTATTTTATATGTTTTAAATGTTTTAATATTTGTAGTAATATCATTCACGGATCAGATGCTGTAGAATCTGCTAACAAAGAAATTGCGTTGTGGTTTACTGAAAAAGAAGTGGTCCCATGGACAAAAGCTATTGACTCGTGGGTCTATGAATAAATATAATAAACATGGTATTAATATTTAAGTAATATACGAGCTTAAATAAAACTCAATTTAGGGTTTGTACTTGTAATTCATCATTTTAATAAATACATTGATATAAAATAATGTCCTATTGCTTGTAATTTGTAAGTATTCCAACTATAAATCTACTTATGTTATCCATCTTCCTCTTTAAAATTTTCCGATTTGAGACATTGATAAATGTTTTTTAGTAATGTGAAATCTCAATTAGTGGATACTTTAATAGGATATAGGTTAAATATATTAGATTTAATAAAATAAATTAATACTCTTATTGTATGTATAGCTTTTGAAAGTGACTAACCAAAAAAAAAAAAAATCCCTAATGTGAATACTAATAGGATTATAATATATCTTAATGTTTCAAACTTAAATTTCTGTAGGCAACCACTATTATTCAACAATTTTAATACTGGATTTATTTTGATTTTAATCAAATATCTTAAAAGGCAATTTTTCTAAAAATATCAAAATTTTATTATAAACTAACATAACTAAAATTAATTTTTAAAATATTATCTTAGTATTTGCTTGCGTTTCCTCAAGTCGTCCATTGACCAGTGGCCTATACTTAATTTGAGTTGAATGGCTTTCATTATTAGGGTTCCATTTACCATGTTTTAGCCAAACTAGAACCATTAAACTTGAGCGACGAACTGGTTTGTTTTACAATAGGGCTCCCTTCCCTTCATAGTACTGACTATAGGTATTAAATTGATGTCGGTGAGTTATATTTTCAACCCTCCAATTATTTTAACTCAGTTGTGGGCTTGGGATTGAACAAAATTATTTTTTAAACTATAAAAACTTGTAATTTTCTAAAAAATTGATAATTATAAACTGTAAAGTAACATCACTCTATTTTATTCACAATCTACACCATAATAGTATATTATATTGTGATCTATAAACAAAATATGTATTTAAAGTATAAAATTATGATAAAATGTTATGTTTGTTTTTAAAAGTTGACGTATAATGAAAATTATTAAAACTAACTATAAAAAGTATACCTGATATCGTGATGCCTACAAATTGGTTAATTTTATATGAGTACTGCTATAGTGGTACAGTTTTATATGTTCTAATACTGACTTAAACACGTTTATCAAATATCAAATGATAGATATTACAGCCTATTAATAGATTTTATTTATTTCAAATAAATTCATAAATTTAAATGATAAATATAATGTTTGGAAATAAAATACATTTTTAAAAAATAATTTATATTCTTTACAATTTAAATCTTTAAAATCCTGTCAAATAGTAGGTACACTAATGAGTAATGTCTAACACAAATATTACATTTGGTTTCATATGATATATTATTTTTTAAGTATATTTTTACAATATTCTTCTTTGGTAAGATTGGTAACTTCGTATTTACTGCATATTTTTTTAGCTTGATATAGACCAGTGTGCTATAAGAACAAATAAATTATAATTTTATATTATTTTAATAAGTATCAAAATAATTATTAGGTTTTTATAAAATAATTTATCCAGGATTGAATTTAAATTCAAGAACCTTGATTCCCTATAATAATTTATAATATGATAATACTATTATAGTATATAAAAATTTGTCTTTCTCTTGCAACCATAGTCCGTAAGGCGTAGATTAAATATTGTATTTATAATGTCATATACTAAATAATAAAAAACCATAATAAAATACTGAAGATAATTCTTATGACAATAAAGGTTAAGAGTATGTAGTATTGACCTATTATAAAATTTAAAAGTAAGATTGGCAAGTTATGATCTTTTTGAAATTGTAAATTTTAAAATGACCATAACTTAAAAATAACAATATCAATAAAAGGCTACATAGGGCATTGGATAATAATCTTACTATTAAATTTTATAAAGTCAGTTCACTCTAATATCAAAACTAACAGCACAAAATTGAAATTGGTGAAAGAAAATTGCTATGTCGTACGTGTATAAGATAGAGATAATTCATGCGGGTAGTACTACGTCTTCCTAAAGAAGCATCGTGAATTCGTGACATACTGACATCAGTTATCTCTGAACGTGTAATAAAAATATACTGACGTCCAGTAAGGCGTAATGCTGTGTATATTGAAGTTCGTGTGTGTATTTTTATAGCCAACGTCTTGCCGCTTAAAAATGATTAACTCAGCAAAACGATTTTCCGTAGTCGAACTACAATTGACTATACGATGTTATATTTTTTATGCCCTATGAATTTTCACTAAAATTTATAAAAACTTTATTAGTGCTATAGTGAAATCGTTTATTTTGTCAAACTATTCATTTTTTAAAACTGGCGTTGTATTACTGTTGTAAAAATTATATAGGTACTTAGCGGAAAAACGTCACTACGCCTTTGCACTTCGAGTAAAATTGTGATTTATTTATGACATGTAAGTTTTTGTAAATGTGTAAGTAAGTAATCTTTAAGGTTATTTTCAATGTGAACCGATTTTCTGTGTATGTAATTTTGCAATAACGTAACACTAACATTGTCAATAACGGGATCATATTTTATTTTATTTTTACTTTAGGTACGTATATACATTATACAATGATTATAAATTTTAAAATGTATAACACATTTTGTCTTCGTACTCATTATAGTTTCTTATAAAATGTAATTAGATAGTATAAATATTAAAATATGTGAGATAGGTGTATTAACTGTAATCGGTAGAGTATTATGAACACCATGTTATATTCAGTCAATATAATAATCGACAACGTTGGATCCTTTAGGGCTTTAGATAATAATATAATAAATTATATGATATGAAATAAAACTTGTGACTTACTTGATTTTGGCATCGGTCCGATAGGCTCAAAATACAACGTACGTCATTGCAAGTATCATCCGTATCACGACTATCAGCCCCGTCCGCTGCCATCGACGTAGTCGTTTTATGTCCGGTTTCCTCCTGGTTCCGCTCATCGACACGGTTACGTCCGGTTTCGACATTGTTCTGTCCGATTTCGGCATTATTTGCTCTGGTTTCGGCTTCGTCTGCTCCGGTTTCGGTATTGTACGTTGGGGTTTTAGGCTTATCCGATCTGTTTTCGATCTGATCCCGTCTATTTTCTACCAGATCTCCGTTGGTTTTTACCGGATCTTGTTCATCAAAATCACGATCTTTTCTGGTGTCCGGATTTAATGCGTTTTTTCCACCGCCGTCGTCTCGTTCGTCTGCAAGTGCACGGGGGCCGCCGATGGTCTCTGCTGACGTCCCCTTCGTTTCGATCGGTTCGTTTATCCCGTCGCGGACGGCCGTTAGCGAAGCATCTTCATGGTAGTCGATCGCCGGCGAGATCAAGATTTCCGACGGCGGCGTCATTAAGTTCGTCTTCCCGTCCCGCCCGGGTTTGTCAACGTCGTTTCCAGTCCCTGTGTTTTTTGGTTTTTCCACTACAGCGTCACCGTTTTTCGTTCTCGAGGTTTTCGATTTTTCCACAGTAGCGCCACCGTTTTTCGTTCCGGTGATTTTTGGTTTTTCCACTACATCGTCACCATTTCTTTTTCCCGAGGTTTTCGATTTTTCCGCAACAGCGCCACCGTTTCTCGTTCTCAAGGTATTCGGTTTTTTCACAGTATCACCACCGTTTTTCGTCTCGGTAATTTTCGATTTTTCCACAAAAGCGCTACCATTTTTTGTTCTCGAGGCTTTCGATTTTTCCATAGCATCGTCCCCGTTTCTTTTCCCGGTACTTTTAGACTTTCCCACGACACCGTTGTCACCGAGAACGGTTCCTTTGCCGTTTAACGACTTTTCATGTTTGTTATCGCGTCCCCCGACGTCCGCTAAAGTGGGTTTCCTCCGAGGTCCACTCGGTACCAATTCTCTTGGCAGTACTCCGGTCGGTCTCGGTTTCCGAATTTTGTTCGTGGTTGTCGCTGGATCGACGAATTTTTTCCGATCGTCCTTTGTCGCTGTCCACCGGACTTTACTATTCCTAGTATCGGACGTCCGTTCAGCTGCATTGGATTTTGACTTTTCTGTACCGGTCCTAACCAACGCGCCCGTTTTCGATTCGCCGGCTGTGGCTTGTTTGCGTCGAGAGGCGTCTTTGGGCAGTTGAATGGTCACTCTTCCGCGGGCCGCGTCGCCCCGTTGTCGCGATCTCACATTATTTACGACGTCGTCGCCGACCATCGGCTGTTTATTCACCGCGGCGTTAACGTTATTCTTACTCTTGCCAGACATGTGGCTTTCACCTACGGTTTTCCGGGCGTCCGGTACCTTAGGCGCGTAGCTGTTCCTAATTACGTTGGCCGGTCGTCTTTGGTCTGTCCGAGAGCCGATCGTTTTTTCGATCTGAACTCTGCGTGCGACGTCTTGCGCGCTCGCGGTTCTCCGACTCTTTCCGCCGGGTAACGAAATATTCGGTTTCGGACGACCGGGAACTCTGTCCGCCGCTTTAGAATTCGCTCCGTTTTTAACGCCGTCCGACGACGTCTGCCTTTCGTCCGCCGCGGCAGCGTCAGTGCGTCGATGATTAGATTTTCGCACCACAAAATTCGGAAATTTTTTATTCCGCGACGCCTGCACCCGTGGATTCGATTTGCCGCTGTCGCAGTAGTCGTAGTTGAGTTTACCGGCGGCCAATGACCGCGCCGCTAAAGCCCCGCGACGTCGACGCTCGGCTTCGGCTTTGGCGCTCAGCGCGGTCGTCTTCACGGCGTGCTCCACTTCCGGCAAGCCACCTGTCGTTTTGGCTGCAGTCAACATTTCGGCCACGGCGTTCGCCACGCCCAAACGTACGTGATCGCCGCGAGTGTGGTGTTCCGATGTACCTCCGCCGGCGGTCCCGAATTGGCTCGAAAACTCGTCCAATAGCCGTTTGGCTAGGTTGTTGCCGTTGTCGGCTTTTGGCAATTCCTCGCGTGCGCCGCACACCGCGTTCAAAATATGACCGGCAACGATTTCGGCGACTAACCGGACGAACTCGACGGTGTTCACGTACTCCTTGTCTGCGGGCCTGACTTGTTTCGGACGTCGACGGTGTTCTGCCTGCGCCGATTCCAAATCGTTGATTATTCTGTAGGTCGTCAGCAGATAGTGATTCAATTGCCTGTACGTGTACATACATGTATTGTATATTAAACTAATGAAAATCCCAATTTTAACACATTTTTAGATTGGAATTTTTTTTTATCTTACCTATATCAAATAATTCTTTATCGTGTTGTAGTTATAGTAGTGAATAAAAATGTTGATTACTTTAACCCTCTCCCCTCCCAAGTTTTTTCCGGCTAATACCTTGCGCAGTATTATATAGTTAGGTATCTATAATATACTCGAGGTACACGTAAATATAGGGCCCAAGATGATTTCATGTATTGGGTTGAATAGGGTTTTTTTTAATGAAATGTTATAAAATAAAATATTTCATCTACTCGCCAACTCAGAACTTCGTTGCAATACTCGAAATCATATTAATGATACAATATAAATACACGCATATGAGGATAAAAAATAAAAATAAAAAAATTATAAACAAATATTTTAATAAAATCGAAAATACAATATTTTATTTAAGTTTAAATGGCACTTATTATTGTTCATAAATTTTGATAGAGCTATATGTTTTTTTGTAATCTTGACTCATTGAATTTTAATTCTTAAATATGAGAACAGGTTGATATTTTTAATTTTTAATTGATCAAAATTACAAAAACTAACAGTTTTATAAATCGAAATTTGTTATTAGTTCATTACCTTTATAAAATATCTATTGCATTCCATAAATGTGTTTATATGACAATATTTTTCGAACTTTATTGAAAAACTTCGATTAGAAATTTTATTCTACAAAAATATCTAGTGATACCTCTTACCTTTTAATACACTCCTTGTCGAAATTAAGTTTACCTACAGAATTTCAAAAACTATAAAAATCTTAACATTTGTTATCAGATGTATATTTTGACTTAAAATTATTTATAATGGTTAATTAAAATCGTTTTAAGCCAAATGTGGGCATATGAGTAAAATACAGTTTTAGTGAATATATGTTTGTAATAATTATAACTATATTTACAACTAATAATGAACTATTTTCAACCCTTTTTTTGAAATATTTTTGTACAACATACATTTTATAATAGATAGCCTTACAATTATTTTATACTACTAAGTAATAATTTTTATAAGAGAGCAATATAATGCTTAAAACATAGAAGGAAATAACTTTTCTTTTTTAAAATTAATTTAAAAGATTAATTTTCTTGTAAAATTTGAACCTAAAATGATCAGTCATTGTAATAATAATATGTAATAACTAATAAGTATTGTATTACATATTTTTTTAATAGAATCGAATGTAAAAAACTGTCTACATTATATATTTATATGTCATAGTGATATTAAATAAAAACATAGTTTTTTTTATAACAAAGAGTTATAATTATTATTTTGTACTAACTTTTTTGTGGTATATCAATGGTTTTGATTTTAAATTAACCATTATATTTGTTTTAATTTATAAAAACGGATGTCTACTGTATCTAATTTTTATAATGACGTTTTTATTTTTTCTTACCCTTTAATACAATAATACCTATACTACCTATATCGGCTATATCTATATTAAATGCTTATATAACTTAAACCGACTAAAAGCTTAAAACAAATTTCATGGTTTATACGGACAAATATTAATGATATTATCATATTTATTTAGGTACATACTTGTTTTTGGCGCCTAAAGATTTTAGATTATTCTTTAATTGTTTCAAGTGTCTTGCGTCTAAAAATGTAGTAGTTTGTGTGTGATGATTGAACGTTATCTTAGGTTTCACAGGATCATCCATTACTGTTATATATTAAAATATTATAATATTTCATCAACTTCACTATAATACTATAATGTACATTCCAAAATTAATTTAATCAACACATACATTGCGTACGTACTATATAATATGTACTATTAAGTCCACGGAGTATCCCTCGTGTACACCTTCACTACACAAGCGCGTGAACAATTGAAATTTGAAATTTTAGAATAGAATTTTTGGAAATTACGGCGTTTCATGTTTCAGATTCATCGACGTCGATGATATCATCTGGGAATCTGTTTACGGTTCGCGTTTGATATCGTTGCTGTGGTAGAAACTCTCACAATCTCACTTTATGTACATAATGTATATTTATATTGCCACCACCTACGTTTTGCATAAAAATAAAGTATGTATTATATATTTAATTGCAACTTTGAAGCATATTCTGGACTTGGTTTCAGTTTCATGTGGTGGTTGGGAAGTAGGGTGAAAATACCAATATTTATTTTTTTATTTATATACTGCATATAAAATTATCTGAGCCACCTTCACAAAAACGTGTACACATCTTATTGTTTAATATTTTTCAATATCACATGAACGTAATTTCCCGCGTTAAAACTGATTGAAAATTGATTGATTATCGTCTAATGCTATTAATAAGGTTTATTTTATCCCTCACGCGACTGTACTTGTATTGTTTTTGTGGATTAGTATCGTCAAACAGCCGCTGAGTTAACGTAATTTGTTTTATTTTCCTTAGAATATAATAATAAAAAATACGTGTGAACGCAAAACATCAGCTGATGTTTATCACTACATTCACTATCAAAAATACATGTAATCATTAATTTATTAATTTATTTAACTCTTCAAAATCAAGAGATGTGTGATTCACATATTTTTTTGTTACCGAGGGACATAACATATTCTAAATACAGATGAAAATAAATGAAATCATCTGCATATACGCGATGATATCAAGTAAGATTTATGACTGAGAATCATTAAGGAAATATGTCTTAAAAAAACAAAATGCTCCGTCCCAAATGGTCAACACACTGAAATAGACTTGATGCCAGCCAACGTGTTAAAGGGATTGGATATACTAATCGTTTTTTCAACATAGGCACTTATGCACACACGATTGTGGCTGTATACGGGTGCTAGTCAACGTAGTAAATTATCGAAATATATTTAATGACGAACACAAAAAATAAAAAACACACATCATTGTAAAACCAACAATGCGTTTGTAGATAAAACTATACACTCAGAACCTGAAAAATGAATCAGTTAAATATGTGAATGGCGTTAGCATAAAACAGTATTTTAGTGGATGAGCTGCGCCACAGTGCTGATGTCCGTACAATGGCGATATACGCGTGAATTATGTGTATCGTGTAATATAATATAATATTATATATTTATATAAATGTGTATCTCAAACATATTATAAACGGTCTGACCATACTCAAGATTGTAATCTAATCTTCGTGCAGAATGTATATACTATATTAGTATACATATACAATGGGTTGACGTTTGTGATTAAAAACGAAAATGTTTAAGACTGTAAAATTTACAATTTATTAGTCATCGTGTATATTATATTATTATAATTAAGTATAAGGTATACAGGAGAAAACAAAATACGTAACTAAAAATAAAAGAGAGACGAGTGAAATGAAAGATTTTATAGACAAAAAATATAATTAAACGTAGGACGAAAACGCGTGACGTCTACTTACAAGGTACAAAATTAGCTAAAATCAACAAAATTAACAATACATTAAAATCTGCGTAGTGTACCGGTGTTGAAGTATAAGAACGAGCCGTTCGACAAACCGCGTATATTTACACAAAAAACATACAAACGGAACAGTTTGAAACAAAAATATACAATACAAATACATTATAATATTATGCACACTATTTATAATAATATGTTATATAATACAAATACAATATCATGTGGGCAATATAAATCGATATTTTTATTAGTTTTTTTCCAACGACATAATATGCATAATATAAACGATTTTTGTTTGACTTCATTGTAAATATCGCGTTACCGGAATGAATTTTTGGTGGGTAATAGACAATAGTGTACACAGTTATACCGTTTTAATATTACTATATTATTATATAATTGCAATCGTGTTTTAATTTTAAAGCGGTAATTAAATACAAAATTAAAAAAAAAAAAAAATAGGAATCGGGTTTTTTAATTGCCTCACAGCATCAATAGTTTGCACTCAAAAAATGTTATATACAAAGTATAATGAATAAAAGGAACATACAAAAAATTAATTGGACTACCCAACAAGAAAATTAAACGCTATATACATATAGGTATATATCATTGTACAATAGTTATCATATTAAATGTTGAGACTTAAACCTATATCGAAACAAATTCACACGTGTATTTTTATGTTACATCATATATTATATTATATACATAGTAAAGCCGACAAGCTGCGCAGGTATAGTAGTCATTGTAATAATACAACTTGACTTTTCTTGTGACCTCCGACCATAAATTTAATATATCATTTTATCACGACGTATATGGTCAGCTAGCGAATGCGGTACGACACGAGTACGTTTCGCAAGTGAGAGAGATACGCTGTTGTGGGCGGATGAGCGAGCGAGATGAAAGAATTCGTGACGTTTACCACATGTTAACTACCTACTACACACAATCGTATTGTACGTACCGATGTTTTATACAATTCATAATACCTATACAAACGCATATAAACTCCGCATACTTGACCGGAAGACCTATCAAAACGATAACGGTTGTTTTTTGTTTATTTTTTTTGTTGCTTTCACTCGATCACACCCCGCCGCCGCCGCACACTCCGCCAAGGGACTACGATCATTGGCGACTGGCATTGAGCTTGTATTATTTCTGAAAATCGACTACCGACAACAATAATCGTACCCGCAACAGTACATAATAATAATATCATACCTATGATATTACACACGTATGTGTAGGTGTGCACGTCGTGTCATGGTATTATTATTATATTGCATTGTGTGTTTCATACATTGTATAGTAGGTACCTATATGTGCATTATAAGTCGCATCCCTTAAAAGCCGTACGCAGAGCAAATAATATCAACCATACAATTCGGAATGTGGCATTGTGGCACTTTTGAGTTATCGTCATCGCAGCGTCATATAATATATATATATATAAGTGTAGGTGTACAATACTATATTATTGTCACCGCGATCCAGTACGTTATTAAGGTATAATAATAAATAGATCTTAAAATATTATATTATAATATAGTTCTGATCAAACGAAAACGTCCCTCTCGACGAATGACCACGCGGCCGCCACGCAACGTTTAGATAAAAAAAAAAATACCATGTGGCATGTGTTATAACTTATGAGTTATAATATTCACGACGCAGAACACGAGTTTTACAATCATTTTTATGAACCGATATGTTGTAAACAATATTACGATAATAATTGTAAGGCGGGCGTGTTGCAGTGCGGAAAAACGACCGTAATTTTGTTCACTAATCTATTTTTTTTCATCTTGTATTGCTGTTCACGTACGATTTTCAAAAAAAAAAAAAACTGAAACTATATTATATTAGTATTGGTATATGGCTATATTATATGCGCTCATTTCCAGGACGAATCTGCAGCGTGTGTAGGACTTCAGATTGACGTCTGTCAACGATAATATACATATGTTTAATCGACAGGCTGCGCCGGTAATCGGTATGTGTACGCATTTATAGGAACCTACGACGATGACGCACTTCGTCGCACAACGAACTTAACTGCACCGGCACGAGACTTGAGAAAATCAATTTTTTTTAAACCTGCGAACGTATCGACATCACTGCGGGATACGTTCAGTGTACGGCTACCGCATCTCTTCTGCAGGCAAACGTGGCGGGTTGTGGGCAGGCGGAATGTTCGTCCGGATAGAAGAAAACTGCGAAAAGTCGTCGGAGCTAGTTGGATCACCCGGGGGACTGGGAGTTCAGTACCACGTGTAGAACGGCGGATGCGTCTGTCGGGGCTGGTAGTAAGCAGCCGAAGTGGGACTCATCTGACCGCCCATGCAAGCAGTCGGTATGAGAGCGGGCTGCGGGCTTATCCGGGTCGGGTTCATGGGCGGCATCTGATGGTGTCCGCTGACGCTGCCTCCGCCGCCGATGCCGATTCCGTGGTGGTTGGCCAGCGACGACCAGCTGGACGGGCTCTGCATGGACACTAGTTCGGACGACGACACCGTGATCAGGCTTTCGCCACCGTTCGCTCCTGCTTGCAAAAATCCAAATTTAAGTATACAGGTATGAAGATATTAGACATCTATAATGTAGCTATTACACTAACCCTCAGACAAATAATGCATAAATCAAATTGTTATCCCTTTTACCAGCCTTTCCAACTGTACGATAAGGATAAAACGTAAATATATCCCAAAGTATGCGTTTGATACTACAATAGTGAATATAAGAGGTATAAATGTAATGTATTGGCCAAAATAATTTCTTTTATGAGAACATTCGTGAAAAGCTAAAACCATTCTTCACAAAAGTTATGTGTCTTAAGATTTTAGTAAATTCTGAACGCGACACTTGTAAACTTTAAAGTACCTATATAGAATCGATATTCGTTTTTTAAACTTAAGTATATATGTACAATATGCTGCATACAAATTGCTATGCTATTATTTTGTATTTAGGTATAAACACCTATCCGATAAAGTGCCAGTAGGAAAAAAACCACACACTTAAATAAAGTAAAACTCGCGAATAGATTGTTTATGAATTCTATGATCATTAAATAATACTCCACGGGCTCCTACTCGCGTTTTATACATTGAATAAAATCGTACTGTGACGACTATACTACTGGTACAGTCCGGTACGCCCGACGCCCCGCCCTCGTATATGATTATTCAGTTATTATACTTGATGCACGCGTCCACAAATGTCATAATATAAAGAACCAAAAATAATAAATTAATTTGATTGGAATAATAATTGGATACGTCTAATAAAATATTTTAGAACGTATGATAATAATTTGTGAACGTTGATGTGTATATTACCAAAAGTCCTGTGGTAAATACAAATTTCCAAATTGTTTCACATTGCGGACGTTGTGGCAATTGTATACCCAAACCAATTATAATATTTTATGGGTACCCTGTTGTTATACATATGTGTGTACGGCCATCGAAATTTTGTTTAATTTACAATATTAATAATAAAAGTATAAATATGTATTTAAGTTTAAATTATGTAATTTAACATACACATTATTTCGATTAACGAATAAGGTATTATAAAAATAAATCAAATGGCGCGTCTAAAGAAGAAAGGTACAAAATATACACGAGCGCAGTAAGTTGCGTCGGACTTGTTGAAAAGTAGAAAAGTCCATATTATATATATTATTATACCCACAGGAGTACTCTATTTTAGTCTAACAGCCAGTCAAAAGGACGAATCCATCCCCGAATACGGCATAGTATACTCTATACAGCTCCCCATCACACGTACACGCTTCAGCCGAATAAGGGTCGCAGTTAGGAGTGATGGATGTATACTAATATTTTGACTTACCGTTCGATTGTCCCATGAGTGTGATGTTGGCCGACACCGGAGACAGCTGATGGTGCGTGATCATCGTGGGAGCCGAGTTGGCCGCCGCCGAACCGATCTGATAGGACTGCGACGCGGCCGATAGCAAGTTCGGCGACGAGGCTTGATGATGGCTGCCGCCCGGACCGATGTGCAATTGCGAGAGCTGACCGCTTCCGTTCAACTGTCCCATCTGCAAGGCGAAACGATAAGATATAATTATAAAAACTTTTTATATAACTATAATTGTTGACCGAATAGGATATATATTGTATATAGGTCACACCGGAGTTTCAAATTTTAATATTTGTGTCCGGAAAAAATGTATAATACTTATTTTAAAAATTAAGTTTGTAACATTTTTTAATACCACGGTGGAAGGGGGGTGAGAGCTTTTACAAAAATAAAAAGGAACACTGAGTGAAAAAAAGTTCTAGTTCTGTAAGCCGTTCTATAGATCAGGTTCGTCGATGAAATATGTTTTTGCAAAAGTGGTCGACTATATTTTATTTTCTTTCTACAATTTACTTAGACTCACACGAATACGTTATTTTCGACGATTGCTCTGGCACGGAATTTCGGATAAATCGTTTATTACCGGATCACGGTATACCTTCAGTTAATACCGTGGTCTATCAAAAACAGTGCCAGTTCGCCCAACCCTGTATGATTCGGATAATGTAGTAAGATCGTCGAATCGCGTTATTTATAATAATAATAACAATATATTTTATTTAACGACGGTGATCGTATACATGCATATTATTTGATAATACGAAACAGATATTATGTTATGCGACGGCGAGACCGGATCCATACTCGACGATAATGCACACATAACGTTATAATATTATGTATATATATATACATCACGAGCGGCGGGGACGTCCGTCACCGCAGCACGACAATAATATATTATAATATACGGTTATAAATAACTCAGCTACCCCGCCGGTAAATGGTGTCACCGCGAGACCCTTTTTACGACGTCCTCGCAGCCGGTGACCGGTCGGGCATCATGAAAATGTATTATTATGTGTATATACACACACACACACACACACACACACACATATATATATACATAGGTGTATAGCACGTATACGAGTGCATAAATAATATTATAACTTATAAGCATGACGGCGGCGGCAATATACGTTTTCCAGAAAGAAAATCATTAATGTTACCACGTGCGAGTCCCGTTTTATGATATGAGAAGATTAATAGTATTATAATGTTACAGTCCTATCGATCGTCTCGATGAAATTATGACATTATACTGTTTTTATTAGTATAGTTGTTTTAGGTACCTCCTGGCTTCTATACCTACGACAAACGAAACCAGCTACGACGGAATGTTGTATAATATATATATTATTATATATACAAGGCGATTCACCATTTACCAAGCACGCCTGTCCCAATGTTTTCCTCTAATAATAAATGTATTCTAATTATTGATATTTCTAAGCATACAGAATTTTCGTTTTTACCATTTAAAGAATGTGGTGATAAAGAATTATTTTTTAAACGAGAACCATCTTTTTTTCCTACTAATTATTAATCAGGGATTTTTTGAATTTTTGAGTATAATCAAATACAAATTTGAACAAAATATAGTCTCTGAGTTTATAAAATGTATGTAATAATTATATATACAAAATGATAATATAGTTCTTAAAAATGGTTTTACAAAATTATAAAAGTTGGGGTGGATATAATTTTGAAGATGGTACCTTTTTTGTTTATGAAAGTTAATCTATAAAATATTGTATAAATTACTTTATAACGTTTAACGGTGTCCGTACGAAATTTTGTATGATGTATGAACTACGAAAGGGTTTAATTCGTATTTATATGTACATTTACATGCCATGCCTTTTTTTTAGTTTACCAACGATCACGGTGGAATTGGTGAGTGACGTGAATCATACTGTATTACGGTCGTACGAAAACTTACTTGAGAAGTTAGCAGCGACGACGTGGACGTGTAAAGCGGCGTGGTCGGATATGTACCACCCGCGATACCTATGTACGACGTGGCCGTTGCTGCTTCGGTACTGATGTTGCTGTGAGGCCTGTTGTCGTGGTCGATTAATGACGTGGCGCCTAGACCGCTGTACATCAGGCTGTTTTGCTGATGTTCGTCCTTGATCATCTGTTGCTGCTGTTGTTGCTGTTGCTGCTGCTGCTGCTGCTGCTGCTGTTGCTGATGATGGTGGTCGTCAGTTTCTATACATATGTTTAAAATAATAATTTATTAGCACAATCAACGATAATACGCCTGCAAATAAGTATATTATTATTGTCATATGTGATGCAAGTTTAGCTATGCACTAATTATTTTAAGTAATGTACTTTGTCACGAGAAACGCTTCAAATTTTCCAAAAATCGCATTCAAATTCTACAGTAGACACCTGTACAACTAATTAGTTATTTGACTCGTAAAATGCGTTCATATAAAAGGTATGTCAGAAATTAAATATTTTTAATGATTTCGAGATAAATTTTTTTGCACTTCAAACGCATATTTGATTGAATTGGATAATAAAATAAATAAAAACATGTTTTATAATAGTTTAATTATAATAGTGTGCACGATTCCTCATACCTTTGTATCCGTCCGGCGTCGTGTTGTACGGTTCGTGCAACTGTTGCGGCGACATTATGTAAGCGGGCGTGGATGACGAGTTTGGGCCCGACGACTGTTGTTGTTGGTTCTGTTGTTGCTGAGCGGATGGCGAGTACCCGAGGGCCAATCCCATGCCGTAACCACCGGAACCTGGCGTGGAACTTCCGGTGTTGCTAGACATTTGCTTTCTTAGTCTGGCACGCCGATTGCTGAACCATACCTGCAGAGAAACGGCACACACACATTGTCAATGATATGGGTTTGCATTGATTTAATACTATCATATAATTGCTTAAACAGCGGTTGAAGAAATTTAAAAAAAAAAATGATAACAATTAGAAATTTGAATTTCCTATATGTATAACGATTGTGGGTGGTCAATCAGCATAGGTGCACAGGGAGAGGGGAAATTAAATTTCAGCTGTCCATACTAAAAAATAAATCGATGTATCGATAATAATACTAATAATAATTAGGCTTATAAGTTATACAGACAAAACATTATAAAATAATATAAATATATGCATGACAAAATGTAATTAAAATACCTATTAAATTTATAAATTGTAATGAAAGAATAATGACGAATACATATTAAATTAATTCTCAAAAAATGGTTTAGTACAAATTTTTGAAAATTAAGATTTAAGAAATTGAATTAATATGCATTTTAAAATATTGTTTTTAAATCCGTCACTAAATAAAATGGATTAATTTATTGTAGTATTTATTCTACAACTTAACTGTGTTCACCAATATACATAAATAATTTTAACGATTTAATGTCGAATTATCGGCAAATATAAACTAATATATGGTACTATATTGGAACATTTTTAAACGTTTCTTTAGTGCGCAGAGTAGAAAACGACGGCAGTAGGAGAAATGGTTAACACGCATTTTGTTCAATACGCAAAGATATAATAATTATAGTTTTTACATAAAATTACATGAATTGTTGCAATAAACTATAATAAAATATAAATATTCATACTATTTAAAAAACTATTTTTATCTTTATAGTTTAAACTTTTGAAGTTAAACTACTTAACAACTTATCTTTAATTTAAACTTGAAATATAATTTCATATTTTATACTTATTGCCCGCCTACATAGCACATTCTATAAACTGTCCATTTTTCTACTTAACACGTAGTTTATAAATTCGTATATTGTCACCTGTATTCTGGCTTCGGTCAGTTTGGTGCGCTGGGCCAATTCTTCTCTAGTGTAAATGTCTGGGTACTGCGTGCGCTCGAACGCCTTTTCTAGCTCATCCAACTGCAACGCAGTAAACGTGGTTCTGCTGCGGCGTTGTTTGCGTTTTAGCGGGATACCCGGTTCTGAATCGCAGTCCGAACCGTCTGAAGTTTTACCTGTACAACATATAGTAACGCATGAGGATGAAATCTTGTTTGAATCGAACAAATTAGGAAAAAAAAACTTAAAAAATTAAGCGCCTTTATTTTTATCCGCGTGGAATATAATATTTTCCACTTCGCAGAAAGCGATTTTAGGTCGCACACAAGTCTTATGACAAATTATTCGTTATGATGACAAAAATGATATTAAATAGAAATCGATTGTCATTTTTAAGATTTAACGTTGCGTGTTGTTATTAAAATGGTTTCCAATATTCATAAAAATAGTGCAAATCGTTACATTGTTTGCTTAATAATTTTACCTATTTGAATATCAACTTGTGTAATAACTTTAATAAACATAATTATTCATTTTAAAATTAAATTAAATTATTTTAGTAATCATTCACATTTTTAACCGTTACGTATATAAACAATAAATATTGAAAATAATTGCAATTTCAAACAGTGACGTTTCATTTTGTTTAATGCCAAAATTAATAAATTATTAAAAGGCTTCTATTTCGTTTTTACAACTGTGAATTTAATTCTTTTGTAATAAATTTTATGTAGACATAAAATATAAATTACGTGGCTACCATTGATAATACCTAATATAAAAATACCTTTATCGATAACCTTCTATCAAACATATTTTATCATTAGGTGTCTATCATTAATGATTTATAATCAGCACAATTAATTGATGACCGATAATAAGTTCATTTTACAAGAATATCCAAATTTTAAACACTGAAAAAATATGTGTATAAATATATAATAATTATCAGGGTTTAAATTTAAATGGATAGCAATTTATTATATTACCTATATAATAATCACGGATTACAGTCTTCGACGTGTAAAGTATAAATGTTGCTGGTCATTAAATCATCAAATAACTATAAATCTATCTATATAGCAATTTAATCTAACCAAGCAAAAAACCATAATTATTATTAATATTACGAGGGGGACGCCTCAAATAACATCAGTTGTTTTAATGACAAAAAGGTAAAAAAAAAAAAAAATGTTTACGAAACGCCCAAGTAAAATGAATTTCGTGGAATGAATATATTAGTATAACCATGTTATATAGATCATTCAAAACGAGCAAGGGTTTTTGAGCAACTGTACATATATTATTATTATTGTAAGTATACCATCCGGCTAAACGTATGCCGAGACGAACACACACATACAACAGTTTAGGATTCGAAAGTGTCGGATGACTGAAGTACGTAATTTCGGCAGACCGCAACGATTGGGTTACACAAAGAGACCGACCGGCGGCGGCGGCGGTGGCAACGAACATATTTTGCCAGCGATCACTTGTTTTTGTTTTATTGTGTTTTCGTGATGCATTATTAGTGTTTACGTGTGTGTGTGAGTGTAGATGAGATGGGAAAGAAAAAAGGCGGCGCACTGTTGCTAGTCGCACGTCACTGGCGGCGGAGGGAAACGAAAAATCATTTTTCATAATAATTTAGCAAAAAAAACTTCGCTGTGGGTTTTTGGCGGCGTCGCGGCGGCATGCGGTCACACAGAGTCGAAGGCGCTTACGAACCGTCGGCGGCGGCCAAAACCCAAAATCGGGTAATGGTTTTTAAAATAACAATAACGCTGTACGTCGTCGCGGCGGGTATATTATGTATACCATTATTGGCATTATTATCATTATCATCATTATATTATTGTTATATATTGTGTATATGGATATGGATGTATACTAATGACGTTTGCGGTACGAGAATCGGTTTTTCGCGATGCGAATACAAGTCGGAGACGATGATTGTATTATAAATCTATATGATATGATGATATTCTGTATCGACACACAATTTGTAAACGACCGTCAGGTGTGTGATACCGAGACTATAGTTGCGTGCCGCCGTCGTGCGTTCGGTTTTGATAATGCCGCCTCGTTGCAGATATAATAATGTTCAAAACTAAATCGATAGCGAACAATATTACCTATTATACTTATATTTTGTCATAATTTGTGAATAAGTGTGGTTATAAGCAAGACGTGTTTATAATATTTTCTGCTCGATAACATTTTGTTTAAAGCTGCATTTGACCTTTTTCCACAAAAGTTGTGCACAATAATAAAAGTGTTATGTTATATTTTTATGGTTTTATTCAATCTTTGACCGTTGGACGAGTTATACGATTTCTGTATCAAATAATTATTTATAAATAAAAGGTTTTACGTAAATATTTTTATCGATTCTCTTTATTTTATTATTATACTTATCTAAATGTCGTAAGTCGTTTATTTTAATATCCGTGGAGGTAGGTATATGTAACAAACATATTTGGGATTGTTAAATTTTATGTTTATGAATTCCAGACACATGTATGTTAACTTAAAAATAATAGTATTTTAACACATTGATTTGTTAAAATTCCGTCAAACGGTTTTTAATCAATTTTTATAAACAATATTATGGTATGTACTTATCTTAAAATAAGCACTATTTCGCATACTTGTTGTTTAAGTAATGGGTTTTGAGTTTTCACCCGTTAGTATATATATAGGTATAATATAATTCATCGATTGGAAGGAAAAAATATGTTTTAATGGTTTTAAACGAAACCATTATCTCATATCAATCAGGTTTTCGACTTGTGTGGCTTATCTTTTCCACACCATTCAAAAGCTATTGTTACGTGGTTATATGGCGACGTGGTCACTAAAATTTTTTACTACGACAATTTAAATATCCCTAACTCACACATTGGAATTATAATAAATGTTTAACGGCGGAATTCTGCAGTAATAGAGTATACGGCTTCCATTCCATCAAAGTAATACTCATATATAATACACATCTGAACGAATGCCAAACACAATAAAAACTGTTTTATTATCGCTTCATTAGAGGAGAACTAAGAAAGAAAAAAAATCGGTTTCGCAAATGTGTTGTCACGGCCACAATATTAACGATTTGAAAAAGTATCAAGTTGAAAAAATAACTTTATGTTCTAAGAATAATTATTAATAGACTATCGAACTTTCATTTTAATATCACAATTTTAAGTTCTAATATTTAATAATTTATGAATAATTTTAATTGTTTAAATTTTAAAATTGGTAGACCTTTTTTTGACAATCACGATAATAATTTTTAATAATTTATATAATCAATATTATGTTTTATTAAACCCATGTTTGATTTACACGATCGTATACGCATAAGTTACAAATTGTTAAGGGCATCATGAAATATTTTTGTCTTCAAGAGTTTTGTATTCAGTTTCTATACTTACCTTATATACTACTTCTATATACTACTATATATTACTTCTATATATACCTTAAATATAATTACAATATAAACATGTGTATTTATTGTAGCTATAGTTACCATAATAAAAACAACATGCATATTGCGTATGTATATTTTTAAAAGGTAAAATAAACTTACCGTCGCTAACTTTTTTCTCTGAAGCCGAATCATCCCCATCGTGGCCCCTTAAAAGCCTTGATATTGCGCTAATAGACGGAGCGCTTCCTCGGTCACACAATCCTTCTCTAATCAATCTATAACAATATAAAAAATAACATAGAAAAATTATTTACAATACGATTTTCTGCACACTATAATTAGGTATTATTAATTATATATTAAGACGCGTATTTTTTCCCAAGCGAAACTATTGGTGTGTATTTTATTTAAATACTTTATTTTATCATCTTATTCACACCCACGTACTCTCGATTATTTACTATTGTCGATGGGTATTATGTAGAAATATTGATTTAAGTATTAGGTCATGTATATACCTGAACTACCGTATAGGTGCATATAATAGCTACATAGGTTGCAGTATTGGAGAGTTGATATAACGTTCTGAAACTATATTTTTCTTCGACTATACCTAAAAATAAGGTTCAAAATAAAACCCATGCAAAGGCCCTCCTACCGTGTTTGGAAGAACGGCAGTACTGTATTTATTTTTTTGTTCAGAAATAAAAAAAATAATAATAAATAATAACAAATACGTAATAATAAAAACGAAAGGAATGAATTCAAAAAACAGAAAAAAAAATAAAACGGTAACATCCCCCTACTGTGGTAGTATTATAATACCGGTAGAAAACTGTTTTGAAATAAAAAAAATTCACAAAATAAGGACAACTCACGTGTATTGTAAAAATAAGAAATAATGATGCCCGGAAGAGAGGGGTTCGATTTATATTTTATATATACGCATACAGACGTGTCACAATGTATTATATTATTACATTATGATAATAACGTCGAATAATTGCGTAATAATCGAAAACAATTGGATTACACAACCGATAAAAGAGGAAAACAATAGACCAAGTGGACATTTGTAGCGTTATGTAATGAGAATAATTTGCGCTGTATTCGGAAAAGTGTTTGTACACTGCAATACATGTAATTTTACTACGGGAAGTATGATAGATATATTTTATTCCACAAAACTACGTATAAGAAGTATCTATACTACTGCATGCATCACGAATAGAATATATATATATGTACAATATTTTAGCTATATTTTTTCATAAGCTAAAATTTTCATATTCCCTACGGGGTACTGGAATTTTAAGACACTTAAGGTATTATGTACATGCATTTATATTATATACACATCATATCTATATACACATAATATTATATCCAACGGACGATCAGTTTTTATGTTTAAGTAGTTGACAAGTGTAGAAATAAATTTCAGACTACTTTAAGAAACCATTAATTTATGTACGGAATTTTATTGTTGTATGACGTCTTAACAAGCATGAAATAACTAAGCAGTGCATACATACTGGACTACCTAACAATACGATTGAGAGAAAAAAATCGAAGTTGAATAGTGACAAAAAAAAAAGAAAAAGAATCCAAAGGTCATATTCTGAAACCGTTATTTATGGCTCTGTACACCAAATATCTATAGTATGCAGGTATATACATTGTATATATATATATATATATATATATATATGTAGCGGCAGCAATCCTACATAATAGTATAGAAGCGAGCCAGTTTAGAGTCAATAAATTTGAATGCCCTTCAGTGAGTTGAAAATTGATGGCTAAAGGGTGCAGCAAGGGTAAAAAGTCTTGACCCTATATTATAAAAGAAAAAAACATCCCATTGACAACTGATGATTGTATTAAGTATACATACATAGTACGTGGATTTTATGTCTTGTTTGGGAAAAAAACCACGGAGCACGCGTCCCTTTTATATAGAACATACATAATAATAAATTTTAAAACTAATAAACCAAAATCATTGCTGTGTAGTTTTATTTTCCTTTATACAAGAAAAAGAGTTCCGTTTGAAATTTTAAGAGAAATACGTAAACACTAACCTTTTATTATCGTGATATTGGGCGGGCTCATTGTCATTTCTGAAACAAAAACGGGATCATTCTTAGAGCTTTATTCAATTTGAAATACAGCAAAGAAATCACTTAAAAACTTAATAACACAATTTATACTTAAAACACAATAATACGGATCCGAAGACTATCTATAAAAGTATGCCCTTAAACATTTTTTGATATAAATGTATTAGTACATATTATACGTGATTATTCGATTAAAATCCTCCGGAGAAAGCGATAATAAAATTTCGGCCGGCGAGGTAATATTTATAATATAGGTACACCTAATATTTTATTTATATTACACTGTCATCGTGTTTATTTTATATCCAAAAATTTATGCAGTACCACTGTACAAGTCATAATAATAATAAAAATTAAACGATTTGGTTCAATGGGCGTGTACGAGTACAGGAGTACAGTTCATATATTTATTAATTTATCGTCGTTTTTATTAACTGTACGTTCAAAAGGTAGATAGGTACATGTATACCCAATAGAAAAGGCTGCTAGAAATATAATATTGCCATTAGCCATATGCCGTTTGAAAGTATTCATTTATTATATAATAATTGTCTTATATATATATATATATTTTATATGCTATTGTTGTTGCCTCTACAATGTAGACTAATTTTGATTAGACGATGATGGTATTATTAATAAGTTATCGGCCCCCTAAAATTACTATAATATGTGAAATGTATAAAAGATATATAAAAAGTAACAACTAAAAAAAATGAAAAATGTCATAATTATTTATACGAAAATGAAATATATGCTATTTTAAAACTATTTAATAATAATAATAAATACATAATAATGTATAATTAAAAGTTTTAATTTTTAAATAAAAAATACATTTTTAAGTTTATCTTTTACGTAATTTACGTGACTTTCAAAATTATCTTTAACAGTTACACTTTATTGAACTATTTAACTTATTAGGTAGGTAGTTATTTTGTATGATGTTATGTGTAATATGTGTGGTCATAATATTTATATATTGTTATATGTAATAGATAATCAATAGTTTTTAATTCTCATTGAATAGTATAAAAATTATATTACCTAATATTATAGGTACATTTATATAGGTATAACCATATAGGTATTTGGCACGGCTTGTTATAAGTTAGGCTAGAGGTATAATTATTATTATATAACTTCTTTGGAGGAAAAATTAATAGTACTCATATATACTAAACTTATTTAAATGTGTTTTGTGTTGAAATATCTATTATCTGTTGGTATACCAAATAATAGTCGATGTACAAATAATACGAATATATACTGTTGCGGGAGAGATCGAATAAACGTAAGTCGATATACTGTCGATAATTTATTATACACTGTATATAGACAGAAGCAAAGATATATTTTAAGTATGCCTAAAAATATCGCAGAATTAAACAATATGTGTACGCATATTAAATTATATAGGGGAGGTATTTCGTATCTAAATCAAATACGAGTATTATAGGTATTTATCGAGAGAATATAGCAGGGCAAACATCGAGCATATAATATATTTATATATATCTACTTCGTCATATTATACAACAACTTTATTATAATGCATAAATATGAAATACACATATGGACAACTAAAATAAAATTTAGCTTTCGAATTATTTTTTATTTTGCTATACAATTTCAAACAGCGTACAGTTTTAGGCACAGATAGTTGAATTATACATATTTATATATAATAATATATTCTAGCAGTAATTTGGATTGCCGATTTCGGGCCGGGATTTACACGATGCCGACATATTATATTATTTTGAATTAGGCATATTACGAGTGTGGTATATCATAGGTAAGTAATAGATAGTAATATATCATTAGATTTAATGCCGTTGGTGTAGCATAAGATTTACATTTATAGCATATACATACCCAAAATATATAATATAATGTGTATATTGTATATACATTATACATTATACATAAACCTATATATAATATTATGTTCAAATAGTGCAAGTTACATTATTATAATAAATACTAAGTAATAATAGTATTTATCAATTTGTAATAAATTATGTAAGGTACCTGTCGCGTATTTCCCAGCTGAAAATTCCGGGATTTTCCGTCTTATACTCCTCGATTCGACGCTCCACGTCTGGCGTTGCGACTCTAGGCTTGCTGCCGCCAATCACGCCCGGTCGGATGCTACCTGTCTCTTGGTAGCGGTTCAGAATCTTCGATACGCATCCGTGTGACACGCGCAGCTGTCTGGATATGACGCATGGTCGTACGCCAGCCGCAGCCATTTCGACAATCTTCAGACGGATGTGGTTGGGCAAAGGCCGGCCGTTAATGAATACGCCACCTAACTGGTTCACCCGGCCCTGGCCTGTAGACACATCACACACAAATGGTGGTAAATAAAGGAATGACATAATATAGGTACATATATATATATATTATGTTAAGAAAATAATTAATATCACATCAAATGTATTATACATTATATAGGTGCGTTTTAAGCCGATTTAGGGATCTCGGGGGAAACTTAGTTTATATATAGGTAAGGGATAAATGGTATATAATATAATATATCAGAGGTAAGTCCCATTTGTGGTTTTTTACTATAAACTAAAACATTTGTAACTATTTGGGCTTATACTGCAGACCTAACATGTCGAGTCTTCAATTTAGCCGTATTTGTAAGCATGTCGGTATGATACGGTGGGTATAAACTATGAATATATTTTCTGACATATCATACAATTGTAATACATAATAATATAATCATGAATCATTGAAACATTTATTATAAGTCATTTTATACATTTCACTCACTCACGATCAGTAAGTTTTAAACGGATTTCAGTGTGGATTTATATGATCCATGTAATATTCAATATTATTCTTGAGTAAGTATAGATGTACCTATACTTATTTTGAATAGTCTAAAATAAATTAAATACATTTTTATTCTATAAAGCTTTTAATTTTTATTGTATTTGATTCTTAACAGTTGATTTCTATCCAATAACACTGTAATTTACTCAAGGAATAGAATGGTGTAGTTATTATAGCTAACCTAAGTTATTTGTAATAAATATTTAAGCAACCTCAGATCACAGCGCCATAGTATAATATATATACTGGAACTTGCTGTAAAACGATTTTCTGTCATAAGGGCTTGGAAAAATATAATAATGTCATGAAAATTTCATCTTCAAATTGTATGTATTATAAATTCCAAAACATGTTATATATTTTGCACAGCTGTTTTAAAATATACTTGAACTGTTCTAGAAGCATCTATATAAACCCAATATTTACACTGCATTATAATCACACCCTGAAAATGTTATAGCATGCGAAGAAAACTATAGCTTAACGAGTTCAGATGATGAGTAGAGGTATAATATAAAGTTATATACTGCAGAATAATTAATATAAATTATATAATATAACGTACAAAGCGACACAAGTTTTCACATGTACCATTAAGTTAAGTTAGATTTTTTTTATGTGGTATAGATTGTCAGGTACTATAGAAAATATAGATTGTTTCGTTCTATTTTACTACCGCGATCTATATTATATACTATTTATTAATTATTCTCACTCGCACGAGTATAGCTAGCGAATATGTATTTTATAACATAATGTTTATAATAATATGTATAATATAGGTACTTGCCTTGAAATGGGTATCCGGTAAAACAGGGCCTCATCATGCCGTAATTGGTAACCGTCATATTTTAGTAACCGTGCAGTGAGAAACTTTTGTAAAGCGGATGAACATCGAAAAACCGAACTAACGAATGTCTTATTTGTACGTGTAGGTTTAAGAAAATAATATATCGAAACAAAAAAACAACTAGTAACGAACAACGCGATATTGTTTTAAAAAACACACAAAAATGTACACGATTATGAAAAAAAAATATGTCTATACACTCGCGGGACGAATACTATTCGACGATAGTAAAAAAATATATACGGTACGCGTATTTCCTATATTTGTAGTAAATATAACACGAAACGCGGCGACAGGAATCGTAGTCGGACGATATTTTCTCTCCGTGACGTGCGTATATGGTATGTCGACGACGACCGTATACCCGGGTAATGAAGAGTAAGTGTATAATATCGGTGTACACGACGAGATATTGTATTATTATTGTACCGAACGCACGAAACGCCGCCGCATTGGTGTCCCGAACAAGACTGGATCCCGTGTGCCGGCGCACCGGCGGTGTAGGGCGTGCGGCTCGTGCCCACGGGGGCGTGTATAGCGTTCGCCGTCCGTCCGCCGCCGTCGACCAATGGCGGCCCGCCGCCGGAGCGCGGAGTGTGAGATTTTCCCCCGTTTCTGGTGGGTTTTATTATTATTTGTTTTAGTTTTTATTTTTTACCCACCGAAGTACATACCTACCCCCACCGCGCGTCAGCGGTTACCGCGACCACCGCCGTATCCGTATGTTAACCCGCACCGTGTGTATACGAAATAATATAATATTATAATAATAATATACGTCGTGTATAATACGCGGGAGCTAGATAGCATATATGCATAGTAACATCATATGCATTTATACACCGCGTATAAGTGTATATACCTGTTATACACATATCTGTTATTTTACATCCCCATCACACAGCCCCGCGTAGTACAGCTGAACCGTAGCCGTAGCTTTTTACGTGCGAAAATTAAAGATATATGTACCTATACCTATAGTAGAGCGATTTACGCCATCTCTTCTGCAACAGCGGACAACAGTATAGGTATAGTCGGCGTTTTTATGAATACATTATGTTCTTCTGAAATCTGAAACATTTAATACATATATATATATATATATATAGGTAACTATGGTGTTATATAACGCAGTACTGTACGACACGCGCGACAAAGATTTCGAATTTCACAGCGCGCCGCACGCGACGAGAAATGCGCGTATTATAAACGCCGCCGTATTGCCGCGCGGTCTGTGGTACAACGTAGGTAGATATTTCTGGACAATACCTTTTTAACTATTTTCATCCAATGTGATATCTGCGTACAGTACAATTATAGGCAGGTACTATATTATATAATGTTATGTAAGGTTTAAAAAATAATTTTTCAGCAGCTTTTTAAATATATTCTGATTTCTGGTGTATAAGTCGAACACGAATATATGGCAAACGTGAACAAGCTGCAATACAGAGAAATATGGTGTACTTATTTAGTATATTTGTACAATCGGTTACCAAAATATTTACCTATGTAATGTTGATGAGTTCATTTAAATGGGATTTCTCTAACTATTCTATAGATTATAAGATCAAACAGTTATAAACGCTTACGCTATACATATATATTATATAATAATACAATAATTTGTCTAATGTATTATATCTTTATGACATATAATAATTATTCAGTAAACTCTCGTCATGTCTAATCAAGTAGGTAACAGAAAAAAGTTCGTGAAAGATTTAAATTTAGTTTGAAAAATCGACATTATACATTATAAGAATTTATATACTATATAAGTTTACAATTATATAATAATATGTAGAAGTACCTGTGTTATAGTATAGTATATATAGTATTTATGTAAGATCTATATTGCATCGAAACCTTCAAGTTCCATAAAACCATATATAGCAAGAATATGGCGTTACGGTAATATCCTAGCTATATCCAATATAAGAATAAAATGTTTTAAATCGTGTGAGTTTAATACATATATTATTATTGAAGGACTTAAAAAAATATACATCAAGGAAAATGTATTTTAAAAGTCTATATACCTATATAAGATACGCCATATGCGTTTGTATAATATATATGATATAGTGTATAGTATATATATGTATTTAACTATATATGTAAACTATATTTATTATATAGGTACATTTGTATAATGACGTGCGCTTATAACACTTCAGCCGACGCGGAGGTGGTAAAATAATCAAACAGGCGAGTATCTATATAATAATAATAAGAGAAGTAAAAAAAAAAAAATTTAAAAAAATAAGAAAAAGATTTATAAGATGAAATCTGGCAGTAAAAAAAAAAATAAAATAAAATAAAAAAAAAAAATGGTGGATCGTGACGAATCGAAAGTAAGGACTTTCACGGGAAACGAAGCCAAACAAAAGGTTTGAGATGTTCAGCGGACCGTGCACGCATCGAGTGCAGCGCTCAATACCACACAGCCCGACAACTCGTACCATTTTTTTCTACTCTTTGTAGCCCATTATAATACCTACCAAACTATAATGGTCTAATGTATTATATAGTCCATTATTATTAGCCTATGTTCCCTTTACCACTTTATAATGATATTACGCCGAGAAAGTGTAGATATTAAATTATATATAAATATATATATATACACACATACACACACACTCACATATATATGAATATATATATATATATATATATATATTATGGATATCGAACGGGTCACTCGCATGGTGTAGCATGTCGTGTCATCGGATAACGCTCGAATAACGCCTCGAATCATGTATGTGCTGCACCCGAACGTAGGTCAATACTTGGCGTCAATGTGGAATTGTGCGTTTGGGCTTTGCCAAATGTACGTGTATACCTACATCACGGGGGTAGCACATTTTTCCTTTTCGTGCTCTCTGTTAATCCCTTATTGATTTATGTTTAGGACGTAAGCTGATTTTTTCTCGGTAAACAAACGCAATTCGCATTTTTTTTTTTACATACACAAGTTATTTTTTTTCCCTCCTGCTGTGGATTTTTAAACACTGCAAACCCTATAACAGCTATACACTCTATAGTATATTATACTTCTTTTGATATTTTTTCTTTTTATTCGTCCATTATATTATAAGTATTATATTGTATCTTTTGGGTCGCTAGTTCCATTTAGAAAAAACTCCGTGATGACAAATTGTTCGAACCTCCCAAGTCGAGTCACGCAACATTTCTGTGCAAAAGACAAAAAAAAATAAATATATTTTTGGCTACGTACAGATTTGACCTTGCGAATGGTCACCCTTGCGTTATATATAACGTGTATTTTTTTTGTTGTTATTACTTTTAACAACGCGTTGTATATAATATGTTTTATGTTATAGGAAATATGACTTGAGGACAAATTGTTTGTATATAATATATATATAATATATACCTAATCTACAGCAGTAGCAGATAAAATGTATGAATATATCCTCGAAAAATGCTGCAGTAAGTATTATATATTTATATACATTGTACACTGTATAGGTATCAAAAAAAAAGTATTTCATCGTTTTTTTAATAGAGATATTTTCGTAGAATATTATTATAATATTATATATCCGTGTATAGCTACTGCATTGTATGTACTATATTTAAATTATATGTATTATATAAATATTGCAGCAGAATGTTTCAATTTGTTGTAAATCAAAATATATAGGAAGAGATAATGCTAAATGTGTATACTGAATTTAAATAAAACAGTATACTTTGTAAGGACGGAATAATTTATATTTCACTGAAAAAAGTTAAAGCATTAAGTATAAAGGTGTTTTAAATAAATAGTTTGACTAAGTAGAAATATTCGTTTTGGTTTAGTAGGTACAAACATTTTATTAGCCGTCGAAATCTAATAAATAGTCTTGCAAATTATTTGTATAGATAGGTACTATTATAATAATATACCAATATATCATATAGTGGACTCGGTCCATTATTTAAATCAGTTGGTCTTTAAGAGTGTTTTGAGTAATATGTATAAACACAGCCCGTGCACGAGAAATGACCTGTGACTGACTGGTGTGAAAAATGACGGAATATTATGTTTGTCTGTCTGGCGGTGTCACACTGAATAGAAATCGCCACACTCCATCGATTTCCTTCAAACAATAAACGACTACTTATATACATTGCAGAATATACTTTTGTTTTATATTACGTGGATATGTTTTCGATTGTTAATTTTAAGTATAGTTTCACAAATTTCACGAAAATCACAACGAAACAAATTTTCAGGATTGGGTTATGAGACTAAAGCACGTATAATGGTATAATACATAGGTTTCTTCCTATCTTAACAATAAAATAAAATAATAATAAAAAATAATATAATCTTTATTCTGTAAATCATTTAATAGTATGAATAAAATTTATTTAATGTGTATCGCATTTTTAATATATTTATTTTGTACTTAATATTTTCTATATAATTTCTCATTTTAATTTTTAACTCCAAGGGTAAATTGATCACCAAGTGTCATATCAAAAAAAAATACTTTAAGTTATTTAGAAAAACTATTTAAAGAGAGATGGTCGATCTTTTTTTTATTATGAAATTCAATTATTTTTTAATAAATCTAAATTTACTGCACATTTAATTTCAATACAAATTGTTTATAAAATTATGTCATTTGGTAAAATAATAAATTAGAACCTTTTAATCGAGAAATAATTCTTTAATTGTAAAGATAAAATTACTAATCTTTATTAGAGATTCAGTGAGATTCATGTCAAGTTCTGAACAAACAAGCTCACAATCAAAAATTAGTTTCTGGTCTACTTGGAATAAATATTTAGCCATTTCAAATTATTGCGGTTATTTTAAGTACAGATATAATGCCTGTAACACGTGTACCTAATTATTTAAAATCACCTCTTACTTTATGACGTTATTGAATTTTAATAATTGTAGTGGGTACGTTTTACAGTTTTACACTTGAGTCGGCTGTCTGGAATGATAATGTAATCAAGAAATAGGTAATATTTGAAAAAAATGTATATATATATATATTTAAGAATAGCTGTTGAAAATATTGAAACTCATTACAATATATTGTAGTCATCTAATAATAAATTTTTTAGTGTTTCAATTAATTATTATATATACGATTTTCGCAAGTCGCAACGAGAATTCAGGTAATAGGAAATAGTTTTAGACCTTCATGAGTAATTGAGTTTTCTGGCAATTTGATAGAAAATGATGAAATCTATGACAAACGATCCGTTACCATAGAGAAATAGGTAGGTATAGATATACACGTATTAGTTTTGACGAAATATAGATAATAGCTATATTACGAATATAAATTATTATTTTTATTATACCTATGCTATAGATAGTTTCTAAATATGTTTTGAAACTTCCATAAACCATTATTCATAAATAATAGTCTGTACTCTGTTTTTAACACAATTATTTCTTCGTTGTATACCTATTACCTATATTTCGATATAAATATAGAAGAACTTTTTTATTCTTTGTTGTTGACAATTAAATTTTTTTTAATCATTTTGTCAATTGGCTTAGATATTTGTTAAGTATTATAATATTGTGGACATATTGAACTGTATTATAAATTTTAAAATATATGTCTTAAAGTTATAAATTATATGTTGTACAAAAATAATTAATTAGTGTGTGTGGATATATATAAGTATTATAGATACTCGCTATTAAATAGCACGTTTTTTGAGAAACCAAATAAAGAATGTGGTTGTCCTAATATCTAAATTCAAACCTATAAGTCCTAGAGAACCCTTATATAGTTGACAGAGTCAGTTGTGTTTCAAAAAACAGTTTCAATTTTTATACACTATATATTATATACAACATTAGCCTTATAATATTACTATACATGGTATAATGCTCGACGTTATTTATAATGGTTATCATTTATCTATCTTTTGATTCTGAGTGACGTTTGCTATAACACGGATTGGATTAAATTACATGTTTTTATGTTTGTTTTGTTATGTAGAAGGTTTTTTCCAAAATAATGTTCATTGTTGGTCAATATAGGTACCCTTCTATTTATAATTTGTATATGGTACAATGTAAGTAGATGCGCATAAAGATAGAAAATCATACAAATAATACTTCATTCAGAGGTACATTTTAGAAATTATTTAGTTGTTGTGAAAACTGAGGTATGTTATTGGCATTATTCGAAAAACTGTAAAAAAAAATATACAAAGAAATATTATAGTAAATGTCTATTTTTAACAGAATTTTGACAACCTAACTCTGATCAGAATTTTTTTTAAATTTAATTTACATTTTTTCTAAATTGAATCATAGCAGTACTCTCAATCTGCAGTAGTATAAATAGTGTAATGCATATGATCATAATATTATAATATTATTACTTGTTCTTAAATCATACGTGTATTATGTGGCACATTATGACTCCTAACACCGATTTAGAAAAAAAACTGGCCTTCAAATTGTAGTTAAGTTTTAATTTAAATCAACAGTAGATGTAAGCTATATATATATATTTTCTATTATTAGTTTTATTTTACGCACAATGGTGAACCCAAGAATGTTTAATGAGAGTGGAAGTTATCTTATGAATTTAATCATAAATTTTAGCAAATTTCGGAGGTAAAACCAAAGATGCACGCAAATAGCGGGTCTTTAGGAGTTACAATGTTAATAAAGTATATAATATATTAATATGTAAATAAAACAATTATTAACGAATAATAGGTAATTTTCCCTATAGCATCAGACAGTCATATATATTATAGATGTCGAGATTGATGTCCCGGACCAATATTGATACTATATACTCATACAATATATATAAGTCTGTCCTTCGCAGAAAACGTATAGATATGATTTGAAGCAATGCTGATAACTGAATGATTATACACTTAATAGAAGCTTACTGATAAATGTAACACATCTGCTTAAGTTTTTGTACATTCTTTGAATTAGCTTTAAGTACTGATAGCATATATGCAACAGAAAAAAATATATAGTAATATACTATGGAGCATAGCGTAGATTATATTCGTAAAAAATAAATTGTATTTATTCTTTACTATTCTGATTTTAAGTTTTACAAAAACGTATATTAATTGGTTAAACATTGCACATGTTAAGTTTAGAATTGGTAACTTACTAACTTACGTGGCTTATAAGGGCCCATCAATAAAGAAAGATTGATAAATAGATGGATAGTTATTAATTTACTTACATATAAGATAGACCGTCATAGACAGTTATATAATATATTATATATACAATCTTACTTAGATTCGTGTTATTAATTGAAATATTTTAGTCTTTTTAAATTTATTGAAAAATCTGTTTTATGGGGAAACGTATACAATTATTTTATTTAGATATCTTAACCTTTGCTCTAGTTCAATTCAATATTTAAATTTTATTTAACGTGTTGTATATACTTGTATAGTAACATTTTATGAAAAGTTTATTTTGAAGTACTCCTCTATCTTAGGTTGCTTGGTTTAGGAAACTAAAAATAATTATTGACAACACAACATTGTAAAGCCAATAAATATTTAAATTCCCTAAATCCTTGAATCTTCAATAATAAAAAAAATAAAAATTTAAATTAAAGACATTAGGTAGGTACAAACGAGTAATATCACATTATAAAATATGACGATATACCTAAATGGCTAAATAATAAGTATTTATATAACTAAACGCTCCTCTACATATGTTTTTTGCATAGGTATTATAGGTCTGTGACACGTATGAGTGTATGTGTATGATACGAAGGACCTTCCCTTCTCAATAATTTATACCCATTATACAATATGTTATATATTTTGAAATGTTTTACGGTCAATTTATCGTAATTAAAATCCGTGTTAAAACGTCTGAGAAATATGCGACCGATAAATAATAACGGCTGTATATCGCATTGAAATGGATGGAAAATATTGTTATGTTTTCGGTGTAAGCCGTTAATAGACCCATAAGTGCGGTCGGAGGCGGCGTGTTTGTACTCGCGAACGGCTTCTGTGCAGCATATCACGTTACCTAAATATACCGAGATTGACACGCCACGAAGTTACCGCTGACATCCACATGCATAATATAATCAGTGTTGTAAAAAATAATTTCAAAAGTAATACTACTTAAACTCTTCAATATAATATTTAAAATACTATACCCAAATTACTAGTTTCAATGATTCGTGTGAGTATAATATACAAATAACTACAATTAATTCCATTAATTCAATACTAAAAAATTGTATACATATTTGTATTAGTATAAACAATTTTTAAAAAAAGTATTCTATACAAAAAAAGTAGGTACCTTACTGGTATTCAAATACTTAATGGTTCACGAAATCACCATACTGCATAGTGCATATTATAATATATAATGCGTACACTATAGATGCAAGACACAATGAGTAAATGCAACAATCCGAACTCCTGCTTGCACTACTTTCAATGAAATTATAGAAGAGCAATTTCAGTTTAGAATAGAGGAGATTGTCAAGTGTTCTAAAATGTTAATAGTTATTTTTTTTTTTTGTATTACGCGTTATTATATTAAAAAAAAAATCATTAGAAAAAGAATTATTACTATACAGGAAATCTTTTAACTATTAATTATAATCGCTAAATTACTCAATGTAAATCAGTCAAATTATACTTATAGACCTAGGGACTATAGAGTATATACATGATTATTGATTATAATTACTTAAACGTTTTGCGATAATTATACAACATAAAGAGAGGCACCGTTGTACACAATTTAGCGGAAATGTATTTACTTATATTGGCATTGTTTCACTATATAAATATAGGTCGTAGTGGTAATAACCTTTATACAACTAAATATAGGTATATATACATACGCCGGTGATGGTCAAATTATACACGGACATGTTATATGTACCTATGTTTAGTATCGTGCAGTGTGTACATAATATACCTACGAGGTGTGTACTTAATATTGCGGTATAAGATTTTGGAACAAATCGCGAGTAAGAGAAAAATAAAAACGGTATTGGCCGCGATATCCAAAACTCAAAAAAAAAAAGAAAACCCCAGAGCTGTCGTCGCGGCGGATGTATGAAGAGAAAAAAAAATTGTATAAAAAATTAAAAGAAGACGCCCCCGCCACGCGGTCTTTCACGCGGCGGCGGCGTTGCACGTGTTATAATAACATTATATATATAGGCTGCATCGCAGTCGCTTTTAAAAGGACACGCCGCTGCCGCCGCCGCCGTCGCCAATGGGCTCGAGCGTGTCTACCGAGTGTAAAATCGCGCGATTCATGACATTTTGAAACGCACATTACGTGGGTAAACATCTTGTTTAACCGCGTCCACCACGCAGGTATACTCGGTGTATGTATAATGTGTATACACGATGCACTCAACACCGCGCGCGAGCCGCGCACACCATTCGATCCGCCGGATCGCTAGTGATATATAATATTATTCACTGTGTCGCCGCACTGACGTTTTATAATATGTGTGCTAATACGTTGCGGTCGTGCGTGCGTATGTATAGGGTTTAACGTTTTTGCCGGACTTGTACACACATACACACACGCACACATTTATAACTGTTTTAATGTACACATTTATGCGTGTATACTATATATATATATATATATATATGACGTTTAAATAGGTATATGACAAATATATAAATCTTTACACACAAATTATATGTATATACGTGTTATATATGTAATGCATATGCATTTTTTGGTCAAAGAGACCGCCGCACGTCACGACCATCTCACGTGTGACACGCACGACCCTTATTTTTTGCAGCAGGCGGCCCTAAATATAGTAACGGGAGACGGGTCCGATCTACGTCATATTATATACACACACGCACTCATTTATATAGGTGCGTATGCGTCACGTAAGGTGTAACGTGTCCACAATATATACAACATTTAAGTGATATGATATTACGGAATATAAACATGACGTGATAACGCGTTCTTTCTCGCTCGAATATTATATTAAACAAGTCGTATATTATAGGTATGTTTTTATTTATATTCACTATGAAGACATTATAGTATTATTGTGCAATGTTGTGTATATTGCCGAATAAAATAATATAAAGCAACAATTTTATTTATAAATGTATAGCGTATGTACACGTATTATATGTATACATAAGTACTAGTAAATATAATAAAAAATATATACCTATATTTATGATATTAGCACACAAAAACTGTGTTCAACAAAGTCTGGCTATGAACGGAATGCTTCTTAAAAAATTAGAAATATTCAAATATTTTGGGATAGAAAGTGGTAAACTAGTTTCAATTGAACATAATTGTATAATAAGGAAATCAAACAAAAATCAATACTACTAATCGATGTTTTTTCGCCTTAAAATCTGCTTTCAAATCAAAGTTGATCTCACCAGAAATAAAAACTATATTGTACAAAGTAGTGATACGTTTAGTGATTGTTTTATATCCGAATGAGACATGGACAACTACAAAAGTTGATGAACTAAAAATATTTATATTCAAGGGGAATATTTTACAAAAGATATTTGGCTTATATTAAAAGATTATTTAACTGACCAGTATAGGAACGATGGACCAATTTGGAGATCAGAGAAATGTTTGGTGAATCAGATTCAGGTATAGTCGCGATGATGAAGTTGGTACTTTATATTATATGACTATATAATTAAAAATGAGTAAATTCAGATTTATTTAAAAATATTTGTGAATAATTATACTTATTGTTGTTTATTACTACCATAAAATTAAAATATGTTTAAATAGTTTTTTGTTATTTCGTATTTCTAGAATATTAATATATATATATATATATATATATATAAATACAAATAAACAAATTCGTTAATGTTTTAATTTGTGATATCATTATCATTACACAAAGTATACGATTTAGACCTACACCGTAGACATTCCGAATATATAGATAAATTTTATATAATTTCAAATTAGTCAATATTATCGTATATAAATTAACTAGGTGTACAGTTTGTCAGTTTACCATGGCTTAACGCGGTAATTATGGACACTTTATATAATTATCACCGTGTAATGTTGTATTGAAAGTCCGTATTAATCTTCCGTTAGATTCTTTTACTGTATACTAATATAATTAATATCATTATATCGACATAGTATATTAATTAAATCAATTTTATTTAAAAATTTGCAGAACATATAATATTTTATGAATGTACTTCAATAGATACAAACCCATATTTTAAAATAATATATAAATATAATAATAATTTAGTACATCCATTACAATGTCTTATTGGCCATTACTTAACGACGAGATACACTTAATACTTATTACAACGATAGTATTTATAATAATAATATATATTGTTTTTATTATTCGAATTTATCTATTAAATTAGTTCATTAATTATTTTACAATAAATTATAGTATAGTAATAATATTATAATGTATATATCTAATCGTTTAGGTATTTGAATATATAAATGTATATTGTATATAATATAATATATACTTACTATGTACAAGTAATAAGGACATTGACTTGAGGGGTTACTCGAATTTTAATGTGCCCAACTGATTTCCGTTTTCCTGAACCAATTATTATGTAATATATTTATAGTATAAATTATGCACCGCAATTATATTTCTATGTATTATTATTTATTGTACTATTTGATTTCACGCCGGTCGCTGCAGGCATCCGGTCATTATGCACAAACGACGTGTTAGACATTTTATTTATCCCCATACTCGTATAATATATATATAGATAAATTATATCAGTTTATTATAAAGATATGTAATACATGTATTAACACAACATTTAAAACTTTGTTTTTGCTCTTGTATAAGACAATATTATAACATTCATATTCTATAGATAATATTTAATATCTGCGAGCGATTTGTATATATAAGTGCACATCCTATATAACCGCAAAAACAGAGCTTGCACTTGAATTCCAAATGTCGTGTTCAAAAACCTATTATTATCACACCGAATGAATTATCGATTTTATTATTTTTATTCAGCTTCAACTATTAATGTCATTAGTTTACAAAATAATATTATTTAGTTACAGACGTGTAAGTAAATACAATATATAGTGTAAGAATTGAGTTGTACACCTATGTCAATTATTGTTTGAGAGAAAAGAAAGTATTTTCATGGGGCTGTGCTCGTATGGATTTAGTGATTCACGTACCTAAGTATGTGTCTACCTAGTTGTCTAGAACTTGATTTTGGCATAGTTTAGACAAGGGATGATAAGATGATTTATTACTGATGGTAAAGGTTCACCGCAGGTTAGGAAAATCATTTTTTATAATATAATAAAAATAAAAATGTAATAATAAAATATAATCCGTTTTAAAATTATTTTAATTAATGCGTTTATACATTATATAAGTTTATGGGTGCCTACCTCATAATATTTAACGAACGTATTTACGGTACAAAACAAAAAATACCAAGACCTGCAAATACAAATATTGAACTTTTTTATATCACACGAAAATTCGAATTACTCAACATTAAAAAAGATCGAATAGATACGAAAATTGAGTAATTATTTAAAAATTATAACAATGCGTGTACGTAGTACCTGTTAGCAAGAATACTGCAGGTCTGCAGTTTAAAAAGCTTGTTCGAAAAAAAAAGAGAATAATATCTCACGTGTTTAAATAATTCTATTGTATTAATAAAAAAATTCGATTTTGTAGTTTTAAAGATTTTTAATGGTAGTCGGTACAGGCAATACATATTGTAAAGTGTTTTCAAAGTTGCAATTGCATATAGTATTCATATAATAACTAATCTCTTGTACTCGGCATATAATATAATTGTTGTGTACATTTAGAAAATTATCCTGCGTGATGCACCTGAAACATAATATATTTTGTGTATATCGTATGTAGAAGTATCAGGCGGGTATATAATATTTCCTGCCGCAGCACGGACTACCAGCAAGACCGTGCGCGATTGTTGTTTAGTCGTAAGAATATTGTATTATAATCTATAGGTACGACGACGTGCAATAATTTATTCGACCGCGGACGAGAGAAATGTGGGAGGAGTTGAACTGAACGACGGCGGCGAGGCGGTGCGCGGGAAAAACACTTTCACCGGTCGGGCGCGATTGGATAACGTCGTCGTCGTCGTCGTCGTCGTCGTAGCCGTCGTCGAAATCGCGCATTGTCTTTACAATATTATGCCTCTCTACATGTCGTATTTTCGTTTACCCCCACCAGCTCGCGCACCTGCGAACGTTTTATACAACGCTGGTGCTGCTAACACTACTCCTATTGGTGTACTTTATTCACGAATATAAAATATTATAATTTCTAGGTATTATAACATTATACTTCAATACACTTGCCTAATAATGCGTGAGACACACGACAGCCAGACATTGAGGCACTATAGAAATATTATATTTTATATAGGTGTACGCGTGTCAGTAAAAAATGCATTTTTATTGAGCTGCACATACAGGTAAAAAAATATATAATACATAGTGGTATATACACACATACACTTGTATAATATTATGTTGACTGGTGCCACCAAGGACAGCTCTCTTTCTCTCTCTTTCTCCCTTCCCCCTCTCTTTCTCTCACTCTCCGTCTCGATAGATTGGTAAAAAAATGTTTTTTTTTCTCCCTGTAGTCGGTTGTCTTGTTGCGTATTGTTGTGCCGCAAGTATTTATATATACAGCTGCTCTCACTTGACACGAATCTGTGTTTTTTTTTTCATTCAATTACGCAAAAAACAACAACACTCATATCGAAAATTTCGACAGCACAGCATTAAGTACTTATATATAATATATATATATATACATACACAGTCGTTAGAAATACTTTTGAAATGTATTTAAATAGGTATTTAAGCATTTGAATAAAAATGTTTAAAAAAATATTTTACACATTTTTATTCAAACACAATTTTTAAATAATTATAAAAAACAAATTCAAACTTTTTTTAATTACAGTATAGTTGTGTATGACAGCTTTTCAGATCAAGTTAATTTCCTTTTTGATATAAAAATACTATAATAATATGACGTCTAGATATTTTTTTTAAATCGAGTAGAGACAATTATCGATCTTTTTTAATATTTCATCGTTTGTTCCGATTCGTTTATACGTCCTACAATAACTCTACCGTTCGAGATAATATTTAATTATGTATATATATATATATATACAATTTAGCAAACTTCCCATTTTTATTTTTTTAAATAGGTTTTTTTCTTTATTTATTTTGTCTCCTGCAGTAACGCTAGCGAAGTATATATTAGGAATAATTCCACTAACCTATAGCTATTTATAATGTTTAAAGGACTTGTAAGAATAATTAATTCGGACGCAATTTTTATAATTAATTATCTTTTTTACATTTTTATTGACGATTCATTCGATAATTAAAAATATTATTTGTATTTAGAAAAAAAAAATAATTTATTTGGTTAATTCGAGGCGAATGACAAATATTTAATTAATTCATTAATATATTTTGCAGTTGTAAACAAGGTTGTCCGTGGAAATAGATACAAAATGCGGAAATATTTTGTTCAACAAGGGCATTTTATTAGAAAACACAGATATTTATAAACCGACGTCTACAAAACTATTCGGTGAAGGACATTAACGGTAATATTTAAATTGTAATGTTTAATCCATCTGCAGTATTCATGATCATTCATGTACCTATATAAAATGTAATGTACAATAATTTTTAATAAATAAAGACATAAATAATTGAAACTTGTTTATTCTTTACAAATTCTTTATTTGCGGTTTGTTATTCACACGTAGACCGGGTGAGCATAGTTGGACGAAGGATATTTTAACGAGTATAAAATGTACTTAATATTTATATGCGTGTAATTTGTAAAAAATATAGGCTACATAACACGATTTGATTAGTATAGGTAGAATAAGTAGATATACCTAAAAATTAAATTCATATATAATTATTAATATTATTTAAAATAAAAAAGAACCGTTAGTTCAAACTCATAAAAAGTATATAATAATATATTAAATATTTTGTTTTTAAACTGTATTGATTTAAAATAAATTTTGTATTTTCGATAAATTGGAGTGGTCTGCAGCCGTCTACATGCGAATACGTATATTATAGTATTTAAATCTTTTCGTTGAGCAAATTTATACAATAATAGGTAATAATAACCGTGTATATAGGTATTAACGCAATTTAAAATATTTATATTTATTTCACAACTATATTATATAGCACATCGTATAATTTTTCTATGGCCTATTCGGTAGTTCGAGCATTTTTTTTATTATTATTACAATGGCTGTCGGTTTGCCCCAAGGTTAGCGGGTTCATCGGGCGTAACGGGCGTATATATATGTTACCACCCAGCCAACTATGATATTTCGGTTCACGAGACACGGCGGCCTCGGTATTATCTATCCGAAAACCAAGGACTAGTGATAATGGCTGGTCTACATTCCACTGGTTGGCTATATTTTTTTATTTCATTTTTTATAGAAATTCATAAATGTACAATCACATACTTCGTAGGTACATATAGTATAAATATTTGTGTACAGTAGATAGTATACCTACATATACTGTATATAAACATGTATTTACATTTTATGTATGGTATTTTTCAACTATATTATAATATAATATTATATACGTTTGTAAAACGCACGAATAACACATATATTATAAGTATATATAGGGTAACTCTGTAATAGTATAACTCTGCGAAAACAACACAACTATAATATTGTATGGTAACATACATAATATATATATGCTAAAGTATGATGTATATCTATATTATTCTCTCTATATATATACATGTGCAGCAGGCCGTATGTTTATTATTTTATGATAATGTGTATTTGAGTCATCGAATATACTGTATGAGGTTACGGATCAATGGTTAACAGTTGGAAAAAAACGTACAATACAGAAGTAAAAAAATGTTACAATAATAATATAATGTCCATGATTTGCCAATTCACGTCATACGTATATTTATCGTAGTTAGTGTGTAGTTACGCACTAATGTATAGTAGTTGTATAAAAGTCATGTGTAGTCATAGCTTGTGTATGCCATGTCAAAAAAAAAAAATAGTGACAAACAAAACAAGGATATTAAATTCATAAACGATTAAAAACGTATAAAAAAATAATAATTCTACATGAAAATTGTAATTGATATTACCTATTAATTATTTGCCGTAAAGTAAATAAGTAAGTATAAGTAGGTAGATAGGTAATCGATCTGAAGTCGCAACAGCAACCGCTAAAATAGATAACTATTGGTTGCAGGTATTTGGAATTTAAAATTACTATCAGAATTAATGCGTTACTCATTCAAAAGAATTTGACGACTTCAAAAGTGTACAGAATCAATATCATAACAACGAGAAAAACCTATTTATTATCGAGTATTTTATATGAACTATGATATCGTCTCAACTATAACAATGTTATTACTAAAATAAATCCATAAACGAGAAACTAGAAAGTCGAGCAAAGCCCGTGGTGAGATATCACATATGTATTAAAGCCTATATATACTGAATGTAATTAATGAGGACTTAAATTAGCTGGACTTTATATTGATTATTTACAATGAGGTATTAAAATTAAGAGATATATACTGAAGGAACGGAAGGCGTTTTTAATTTAATTATTTTTATTGAAATAAGTAACCTATCTTTTGTCTTTGCAGTTAGCTGGTAATATTAATATGCATATGGTACAACAAGCATTGTGTGGTTGAGCTCTAAATTGAAATAATATTAGTATAGGTAGCAAATTGTGACTAAGTCGCAGCCTCGACGTATATTTCCTCGAAAGTCAAAAGTACGTATCTAGTACCTTTATCAAATTACAATAATATAATACCTAGTTTAAATCTTTTCGAAAAAAACATAGATTCAGAACCAATACTATACAATTTGTGCGACGAAAAAGACTATGCCATAGCATAATAATTTAATTCATTTTTTCAACGAAAAGTCAGAAATATTTAGGTAAATGTATAGTATTTTACGTTATTTTTTAGATATTCTATTTTATTCTATAAAATAGGCTAGTGTATTATAAAGAGTATAATAATATGGTGTGTGGTAATATTCAAATAATATGACGGCCCGCATCAGCCCGTATAAATTTTGTTATTTTAATAAAAAGAGGGTTTGAAACAAATTGTTATGCATATCATACGTATTATTGAAATATAAATATCATAAACTTATAACTATAGAAAAAATAAACGCGTGTATTTTTAGACGTCAGTTGAAAGAAATATTTTTTTTTTGTTCGGGAATCGGAGATAATACATATTTTTTGGGAATAAAAAAAATATAATAGTAAGTTTTTCTATTTATTAATTTAACATTGCCAGTATAGACTTATTTATTATTTATTATTGATATAATAAAACACCACCCGTAGAGTTGAACGTAGAAAATCTCATGAATGGTAAAAAAGTCATCACGGAAAAACAGGAAATATTTGGTTTGTTCTCCAGCAATATCCTAATAATTAAAACTATAGTTGTTAAAAATAATGTAGATTTACACTTTTGAACGTTATACCTATCCAAGGCTGTTGTTAAATTAGTTTGAACGTTTAATGAAACGATGAAACGATTCAACGGTATCGTCGTGGTTCACAATGCTGGTGTCTGTTATTTGTATTAAAAAATAAGTGTAAAAATATAAAAAAGTATTATTATTGTTCTGTTTTTTTTTTATATAAATAATACCACTTAGTGTTGTTATACAAAGTTTCACATTGCATTAAATATAAGGTGTTTTATTGACACTTTCCGCCCTCTCCTATTCATAAATCCTAATTACCTACGCCAGTGGATAAAATAATTATTATATGTATTACTTTTATTAGTTATAAGAACGTAAATACACTGTATAGTTATTTTACTTTTTCTAAAACGACAAACTGTACACAGCATACACGTAATTATACTAATTGCTTTGAAAAACATTATTTACAATCTCATAGTATTAGATATGTTAAAGCGTTTATTGATGTGTATAGATACTAAACGTAGTTATATATTTATTTATATAAAATTAATACGAAAAATAAATATGATAATTTCATTCTTCAATAATTAATACATTTTTTTGAGGGTTATAAAACTCAATGTGTAACTGTTTCATAAAAATAGTTTATCCCGCTGCGGCAATTAATTTTAACAATTGATTGTGAGTAAAATTGATTACAGCCACGAGGCTGAATGATGTTACTAAATATTACACGGTACTCATTATGTACACAAAAACTTATTTTATAATATAGAATTGACGAATTATTTATGCGTGTCGAAAATACTGATTTTTAAGACGGACTATTCAATACGTCATCATCACTGATTTTCGATACGCTAATATACACGTGTCAATTTTCATTGCTTCGTTTCTTTGGACAGCAACCATTATCGACTATTTAATTCGTAACAGTAAATAAAATATTATAGTTAAATATTTGTTCTTCAATTAACAAAATATATTTTGTTTTAAATTTTTAATTTCGCAACTTAAATCAATCGGTATCTTATTTTTAGTTAACGGAATGTATCATTTGTTTATTTTTCAAAAAGGTCTACATCTTATTATAGGATCTATATAAATTATAAATTATCAATGTTAGCTATCTGTATATCTTATATGTTAAAATCAATAATTTAAATTTTTAAATTACTTTATTTTTTATGTAGTTAATGTAAATAAACCTGCGGAAATACGATTTTATAATGTATTATCTACTATAAAAAACTCGTATAATGGAAAACTCGTAATTCAACTCCTTGAAAGTAGCAACTATTATTTGTGTAAATGTATGAAAATAAATATAAATTAGGTGCTAATATCATAACTTACATCTTATAATATTTTGATGACCATCATAATTCATAATCCCAAGTATAATTTTACATTTCGCATTTTTTTACTTATCTTACATAAATAAAAAATAGAAAGTACATACATTATCGTATAATTGAATGAATTAAAATAATTATTTTTGATTAAAAATAAAAATATAACTATAACAAGCGTTATATTGATGCAAAAGCAATATCAGAAAATTATTTTTGATATAAACGTAGGAATAAATTTTTTACCCGTCAAAAAAATATATGAAAATTAATAAAATAATTAATTTTTATTATTTATTTTCAACTTAAGTGTTTTTCAGATTTTTGCGAATATGCGCAATCATTGAACTCGACGTTTAATACATCGAACGCGTTTATCAACACTTGGATTATACTCATTCACGATTTACGCGATCTAAAGTAAAATTTGTGGCGAAATCGATTTCCGTAGGTCTTATCCCGTTTACTATAGCACGTCATTCGCGAGGATGAAATACTAAAATGAGCATGTCTCTTTAAAACGTGATTATTTCAAATAAAATTCTCTCCACTCGCGAATGATACTAATTTACTAAAGTATATCATATTATGACGCGTTTGAATCGTGGACATTTATAAGCATATATAGGTACCTATACCCATTGTACACGGTATACGGTTAGTATTTTTATTGTTCGCAAGAAGAACATAAATCACAACCCGCCATCCGTATAATATGATTATAAGTTACCTATTACATATTATATCATAATACATATTGGTACATTATTATCCCTACACAATATTAGTAAATATTATTCAGATGGATGATATTATGCTCGTATAATGAACGACGACCGACGTGTCAACGATAAATTGAAAACCGGCCGCCTCGAACACAATACGCTATATACTACGCGAGCTTATTATAACGACCCGCGACGTACCTTTAAATTATGTTTAGCTATTTGAAAGAGAGTCGATTTTCGTCGAGAACAGTGCATAATATCATTGGTGATAAATAATAATAATATAATATCAAATACTGTGCACTATATCTCCGAGTACAAGAATGCATCGACGGCAGAACCACAGAACGCGATTGGACCGTGTGCCGTCGATGTCGTTAAATTAATTTTCCGGGAGCATCGTAGGTAAACACCGTACGTAATCGGGAGATGAATTTTATTATTATTCTGTATGTTATATTATTATTAATATTATTGTTCTCTACGCGTTTCCCGTTGTAACTCAACCGTCGGATGCCAGACGTGCTCCCGAGTATACATATTACATATATATAATATGTCTATAAGTATATGAGCGCGGTCACAATGGAGAGGTCTGGGGTAGAATTTTCGTGTGTCCGTCTGAAATTAGTCTCTTTCTCTGTCTCTGTCTCTCTCTCTTTCTATATATATTATACATATACATGTATATAAAATATAATATAATATCGACAGCTCAGCGTGTGACTATATAACAACGACGACGACGACAACTACGATCATGATGATGATGATGATAATAATAATAATAATAATAAAAATATGAAGTATGGGTAGTAGTATAATATAGGCAGGTATATATAGGTATCATAATGTATAAAGTATAGTATGGGTGTAAATGAAACAGGAGCACCCGGGTAATTACACGGCAAAATTACCTGCCGACTACTGTACGCATCTTCTATATATACCTATAACACGTAGGTATACAGTATACACGCGCATTGTGTTCACACACACGAACGTATCTCTAGTGTGTATACACTCAAACGTATATGTATATGTATATGTGTATAATATACTCCTCCGCCTGCGCCGCCGCCAGAGTGTATTTCTCAACGAAATTGTTTCGGCTTGTTGCACCGACCGGGGTTCTCGTCGTCATTGTCTGTTACAAATGTGTTAAAAGAACACTATTATTGTGTACGAGATGAATTTTATACACATTCTATACACGGTATTCTATTATATCTATTATATTATTGTTATTATTATTATTATTATTATTATTATTATTTTATTTTTTTTACCTCGCGACTCGATATAGCTATACGCATATAAGTATACCATATATATATATATATACTCGCCAACGGCCACCTCGTTTTTGTATAACGATCATTCGCGTTACGATATTATGTTTAGATATACACTACATATATACATACTGTATACATATTATTATACACTCGTATTATATACAATATCCGATCGTCGGACGGCTTGCGACGACGTCGATTTTTTTTTACCGTCACAATTATCATATTATTATTTATTATTGGCCCTCGCGTGGTAGTCAATTTTCATCACATCGCGTCGTGTCGACAGTGTGTAATTTACATTATTCTTTATTGCCTATATACTCACATGAAGACTTAACGCTGCATAGAAATTTCCAAAACAATATACTTATATATACATAGTCATAATACTATGATTCCCTAAATTAATTGTGTTCATTGATTTTAATGCGTGTCATATATTTTAATAAAAATACAATAATTTGCGTACCACCTATACTTAATAGTTAATACTTATATATTATTGGACTTAGCCCGTTTAAATTTTTATAAATAAATAAATAAATAACATTGAATGCTGATCCAAAAATTAAAACAATTTGACCACGTAATGTAGTTTTTTTCGAATTATTTCGAAATTTAACTACAATAAACTATTGTGCCCTTTCTAAAAGATTCATGTCCATAGATACCGGGTTGCACTTTTTCTAACTTTTTCAACATCATAAAATAAAAATAAAATTGCAGAAACTATACAATGTAATAAATAATAATAATAATAATATATATTATAAGTATATAGTAATGCAATGTGAGAAATATTTCACTCCATTTAAAATTTAAAAAAATGTGTAGCTTATATTCCACATATATACATATATTACGTTGAGACAATATTATTCACTTTAATATTTTATTTTTTCTGGCGAAACTGAATATCAAAATATAATATGATTATTTTTTATGTGCGAGAAATTGTTTTGATCAATTTTGGAAAAAAAATAGCAAAAAATCACGTTAGAACAAACTCTCGTTATTTGAACCTACTCGATTTAACTTTCTCCAAAAACATATTTTGCCTATAGATGAGAGGTAATTGCAAAAAATAACAACAAGATATATCGATCTAAATTATTTTTGTAGGTAATATTAATATTACATTATATTAGATACAAACGTTTAACGGTTATAATAGTATACAGTTGCGATATTTAAAGTAATATTTGCCTACTGCGAATAAAAATTTAAAATTATAAATGTATCAAAAAGACGTTGAATCTTTTATCAACTCATTGAAGAGGTATTTTTTTTTAATATTTTGGATTTTATACAATAACTAAAGTAGATGCACCTGTGTATCGCCCACGGGCCACAACATGATGCATCAAATAATCTTCGAATTAATTGTTATTTACAATATTGTATTGTAATGCCAACTTATTCACGCTCTTCATCGATATTGTTTCAATTTTGTTCAGTAAACAATACGATGCGATTCAAGTATAAATAATAGCTGATTTAGAGTTTTTATCGAAGTGTTTTGTACAATGAGTAATAATTTGTCGTAACTTTTACTACACTTATAGGTACGTGGATTCCAAATGGGTGTTTAATAAATACTGTTTAAATTCACACGCGTCAATAGATCGAGTTCACAGCGCATTTTTTGTTAAGTATATAACATGTGTAAACATACCACACACACTTTCAGTTTCTTCGTGTGCGATTTCAAGTGCTAATTGATCTCTCGAAATTGTAGGTCTATAATACAGGTTGGTTGTAGTGGCTCGTATATCGTCGAGCTGTCACCGCGTACGGATTTTCGTATGCTACATATTATATTTCAAACATAAGAACTAATCGCTAATATATTATAATATTTGTTTGTAGTCGGATCTGCGTGCGGTGTCGTGGTTTTCAATAATAATATACTTAATATATTTCATAAAAATAAGCCATCGGAAACTGGTTGGTTTCGTTCAATTGACATTATTGTTTTTGATTATTGCCATTATTCACATACGCATGGACGACAGTTTACTAGTCTACTACGATCGACAAGAGTGTATATAATACATAAATAATATTATAATTTAGTGTGGTAGAACCCACATGAGTAGTCGATGTTAACGATTAACAACAGCGAAGGGGATTTTTAAAACAATAATGATGATAAAAAAAAACCCCATCGCTATTGCGTTATACCGACCAATGACGATCGGGAAGACTCGCGTGGTTTACGATTATTATTACTGTCATCGTGGCCGTCGTTATTAATATTCCGTTGTCACCTTTTTAAACCTCATTCGTTTGTACACTTAATGGAAGGCTGCCATTTTATTTTTCAGTTGCTGCGCAGACAGCTAGCAATTGACTTAAATAATAAAATTATTAGCTTATGCATTTTTGTCGACTGCTATAATGCCGTGTACGTATAGACACTATAATATAGTCGTTGTAGACTAGATAACGGTTAGTCTATATTATTGTCGGACGGAAAGAGAAACTTTATATACGGTTAAACGAATTAATGAGAGACTACTAATTTATTATTTCCTATGTATGCGTTAATTAATGACGGCTGTCGCTTGTGAACTACACGACAAAAGTAATATGTGAAGCTCGCGTCAAATATATAAGCCGATAAATTAAAAATGACCACCAAAAATACTAATACCTAATCAAATCATTTTACTATAATCACCCATGATTGTTGCTTGTACCAATAAACGTACGATGAGGATCAGGTTAACCCGATCTAACTTATTTATGTGATAATATTAAGTTAAATTAAAAATCTATTCTAAAACATAAAAACTGATAAAAATAATCAATTGTAAGCAAATCGTTTTATAGGTAACCGAATTATTGAAATCAAAATAACTTTTTCGACCGATTTAAGTGAATATCATAACCGTCTAATTCTTTTCGCCTTAGCAAAACAAAAATCGCAAAAAAATGCATGTATTAATTTTTTAATAACTTGATAATTCATAAATGTAAATACTCACGATTGGTGAGCTGTGTATAGTGTATACTCTCTCCATCTACATCCATTCACAACTTTATCACCATACATTATTTCCAATAATCGTGTACAAAAACAAAATATATTATCAAAAGAGTTTATTCTTTATCGCAGTCTAATCTATACAGGTATAGACTTATAGTTTTTTTTTTTATGGCGTTGAATCGGATCTTATTATTACGGGATTATTATTAAATGTTAATGCGTTAAATATGTGTCACATAATATTATACTATATAATATTTATTATAACATACGAAGGTATACAAAAGAAAATTCATTTAACGTTATATTTATCAAACTCCTTTTTTTATTTTTATTTTTATATCAAAACGTCCACGTAACCGAAATTCCTGAGTGTGTACCTATATACGTGTAACTCGTACATGTCAAGTTCGCACGCGTTTGCTATTTTAATGAGTTTTCGTTTTTATTTGTACTTTTTTTTACGTATTTGTGATTTTTTTTTTATATATTTGCTTTTTGTTTTTTATTACGAATAATGTATGTGTATATACTTTTGCCGGCTTACGAATATAATTATAAACACAGAATATAATATATTAGCCTAATGTTCGGTTTCACTTAGTTCGCGCATCAATTGATCTATTGTTTTGTTTTCACAATGGCTGCATTGGATCTGCCCGGCCAAGGCTCATTTTTAACATTTTCAACATCGAGCTCTTCTCGAGTGAGTGACCGCGCGGTGAAAGCTGTCATGAATTGCCCCTCGTCCCTCCCCCGCACCTGTATGTTGTGAGTTGTGAGTTGTGACATCAACTGGCGAAAAAAAAAAGTAAAAATAAAACGGGTAAAAAATACAATAGACTGCGATATCGCGATAATGGATTCAGTCCAATGACCACCGAGAAAACCAAGACATATGCGGCAACACGGATAGAACCTATAGGTAACTATATATACATATGATATTATGTATATATATATATATATATATATACACATAAATACGTTAATATATATAAATACTCCATGTTGAAAACTCTGCGTTGACGTATTATATATATATTTTTTTTTATTGCCCTTTATGGAAGATATAACACCGTACATGTATGTTTTGACGTAATGATTATGACCGAATACCGGAATACTATATAATATACTCGACTATAAAATAGATAATATAAGAGACGTATATGAGAAATTTTCAGATTTGTTGGTTACAATAACGCGTCGGCGAAATAAAAGACCAAATATGCTTATACGTCTCTTATATGGGTAGGTACATACACTGCGTTTTTTTTTTGTGTGTATGTTTACCTAACTGCAGGACTGTCAAAAACATTGTATGGATACGTGTAGATACTACAAGAGATGTAATGTGTATGTCTTGTCAGATGAGAGGTTTTTAAGGTTAATGAACGCGGATAAATTTTATGAAATATGTCAGTTTAAATAGTTAAAAAAATTAAATTATTGAAAGTATTATGAATTTTACGAAGACTATAAATTTTAAGAAAACTGCTCTACATTAATACAAAATATAATATTATACGTATTGTTTATTTTTGAATCTATAAGCAGATAGGTATTTAATATTTTTAACCTTAAAAGTTTTGCCGATACTTTTTAGTTTAATAATAAAAATGCTGTTTGAATTTTAAAATCAACGAAGCTTTACTTTGCGTTCTTGAATAAATTCACGTTTATGATTATTATTATTTATTATGATTTGTAATGATATATTATTATGTGTAACCGATGATAAATATATTTAACGAACGATATGAAACATATTATTGTATATACTATACAGTATACCTTTATATATATATATATACATAAAGCATATTTTTGTTGAAACATACTATGATTTATGAGTGAACAATTGAAAATAAATTAAATTAAAAAAATTATTATGTTACATTTCTATACATATAATATAATGTTAATAACAGAATTTTCGTCTTATAACTTATTATAGGATATATTAGGTAATAGGATTTGTACAAAACACATTGTTAAACCTTGTCGAATTAAACACCTGTATGATGCAGATGGTACCTAAATTTTTTTTTAATTTATAACATATTGGAACAACTTTTTTCTCTTATATTAATTTGTTAGTCATTATTCATTAATATTTAAAATATTCATGAATAAAAAATATTTTTAGAAGCATTATTTTCCTATATTTCATTATCGATATTGGTGCGTGACCTATATACATTTACAAATGCGATTGAGTGCAGTCAGATATTTTTCAATTGTTATCCGAAATATTTTAAAAAAAAACTTATATTTATATTGTATAACATTTTGTACATACATAATATTTTAATATACTATCGATAAAGCTTTTCACTCTCCGTAATGAATTTATTGTCTTATACCTATTGGCTATTTCACATAATATACCTACTATATAGTGCTTAAATTTATAGTTACATGCATAAAAACGCATTATAATACGTTTGTTTCGTTTTTAATTCGTTGATTGAAATCAAGTAATATCCAATATACTTTGTTTAATAGAAGACTTTGAGAACTTAAAAGTTTAAGAGTGTGTCTTGGTGAATCTTCTATCTTTGTAGTTTATATATTCAAATTGGAAAATCTAATAAATATTGAAAAATTTGATGAAATGTTTAATATAAGTACCTAAGTTATTTTGTACAATTTTTCTGGAAAAACAAATGTTCATTTTTTCAAAGTTGAGGCGGTGGTCTATTTTAATTTCATATAGCTAAACAAGGGGGTATATTGTGTATTATTTGAAGTGCAATAGAATGCATGTATGTGTACCTACAACTGTTGCTGTTATCTGCGCCATATGTCGGCGAAGAAGACAAAGGAAACAAAATACGTCGTGTACTTCGAAAACCCTTCGAGGTTGGTTAATATTTATATACGTACGCGTATCCAAAAATAATATCAAAGAATAATTTTTGGGGGTTAAGGATCTGGCAACATATTATGCTAACGTAGACTACTGTAGTTATACTTCATATAATATGCTTTAGACTATAGTTTAGGCTAAATACTAATGATAATACAACATAGAATTAGTGCAGTTTGGACTATTTACGAATGATATGGTTGAAATACGTATTGCAATATGGATTTTGTGATAAAATGTACACATTAGATTGGTTAAAAAGATAATATTGTAAAGATACGTAAATTATTTGGTGAATGCTATATATACGTTACAATTTTTTTCAGAACCAAATAAAATGACAAATTTTTATTATAATTTTTACGGGTCTTTTTATGTTACCACGAGTCATTAAGATTTTACTACGCGTATTGGAAATCCAAACGATTTAAAACTGTTAGTGACGGTTAGTGCCAAAAGCAATTTGCTTTCGAGCGATTTCCAACTGTTATATATGTAATACGATTTCATTAATATTACTTCTTAAACAAATTGTTCTATCTAAAATTGAATCAAATTTTTAAATGCTTAGTTATTTATATTATTATTAATTATATAGTATTACTAATATTGAAAGTGATGTGATGTGAATAATAATTAGTAATTACAATGAATTTATATAATATGTAAATGAAATTAATTTTGAAAATAAGAATGATATGTAATGTGGAAATACTGAAATATTATTTAAAAATAATTTTTATCTTTAAAGTAAGTAGTTTACGACTAATAGTTACATAATTATAGTAATTCTATTATTCCTATCAACTATTATATCCTATAACTACTATACTGCTTTCAGAATTTATGTTTTACTATTAATTTCGTTGTGTATAGCTACATGCACAAACGCATATCTTTTAGGTTTTTATATTTATTATGTTGTACGTTATTTTATTATATTGTGGAAAATAATTGTTTTTATTTTTTTGTATAAAAATATAGTATAATGGTTGTATTGTTGAGCTGAATGTATAACTGGTAGTGTTATTAATCAAAGTCAAAATAACACAACTGGTTTGAACAAATGGCCAACAGACAATCGTCGGTACCTATATAGGGTTTATTGTATACACATTTTTTCTCCTGAAACTATTATATAGAGCCTTTTTCATTTCCTGTAAAAAATTGAGTTTATAATTGTTAAAACAAAAACTATCGGTCATTGGAGAAATATTATGTTCTATTTTATAATTGGAGAAATACTGAGTATGAAGTTGAAGTATCGAGCTGGGAAATTGCGTAGGTATATACAATTCAAAAGTTAAATAGTATTTGTTTAATGTTTATGTTTGAAATTTTTAAAATTGTTTTACTTAGTCATTAGTATTTTCAATAAGTAAAATATAAACTATAAGCGTAAATGATTCGTCTATCACACGCGTGATTTTTAACGAAGATGAAAAAATTAACATCATAAAATAATATTTCATATTAATTATACGAAATATTATAATGTTCATAGATAATACCCTTTTCATTAATAACCAATTTCCTTTTATAAACCGTATAAGAATTTATTTTCAATACACGTTTCTTATTTAAAAAATATAGACTTTTTATTTCGTTAAACATCATAAATCTGTAATTTTTTATACAACAACAATCTAATCTGTTAGGCTTAATAAAAGCTTAGTACTCAATAGTGTTTTAAATTATGAAATTAAAATAATGTCTATACTATTTGTACAATTTCAATAAGCATGTTAGGTTATTCGTCACTACTAGATGAAGGTCTTATTTTTTTCGTAGCTCTAATACTCGTAGACTGAGAATGTTAAATTCCCATATGAAATATATCTAATAAAATACAATTTTTTTACCATACAGACTTAGTTCTGGTTTATTTGAAAATTGTTTTTTCACAAATTAAAAAAATTTAATTTTTAAGCACGAATAATTTATCTTATTTTACTAGTTGCTGTTAAATGAAAAATCCATTAATCGTTACCAGTTTATTATTTCTAATTATACGAACTAAAAAAAATTAAAAATAAAATGAAATATACTCCATAACTTAGTTTTTATTAAAGTAAGTAGTCTAATACTATAAATTATAGAATTCAACTATATATATAGTAATAAATAAAAAAATTATCAATTATATCATAATGAAATCATAATTTATACATTTCTATTTATTTTCAAGCGAATCTTGTAAAAACATAAATTATTGGTTTATATTTCTTGTGTAGGTATTAATTCGCCAAATTTTAAAGCTACCTACATGTGTTGAAAGTTATATTCTCCAAAATAAACAGTTTATCACACAACACCAATAAGTAAAATCATTACCTACACTACATACCAAAGAGACTAATGGTATACCATAAAAATAACAGAATCTAAAACTATAAAATGTGATGAATACCACAATTTTTAATTTTTATAATAGACTTTATGTCTACATAGAATATTAACATCATATCCATACAAAATATTCTTTGATTACCATTAATACTTTTACTATTTTTTTATTCTGTTAAGTTCAAGAAAATAAATGGGAATATAATAAATTTCTTTTGAAAGGATTAGAGGATTTTCACTTACTCCCTTATTATAAAAAAAACTCTATTTTGTACCATCTATCACATTGTTATGATAATAATAATAATTTATTTTTCAATTTTACGATTTTACTGCGATACTTATATACGGATTAATTTATCAAAAATATAACACCATAAGATATAGGTATAGGCACTAGCTATGTACATTAAACCTGTTCGATAAAAATATAAAAACGGTCGTTTGACCGCGATCCGCATATTAAACCATTTACGGCGAAACTATATTATCTATTTGCGGTCTACGAGTATAATACGGTATACATATTATATTATTACTATTTCACTTAATTCATGGATTCATCCGGTACACGTATCAGATACCAATAAACATCATACCTATAAATATTTGTAATTTATGTATATATCATACGAGTATACGTTGTCCCGTTTTTCGTTTGTTTTTACGCAGTTTAAATACGCACTTAAATAAACGGTTATAATATTGGTATATATATATTGTATAATATTTTACAGTGTGCCAATATATTTACGTATATAGTGTAATTATTAAGTTTATTTTGAGTAATTTAATTCGAATGGTTTTCCAGTCCTATTCAAGATGTTGTTTTATTACTTGGAGGCTATAGTAGATATTTAAAATATTTATATTTAAAAAGGTAACAAAAACAAAAATGACATAGCTGAATAAATATAAATATTATTATGAAATTGTATACATTCAACATCGGTTGTTATTGAACACGATCACATACGTGCATAGTTGTTTAGTCGTATCATGTAATCCAGTAGAGAAATAAACTTACTCGAAATCGGTGTTAATAATCATCAAATATGTGTACATCATCTCAGAGTTCACCAATATAATATACTGCTGTTTAAATTAGTTATAAGTAAATATATTAGCTACTTTACTTATTTATTACGTGGAAAAACTACTTTTTTCAATGTAGTGAAAACCAAAAAGTATTTGATTTGGTATTTAAATATTTTCTAAGTATTTATAACTGTATTCTTAATACATATTTTTGTATAAATAAATGTTTTTTTTTTGAAATCATCGGTAAATCTGTATACCTACGTGTCTGGTACGTCTATTTAAATACAAGCGAAAAGTAGGTACGTCTTTACAAAATCGGCTATTAGAATCGTATACGTGTCGAGTAAATATTTTATAGCGTATACAATGTCGCTTATAGGAAACACTATAGGAATTTTTAATTTTATTTTTTTTTTTAAACGTTTAACCTACGTAGTTCCTACCTGTATATCGTTACACACGCGTACCTCTTCACACTGCTTATTGTTATAATATTATTATAAGCGTACAACTAAACCGTGTAAACGCGCTATAACGGGGTTTTTGGCGCGTTATTCGACTTAACCGTTTCCGTAATTTTTCCGTCGATCACCGCCGCAACAGTCCACGTCCGTCTGGTAATACGCGCAATAATTATCGTATGGTCAGGCGCATCACTCGTCGCGTCCATTATAACGTATACGGTCTACACACACACACACACACACACACACACACACACACACACATACACATATACATGTATATAATTGGCCACGTCTGTATTATATATAGGTATTACGTTGGATAAATAATTACGCGAGGCCGTGCCGAATTCGCGTGTTTTACGCGCGTCGAGTTGAAGAAGATCGCGCTCTCGGACAACGCCGTGGCATAATATACACTATAATATTATATACAGGTACCTACAGCTATGTGTCGATCGTCCGTCGGCCGAGATCGTTTGTATATTTTGTATTATCCATGTTTCTTTTTTTTCTTATTTTTTATTCTGTTTCCCCGACGACGTGCGTCCGCCGCGCACAACACAAACAGAAAATTATACGGTTTGAAAAGCGATACCGTCTCAGATGTTATATCCGAGTAATTTGGATTTGTGTCGGCGGCTCTTCCCGTTCTGGATGACCCATGCAAATTCAATCGATTACCGACGCGCCGCCGCGCGAAACGTTTCGTTGATGGGCTGTAGATACATAAATTGCCCGCTATATTGCCTGTCCTGTATAGCACAACATAACACTATGACGTTATTATTTACACAAATAATGCCTAACCGAGTGCATTATAATAACTGACACGACGACGAAAATAACGATATCGATACTCTGCAGATACACATGTCATATAATATATTCAAGGCTATAGCGTCAAGTAAACAAATATTTTTCAATTCATTAAGTTCAGTTATAATTTGAAGATATAAGTTAGGTTTTAAATTAAAAGTTACAAGTTAAAGAGAAGAAGACGATTATAATTAAACTTAATTAAAATAATCATTTTTTTAGTTGAATATTTACACCCATGCTAAAACATAATCATCAGTAAATCTGATAATAGTTTATGAACACAAAAGTATAAATATATATGAAGTAAAATTAGGTACTAATTACGATATGTAAGTGTAATATTAAAAGAAAAAATAACAAAAGTAGAGGTCAACTAGTGATAGACTTTATATGTATACAAACAATAGTTGTTAATTATTTAGGTTAATTTTTAATGGATCACGCCAAAAACGTTTCTTTAAACTTCGAACTAAGTTATTTGGTAGTTTTATTGTTGAGCAATTTTAAATTTATGCGTTTGGGTGTAACTGCAATAATTTTCTATGGAAATTTATTTAAAGTTGTATTTTTATAAGTTATTTTTATCCCTATTGAAATCTATAAATATTGTATTTCAAGTGTCTAAATTTTAATATTTAAAATATGTATAATGTACATACTACATATAAATAACATTTACGATTATTATTTTTTTTTATACTTATATAAAAATTATAATCTGTACAAAACAAAATACATTTTAAATCTATTGGTTTAAAAATGCCTGACTTCACAGTACTCTTAATTAATTGATTAGTAATTGCATGTTATTACACAATTGATTAATATTAACTCGATAAGTAAGAAGTTGCTTTTAAAAAAAAGTAGCCCAACATTAACTTTTTACTCGTAAATTCCTAGGTTTGTATAATATAAATGTAATACACTTCTAAATATTTATGACGAAAGCTATCTGCGGTAGCGATTTTCAACCGTTATTTTATATCTCGAACTACCACTCTCCATGTTTAAACATTTCCACATATACCATTTCAAAGAAAATCCCTTTAAAACATGCAGTTTTGAGTAAATTAAAGACCGCTTGATATCTAAATGGCCCATGATAACGGTCTTTACATTATTTTTTTTTAGTAAATACTAATAAAGTGACACAAGAAGATGGGTCAGAATTCCAAATTTTCCTATATGTCAATACACCCCTGATAATACGCCTGTAATATGTATCTTATTTATTCATAATATCTGACTATACACCAATTTCTAATACCCTATATGTACATATTATAGTGACTGATGAATTACGGAGGATGTAAAATTCAAAATTTGGATTTTGAAAATACGATTTAGAGTTACGGATTTATAGTAGATATAAATAGGTATTGTTTATGCCGTTTTATGGTATTCGACCATCTCTTGCCAGTTCACGAACGCGTGCGCGTTTTAAAATAACACAATAATAGTAACGTTATTATTGTAAGGTATCGTCGTAATGGATGAGTAACTCCTAAGAGCAAGATTTTTTTTTATCGTATTTTAGATCTACCTATGTAGTATGTACACAAATGAAATATACCTACGTTTGTTTGGTTTGGATTTGGCACATAAACAATTTCGACGTGGGTCGATCTATATAATATTAGATTAGTATAATATTAGGTTTAGTGTATTACCTATGGTAACGATGGTACGATTCCTGTAAACGAAAAAAAAATCCATCTGGCAATAACCTACTATATTTATTATACTCGTATTAACAGATTTTTTTGTGATTTATTCCTTGACGAACGGGTTTCACATCAAATAAAACAATGTATGTATAATAATAAGTATATAATAGATAAATACCTACATCTTTTAGCAAACGGTATATTATTATTGTGACTAATGAATACATTTCGTCGACACGATATAATAATGTTGTATTCGTCTATACGCACGCATACTGCCATTACCGCGCATTTACAGTATGCACATTATAATAATATATATTTCTACGTTACAGCACAAGATATAAGATAATCAATCGCGATGCCATATATTATATTCTGTATTCGATACAAACCGCGGAACATCGAGTTTTTTATTTTCATAGTGCAAGTGATGGAACTGACTTATCGTCCGATTTAACGATATTAGAACAGAAATACGTAATACAAAAGTGTTACAATCAAAACTCAACGAGAGCTAAACTCGATATGTATACAACGAAAATTGCAGTATAAGTACACAATGTACCTATAATATTATATTTTCTCATACAAAAATAAAATAAAAATACAATATGTAATATGTATAGACATATACGTTTTTAATTTATCTATGATCTAGTTTAGTTGTTGGTCATTATGTAATCACGCATCTTCTTTCTACTTATAATAATAATATTGTTCTTTTATAGAAAAATAGTCCAGTCCAACAAAATGCCATGTATATATAGAATTATTATAGTACCTATGCCTATATATTCAGACACCTTCTGTATAACACGTGATGGTGACAAAGAGAAATATAATATTATATATTATAGTTGTATTCAACATAGTCCATATTGCCTAGATTAAAGATCTACAATGACATTATTGTGTATCCTTACCCTTTTGTTACAACAAATAGAGTGTCGCCATGTATATAAAATATATATAAATACTCATATGAGATATAGCAAAAGATTCAACATCACAGTCGTTATAATGTCAGTCGAGTGTTGACTGCAGTAGTCCTCAATATAATAATACATTATATATTATATATGTGTATGTGTACGTGTATGAAAGAGAGATATGTTTACCGTGCACTACAGCAAAACATACAATGTGTATTATAATATATTCCGTTAAGATAGTTTATAGTATTACATAAATAAATATAAAAATATCATACGTATATTACACACAGAGATACGTGAAAAATAATTCTTATGACAATTGAAAACAAATTCAAATAAAACAAGTTTTGAAGAATTCATACATATTCAAATTATAGACTATAGAGTATACCGTGATGCTATTTATACAATATGAATTCGCATATAACCGAATAAGTAATAAATGCCAATAGAGATAACGCAGACAAATGTAACTGAAGCCGTAGACGCGAAATAAATACACAATAACTGTGTTAAAAGCTTAAATTAAATTGTATAATATACGGTATCTACTAAAATCAATGTTATTCTACAATCGGTATACTATATAAAATGACTTTTTAACATGCAGATATTATTTATTAGTCAAATAAGTCATTGCTGAAGACACAATATGATATCTCATTACTTATTTAACAACTTGCGAAGTTGCGATCATGGGATAAATTATATGATTTATTAGTTATAGATGCTGACTGTTGCCTGTTGGGCCCTAAAAAATATAAATTAGAATTTATAATTACTATATTAACCATACTATTTACATCCTAAATATTACTTTAATACTATTATACAATATTATGTACTTATGGAAGAAAATTTATATCGTTATCAGTTATTTAACACATTGAACGTATGAATTTTTTTTATTTTTGCAAGGATTTTGTTTAAATATTAGCACAGCCCTCCCCCGCCCTTTCTAACCACCATGGTTATACAGATGCATGGGAAGCAATGGACACACGTAGAAAAAATTAAAATATTCCTCGACAGTATTTTTACTGATTTATGTGTTCCGAGTTTTAATGGTATTGTTAGATATACGTAAGGTTTTGTTTGTTTAATGCTTAAAAAACGTTTTTTTTATTTAAGCCCATATCTTCATGTTAATTTTTATCATGACATGTAGCGTGGAAAAATTTTATTTACCCACTAATAATTCCTTAAAATATCCACTACAAACCCCATAATAGTATACGTTTATTAAATATATAGGTAACAATTTGTTTTAAAAATATTGTGTTTATAATAATTTGTTTTGATATATTTTTAATTTACGTCTTCAAGAACTTATAATATTTATTTATTTAGTTGAATATTTTAACAGTGAAGTATCAAATTTTTTGAAAATGGTCTTTTTCATAAAAATAAGTTATACATATGCAGTTTTATTATTATATACATAATTACACCTCATTTGCCTTTATTTTTGTCAAGAATATCGATAATCTGCTGACACTTAATTTTTACATACGATTTATTTTTAGACGAAATTGAATACTTTTATAAGATTCTTTTTGTACATATACACAAAATGTGCCTAATTATATATGCCGACAGTATAAATTAACCAGTAATTATTTGCAGTATCAATAAGCGTTTAAAGTTTAGAACATCCTACGTCATTTGGCCCGGAGCTTATGCACCCTTGTATTGATAATTGCCAATTTTTATAGACGATTAAGAGTAGCACCGGTGGTCTTGTATACGTCATAATAATATAATAACCGGCGAACGAAAAATGTGATCGAATGCGCGGGATGATGGTGGTGTGTTTCGGTGTAGGTAAAATCAGCGGTTCGTGTGATACCCTCGAACACCTACCGTTCTCGTTACACACGTATACGTATAGTAGGTATACGTTTTGATATTCCAATTATTCCGCGTTTGTTGTACGCCGAACACAGTAGGAGTTGATCGAACTTGTATTTTACAGACCAGACCGCGGCGCACACTCGTATAACCTAACGCCGTCGTATATATTGTAACTTGCACAACTACCATTGTTCGTAGTGCATACACGGTTACTACACGCGTGTAGACCTTTCCCACAACTATAATGTATAGGTATTATACATACACTTCCTCGGTGGTATGTGTAACACATTTTCATTTTCGTTTTTTTTTCTCGTTTTAATTAATGATGTCTGGGGTAAAAATTTCAAAAGAAACGGCTACCTGTTACCTCCGTTGTCTTTTATTATTGATGGACGGACGCGGACGCGTCGTGTTCGTATACCGCAAACGGTGTATACATATTATTATTATTATTTTATAGAAAGCGCTGACAAGGTACAAGTGTACAATAATATAATATATATCCGTATAAGTAAAAAAAAAAAAGCCGAAATATATATATATATATACGTATATATTAAGTAGTAAGTAGGTATGTATATATCGGTTATAAATTAACCATTAAAAACAATCTATTTTATATATTAGAAGAGGATAATAGTGTATATAGAATATCGAGTCCTCTTCTTGGGTATATATATAGGTATATTTATAGTTATTGAACCGTTGAGTTATTATATTATTTCAATACAACGGACATTATGATTGTATATTATAATTATATGTTATTTGTTTGAATCTAATAATCTATATTCCGTTTTCATAAATGGTTATATTTATTGTTATCATAACATTTATAGCAGACGACGCAAATGCTTCGAGCCCTAGAGACGAAAATTCGTTACGCGTTAATATTTCATTATTACTTAATTAGATATTAATATTTTTACAGTTTTTAAATCCACACGTAAACCGTTGTATTATTATTATTTTCGTATATTGTATACTGTTATTTTCGTCGATAGTAAGTTAATCACGGTAAACATGCACACTATATTATATACCATATAATAGTACGTATCTACCACTATCCGAAATGACAATTTTTTTCTTACAGCGTTGATACTTAAACCGACCATATCATGTTTAATATTTATTATGTTTTTAAATTTATATAAATTAGAGTTCCGTGTATTTTTCAGTGTCACTTCAATCGAATATCATTATATGAATCATGATTAATGTTTGTGACATATACGTATGTCGTATGCGTATTTCATACAACATATATACCTACTACATGTATTTATAGTCGGAAAACTAAAACAAAATAGCATATATGACTTTAGTAAAATTAATAAATAAAGGTCTTGATGAGTTACGACTTGTACTATGAATCATAAATAAATAATTTCCGTTTTTAAATTATACGTAACAGTGTAGAATCTCTTCCTACACATTCAAATAAATAATAAAATTAAACCATGAGATATCACTGACATAAGAACCTCTTTATTTTATTTTACGGTATTCATCTAATTATAACATGGAATTATAGATATCTAATAAATCCATGTTGATATACTATGTACAATTATATAAACAAATATTATTAATATCTATTTTTTTTTAAATGTGTCCAGTATTTTTTAATGTTTAAAATAAGGAGCGGAGAAACAATATAATACAGTTATGTAATAAGCGTACATATTTTCCATGCATGAAAAAATCTGTATTAAATAGCTAAACGGATTTTTAGCTCGTCTAAACCTTATAATGGTACCAAATAAATCGAACAGAAAGTTGTTTTCACTATAATGTTTTTTTATTGATACATTTTTAAATATAAATAAAATTCAACAGAAAAAAAGTTGGTAAAATAATAACAGAAATTAGTCACAATATATTCAACATCTGTAATTTTTTTCTAAATTGTTCTGTTTTAAGTCGTACAATTTTGTATTAAGTTGATTAGATCATATTTCGACCAACTTATTTGTATAAATACAAAATTGTATACGTTTTGAATTATAGATTGTATAATTTGTTTACAGTATGCTTGAATATTTATATACAGTTATTATTTATATTATAATGTTTTATTGATACCTGTATTTAAATATTACTTAAAAAAAATTGTATTGTGGCCAATACTATAGTATTACTTAAGAATTATACGTAGTTTTAACACTATGTATATAAACGTTTTATAATCACTCAAATCATTCGTCGAAGTATTATTATATTGTCGTATACGATATGCCAGTAAACGATTTGATTGCGTTGAACGAGTAAAAGAAAAAAATACAGTTTTTGTCGATATACATATAGGTACGTTGTTCTCGTTGCTGCAATGATAATAGTGATAATAATAAATAATAGTAAAAAAATAAAACCATTTGGAAACATTTGTAGATATCAAGTGCAATCGAGTGACTGCAGTTGACAACAGCAGCACTGTGGGTAGCGATAGCAATAATAATAATAATATACAACATTTCAAGAGCATAAACCATGACGGAATTGGGATATTTTCGTCGGGTTCAACGATTCTTATGAAAGCGAAAATGTATAATATTATACGCGGGATAGTGGATTTGTAAAAAAATATTATAATGTTGGTATAAGTAGTATAATATAATAATAACGATGACGGTGCTGATGATGGTAATAATAATTGAACGAATAAATTACCGTTTTCCGGACGCTTTTATGTGTCTGCTCACTTTTGCAGTGCACACGTAAATGTACATAGATATAGCAGGATACGGTGCGGTTGGAACGACTACGTCGTCAAAAACGGAAGGGAAATAAGAAAAATTAAAAACAGACCGATGACGGTTGTCTATTAATTAGTTATAATATCAACATATATAGACCATATCATTATATTTAGTATATATATATATATCAGTGCGCGCGCGCCCATGTAATATTACTTGTCATCGTCCGCGTGTGACGATGATAACGCGCGTTTGTCGGACTTTGAACGATTTATTTTTTTAAAACAACGAAAAAAAAATATATATATACCTATGTCATTTCCATTTTCTACCGAGATGCTAGTCAAAAACCACTTGATTTATAGAAAATATACATCAGCGTCTCGCGCGCAGACTGCAGCAGACACGAGCGGCGGCAGCGGATCGTCATCGCGTGCGTGTGTTCTCTTCGCCGCGGCGGCGTTTTAAACCGATAAGCGAATCTGTTTCGTAAATCCGACGGCGGCGGCGTACATAATAATAATATATTGCCGTCGCCGGGGCAGAGAGCATATGTGTGCGTGTGTGCTCGATGGATGTGCACACGAATGTACCGTGTCGTGAACTCGTGACAGTCGCAGCCGCTGCTGCGGCGTGTATAATATATACGTATATAATGCGCAATTAATATCACCATCGCGTTGCATACTACACACTGCTGCGGAAGGGCCTCGATCATTAACGCACCGTGTAATTCGGCAACGGACTCGACGACAATCATTAGTGCTGCCGGCAGGGTGGTCGTCCGCGGGTGAGTTCATCTCCGCGCAACGGTATTGCCCTCGCCGCGTTATAATAGTTGTGTGTGTGTGTGTGTGTGTGTGTCTTATACGACCAGACGATTATTATTTATTATTAATATTATTATTAGGTATAGCGGTTTTCGGTTTGTTTAACGCCGGCGCGCGCGTTCGTATATAACAGTATGATGATGTGCGGTGCATCGTAACAACAATATTATGGTTGTCGTTAATTGGGGTGCCGCGCGTCCTACGACTGACTATATTATACTGTCACACACGCACACGACCGCGACGACCGGGCCAAATTCTCCGCGGCGAGCCAATTTGTAATCCGTCTGTGAGCATAACGTGTGCAGTCTTTCGTACGCCGAAGAAACCGACCGCCACTCTCTCCGCGATGATTTATTATAATCTATATACGGTGCGAGTTCGCTAAAAAATAAAAATCGTCAAAGTCGGTAATAAAAATAAAAGGGGATACCTACTATGTATAGAGTATACTAGACTCATCACAATACTACCCGACAAGTCGTCGTTTAAAGATCAACCGTATAAGTATAATGAAATTATATATTGTAATAAACACAAAAATGTTCGTAATGTTCCAAGCCAATAAATACTAATAATGGAATAAAGTCGCAGTCGATGGAGGTAATAATAATGTATAGGGGTCCAATAAAGTGTTGCACAGGCAACACCTCAAATTAGAGTAGGTTGTTATTGATAAAAAAACCATCACTAATGAATTAATTATAAGTATTAATATAAATACTAAGAAATACTATATTAATATATCATATAAGGGTTATTATAAAATCGAGACTATTAGTAAAGGTTTAACCGTTTAATATGGTATAAGTTTTTCCGAAGGATGCGTTCTATACTACGGAAAAAATATCATCTATACGAAATCGTTTCAAGTGCATTAAATGTAAAATATATAAGTAAACAACTTTTATCGGTATAACACTGTTATAAGGGGGTAAGTCAATTGTAATTGCTCGAGCAACACAGATTATATGGCTTCAAATATGTAAGCTTCTGTGTAAGCACGCCGTTCTCACAGTGGTCGACGGAAGTTGTGGAAAAAATGTATATCTATCACATATTATTATTATACGTGGGCCATACATGGATTTAAATAGGCGGTTAAACTGATCTAGTAACACAATGAATTGTTTCTATTGAAAACGGACGATCGGTGGCTATATAATGTTTTATTATTATACTGTTTGTAGGTACGGAGGGGCAAAACATGGATGCATAATACTCTCTCTATAAATCGAACCCAACACAATAGCCGATAGGTATATAGTGGTAGCGGTAATAATGGTATTAAAAAAATGACAATGAAATAGCCTAATGAGAAAATCAGAGTATTCTGCCATCCGTGAGAAAGCGGGATCCGTCGAAGCCAAATATTAGTCAGCGTTATTCATTTTTGTAAGATTTTTTTCAATGTAGTTATATATATATATATATATATTTTTTTTTTTTTTTCATTTCATTTTTTATGCGTGGATTTTGAAACGCTGACCAGAGAATTTCTCGTATAAGGATTCGATTATTTTGCCGTCACGTGCTCGTGTCGCTCGTGATGTGTACACATTGCCTATATATTTAAAAATCCAATTGATGAAAAAAAGAATATTTCAATAATTATTTACATCTACCGACATTGAGTAAAATTTTTTTATTCATAAAATAGATATAAACTATATAATTATAATTAACTCTACAATGCACATATTTTAGCTTAGAAAATGTAGAAACTATAATATATGGAGGGAGATCTTGTTAAATTTTTGAAGTTTGTATAGATAATTAAATCATTTTACATTTTAAATAGTATTTATAAAAACATTTATAGGTAGGTACTAGATACTCTATCCATGCAAATAAAACAAATTTGGTTTAAGTGTAAGACAGAAACCCTATCCATTATTTTAAGATGAGCTCTTCGTTGATACTTCTGCAGACAATTTGAATTATGTATGATCATGCATACATTTGAACAAGATGTACTTACTGTATTTATTTAATAAATTATATTTTAAAATTTCAATCAGCTAGATTCTCGAAGCGAAACTACGATTTTATTAATTGTATTGAAATATGTTATTAATATGTTCAATATTTACACAAAAATGCACGTTTCACTTAAAAGAATATTAGATCGTTAGTAATAAATATACGCATAATCGTAAACTAAAATGTTTTTAGTCTTTTTCCAAAGAATTTTAAACAAGTAAATTTTTGATGAAAATTTTGAGATCATTGCGCTCTGTGCTAATTTATGTTTGCCGCGCATGAAGAGGAACCAAACAAATAAAATACACGTTTATATTTTATGTTGCTAAACAAACGAACATCTTTTTGGGGATTATTGAATAAATTTGAATAGTCTCTTCTTTACTAAAATATAATATAATATGGTGAATATACTGCCAAAATGTGTTGGTCCGTTGGGTGCGATGCTGTCTCTGCAGGTCAAGTCCGTTGTGTCAACCTACCAGAATCCGTAGTGGGTTATTTATTTATTTCTTTTTTTTTATTGTGTAATCGTGTCGTACAATCGTACGGTCCTTTCACTGTTGTACGTATATAATGGAGAACCAAATTTTTTTGGTACCATTTTTTCAGCTTTATATACAAAACATATGTGCATCACTACAGCGTTTGTGTGCTGCAATATAGGTACAATACCCTAAACGTATATACCATATTATATATATTATATTGAAAACTGTACAGTATAAATAGTATAATACCTATAGCTAAAACCTTCCATGTACCACGCGTAGAATATTGTTATAATCATCGAGTAGAATCGAAACTAAGTAATAGATAAGGTATATAAACAGCTTAAAAAAATATAATTATTTTAATGTACGTTGTGTATCTACAAACTATAAACGATGTCGAACGAATGTAATTTAAATGATATTATAATATTATAATACAATACTGTATACCTACCTATATTATATAGGTATACATGCGTTTATGTATATAATATAATATTATTATAATAGCTGTGAAATTCTGTGTTATTTTGTTGTTTAAAACATATATTTTTACATGTACGTTCAGGTAATAATATAATATTATTATTATGTCATGATCGAATTTTCGCGTTTGAGGTATACCGCGCCGGGCTGACCAGTATTGTAAATTGAGTGGAAAAAAACAATTTTCACCAACAACAGTCCATATAGTCTATATATAATATATGTATAAAGCATCACTACACGTAATATCCAGTTATAACTATACATAGGTACAAACAGTATATATAGGGTGATTCAAAAAACATGATCATTTCATGTTTTCCTTTGATATTTATTCAAATATGATTTTTAGAATTCTTAAGTACTTATATAGGACATAGGTATTTACCTATTCTTAAAATCCATAAATATAGGACTGATTTATTTTTATATACTATTAAGGTGTGTCCCGTGGTGATAGAAACTTATATTTTTCAATTGAAAACCACCTGTTTTACTGTAATTTTTTAAGCAATTGATCTTTTATTTTAATGTTTGTGCATTAGTATCTAAATAAAAATTTTAACAAAAGAAAGAATTTGAATAAATGCGTTATTAAAGGATAGAAAGGGGGAGGGCATGCTTAGTGAAACACCCTGTGTATTATATTTACAATAAAAAGTTAATTAAAATACGACGTTTGTCTTCGGTATACGCGTTATAGGCCTGGGAGCAACACCTATTACCGACTATATTATACGTATCTATATAACACCACATAATACGGTTCCCATCACACATAAAATACGTGTACGTATACTGTGGGTATGTCTACATAATATTGTATTATAGTACGCGTGTATATACCATAATATACTTATATAGGTACTTATATAAATTATAAATATTCGATACTATATATAGGTATAGTAAAACGAGTATGTATATTGTATATGGCGACCGGAATACCGGGATGAATGGGAGGCATGTATATCATATTAATACACTACCTATACGATGGCACGGCGAGAGTCGAGAGTCTTACGCGCTGGCGGTTTATATTATTATTATTATTATTATATTATTATCAAGTCTACTAAGTGCGTCTCGAGCTGAATGAATATGACGTCTAAGATATAATATATACATATATATTATGTATAATATTTATTATATTATTATTATAATGATAATGATACGCTCTACTCGGGCCACGACAAAAAAATATAAAATAAAAAGTAATAATAATAAAACACACTCACACGCGCGTTTGCTCCCCTCCAGCTCAAAAATCGTCTGCTTATATACCTAACCTAACGTGTACGTACAACATAAATATTATATACCACTACAGCCGTTCGTTATTTATACGTTTAGGTATACCTGTATATACAACATCATATACGATTTATATATAACGTAAATGTATATATAATAATATATATAAAATGTGTATGTACAGCAAGTATACTGCATCGGCCATTGGCATTGGCTAATATAATAAGTCGACGGAGACGCGCGTTGTACACAGCCCATTGTTGTCGTGCGTGTGCGACGTTGGTGTAAATACAACACATACCTCGAGAGTCGATCGGCGGCCATTCCCATGGGTCGTCAACGATGACGATGACGGTAATAATAAAATGATGACAATGATGATGATAATGATGACGATGAATACGAATTTATCTACCTATATGAACGATATGAACCGGCAAAAATCTGCGCTGGTATCGGAATCTTTTTCATTATTATTTTATAACACGTAATATGCATTATAGGTATATAATATACTATTATAATTATGGTAATGCACAATATACTTATATAATATCGATATAATTTGTACAGACGATTTTTATATTACTAAATCGCAGTTGCTGTTGTCTTTTTTTACCACTTTTTCTCCACGTCCTACAGATGCGTGTATATTCTTTAATAAATAATAATCTATAATGCATAATATAATATGCAATATGTATAGAGGCAAACACTGAAATCGCGCCTCACTTGGTACTAATACTAAATATATACTTAATAAATAATTATATTACCTACATTATAATAGTATTGAATCTACAAAACAAAAAGGCTAACTAACTGAGCTATTATTTAACAAAGTATTTTTATCGTTTATACTTGTGCACATAGGTGGTACACTGTATTTGTACAGAGGAAAAAAATGATAAAAAAAAAACAAATTAAAAACGTATTTCCATTGCTCAACCGTGTTTGTGAAATACCTACGAGATATTATGATTTATGACATTGAAGTGACCAAATATACTTTTATTTTCTATAAAAAATATTAAAATAATTTTTCATTAAATAAAAAAATATATGAATATTTGAAAAATTGTTAAACGAATTTGTATATAGCTATTTTGATTGCTCTGAAGTAGGTATAATAAAAAAAATTAAAACATGTAAAATAACCATAACTATTCTTTGATCTACATGATGACCATGACCTTCACAGCTTCACGTCAAAAATATCGAGATGAATTTAAAACTATATTTTTTAGCTTTTATGCGAGTTGTGAACAATTTTTGGTTTTTAGTTAGATGTGAAGAGGGAATATTTATTTGAACATATAATAAATTAAACTTTTTCTATTTTATTAACTCATGTATAATGTATATAGAAATTCAGTTTACTGCAATGCTTTTCTACTCATATATTTATATGGATTCTCAACTACACCAATATTGTTCTTAAATTACATATTCCTATATTAAATGTGAATTTCTATGCAGATAATTGTTATTATTATTATTATTATTTTTTTTTTTGTATCAAAATTGACACTTATAGTTTTGGAAATTTCGTGGTCTATTATGATTTCAAAAGTTCATTAATTAATATATTAATCTACCAACATTTTATAATTTGTAAAGCTTGTAAAGGTTGACCGAATATAACTATATGTGCCAGACTAAATATTTATAAATATTATGTATTAAACCATTATCAAAGACTTAAATATGTCACAGGCTAGTCATTCAAATTTAAATTTAAATACAACACAAAATTGTTTATAAAATTATTTGCTTGACCAAATTTACAGTAAAAAATGTTCACATTTAAACAACATAGAAGTTTAAATCACCACAGCATAATCCGTACAATTTAGTTATTTAAAAGTATTGTGTATAATATGTTCTAAAATATTCTACAAATTGGAATTTAAATAAGTATATTATTCAAAGAAAAATGGAGTGAGCATGTTTGATGAATTAACGCTTGTATAAGAAAAGATACTGATGTTTAATTTTCCGTCGACAGAGCGGCGGTTTTTCAATGATTTTTGGAAGGAAGAAAACAATCGAGAAAGCTAAAAACGTTTTAAAATGGTTAAATGTATACCTATACTATATAATTATGATAATTATGTTAAGCCGCATAATATAAGACATCATTAACTATTAAATAAATTAAAATATTCTTATGTAACACGAAATTATAATCGTATACATAATATAGTAAATTATAGTATACTTAAATATGTGTAATAAACACGAAAAATCTAAAAAAAATTTAAATTAACAATAAATAAGTAAAAATAAACGACACCTTTTTCGAACTGGGAGTCTTGTATATTTTAACGTACAACTGTAGAGCGTTATTATGTTATAAAACTATAAATTGTCCCCGTTAATTACTATAGTTCACGATTTTTTAACGTGTGGACACTTCACATTTTCACTTACGCATCGCTATGAAATTCACAAAAATTTTACCATTATCATTACAATTTTTATACAAAAGTCAAAAACTAATGGCTGTTATTAATAAAACAACACAACTTTTTACCATGATACATTCATTTCGATTACGAGCTTAGGCCACAAATACGTTATCTGAGCATATATTAGCTGTGGATTAATTATAATATTTTATTCGTTGTATTAACAAAAATTGTTTTCTCTTGAATCGTATTAATTAAATGTGTACTCCAGTTTATCAGCTATAATCAACGATCTTGTATTATATAAATTTTAGATGACGTAATGGACATTTATAGGCATTCCACAAGAATATTATTTCAGTTTTACTAAAACTTATGGCTAGCCGATTGGTAAATATACTATTACTATATATATATTGTTTTTTTTTTTTTTGAAACGAATCCAAGGGCTGTCCAGCGTTTATTTTCGTTGCAAAACCCGGCACTTTTCAATTCGACTCGGTATAATAAACTGCATTGTGTATCTATCTATCTATATATATATTTACGTGTATATATACTACATAGCAAGTGTCTAAGTACGACCGGCGAACCGTTAACTTTGACACGAAATGTCTCCCCCTTCTTACCACTGTGCTGTGAAATAGGCCTGTTTTTCTTACATTATCTGTTTGCAATATATAATATATACGCTGCAGCAGTGGTGTACAAAACGAATACGAGTAATTCCCTTCAGGGTTAAAAAAGGAACGTTTCTCAGTAGGTAGTTATGACATATTTAATACATTAGATTATTTCAGTCTGACAGATTTTGACTTCGGTATTTCACACAAGTCACTTTATTGTTGTTGTTATCAACTGAATATGTTGTTAATTTATAAATAAAAGATGTTATTATTATTACTATTATTATTTTCATGGATTTTTATTTTTTATTCGTATCTATTAGTCTTAAGCAGATAACTCCCGTACAGGAGTCACCAAATCATTTGAGTGATTTATTACGTTAAACTTTAATCTGTGAATCGAAATGTGTAGGTGAAATCAAGATGAAGTATTTTATCTGTTTTCAGTTACAACTATTATAGAGATAGGTGGTATTTTCGAGTTGAACAATATATTAAAATATTAACCATAGAAATTAATTTACATTGTTATTTATTATTTTATAGTTAATTAGACTTATAAACACATCAAATATAAAAATAAATTAATAACTTATCTATTAGTGAAAACAGTAAATTATAGTGGCCAACTTATGTTGACAATACTTATTATTTTGGTATACACCTGTTATGATTCAATGGTGTAAAATTAGGTATTTATTTCAATTTTAGTAAATTAATATTTGACAAGACATATTATGTATAAGTACATATATATTATACAAACATCTTGCACTTCAAATAGTAAACACTTACAATTGGCACAATACATTTTTATTTATGAGAGAACTAAAATCATAAGGTATTTTAACTCAAACATTTCTTTTGATGTATAAAACCTTGTGTTAACTAGTATATTTATAGCTTATAAGTGACCTATAATAAAAATAAAGTTAACACATAATCTACTAACATAACATTTCAATAATTCAGTAAATATAAAAAAAAAAACTAAGAAAATTTATTGGGCTGGTTGAGTTAATGTATTTGATTTTTAATTTTTTTTTTCAATACAATACTTGTTAGTTGATATATTTAGTCATTTTTTAGTGTATATTTGTGTGTTTCTTAGATCTATAAGTCCCTATAAGACCAATAATCATTAAAAATAATTTATGATTAGGCAATAAGCAATAAAAATATCAATAATATAATAAACATAGTTTCGTACATTATACCTATAGTATTTTTAGCATTAACCTATTTTGGTATCCAAATTTTATAAAATCAGTTGATTAAATAAATTGGAAGGTAGATTCCAAGGTTAAGAGTTTAGACTCACCGATGACATTATAAGTACATCTAAATTAACCAAATAAATAATAACCAACCGTATAGGGTGCAATTACCATTTTACTTTAGCCTCATAAAAATATCGACCAAATGTTTTCCTACATGATAATATAATTAAATTAATCTAAACTGTTATAGAGCAAATTATAATAGTGATCATTAATCTTTTAATATAATATCAATCCAATTCCACTTATTATACTGCTTTCAATTTCGACTTTCACTAACAATTATATTTAAGAAGGTGTACTTGATGACTTTATAACTGCGGTTTATCCTTATGGTGTTTTATATTGTACTTTCTAATGTTTTCATCAGAAATCTGTTAAAAATTATCATCTCGCTACAGATATTCACAAGAAATTGTAATTTTAAATACGTATAGTGAAATTACCCATTATGGTCTCCATGAAAATATCCTTATTAAATAGAAATAAATACTTATTTGGCCTTTTGCATGCAAATTATACATTAATAGTATAATTATAATATAAATTAACTATTATATAAGCTTATAAATATATAAATACGAATATTATATTTACTTATAAATAATGTATTATTTTATTATTTATTAATTGTTGTTATTTATTTAATGTTTTTATAAAGGGTTTTCTTGCTGCATACATTAATTTTTTATTATTATCATAGTTCTTATTAAGTTATTTTAATTTATCGCTCTTTTATTACCTAAAACTAATAAAATACAAATAATTAAGTATGATTACTTTTTTCAATTGTTTAAATCAATCATAAATTTAATATTTTGTTTAATTGATTTAAAAACTAAAATTTAACAATACATATATTTACATATAATTTTAATATACTTAAGGAATAACCAACTTCCATGTAATATATTTTATTCATATCTTACATTACGCAATGGTTTCATTACACTACCAACATTTTTACTTCACACGATAAGCATACACTAAATATTATCTCAAGTCAACGTACCATTATCTTAATTAAATAATAATAATGATACACACACGCATACACACAAATATGCATATTAAAATATATAGATGTCAACAATGAGTAACTTATATAATTATGATTTATATTATTGAAATAATTTACATAGAAAGTTTGATATAATTTATTTTGGGGCAGTAATGAAAATTGAACATATTTTTCACCCCCGTCCATGCAACCCAAACGAAGTGTTACGTTCAAATATTCACTGAATATTTATATGTTATGGTGGTTCAAAATCGTGCTTTCCTCCAGTTTTCTGATGTTGCAGGAACGTTATAATAAAATCTACCGGCAGAATTCATTAGCAGTCAGTATTATTTTTTTTTCGTTCGTTGTTTATGCGCGTATGTGTCGTCAAATATTTACGATTAATGCACGCGACCCGGTCTAAGGGGCGTAACTTGCGCGTGATTTTTTACACATCCCAAAGAGTTTCCGGCCACCATATCCAATCGGCTGCAAAAGAGTTTCCGCTTCCTGACATCGCTGTAGTTTTACCAACCAGAACTAATTGTTATACCGCCGAAACATCATACATACATACATACCAAACCACACATATGTGGTTCATTAGCGGATTTTTATTTAAAACAATAAATATTTATGTTTATGAACATATCGAAAATACAAACAAACAACATGTATTATAAGTTTTAACATAATATTCACAATATTACGCCGCGTAGATTATGTGCAATAATATTATAATGTTATTGTGTATTTATGTATTACACTGTTACATTGCAATATGGTCTATGTCTATTTGTATAGGTATCTATTTCAAAAAAACCATTGCATATTAAATATCTTTTTTTTCGTGTATAAATTCAATCTATTCAAATTCTTGCACTAATTGTTTGTATATTTTTGCGTGTTGTAACGTAGACATCATAGCACTTTAAATGTATAAAAATCGATTTTTCTTATTAATATGGGTTTTTATTTTTTTTAATGCTGACCTATATTTTTACATTCAGTAAAATGTAGTGACAAAATTAACTATGTACCTATACAATATACATAATATATACAGGATACAGGATGCAGGTTGCAATATAATGAGCATTATCGTGTCGATACACGATCGGAATACAAACTATTGTTATTATTTGCTTGTGTGAACTCGTGATCGAACTACAATTTTTTCTGTACATACATTTTAGGCCAATATTTCTTTAGGTATCCGTACTGGTAATTATTTTCACGTTATACCGTCCAAGTTGTCGAAATGTTATTGCGGAACTCCACCGGTGAACGCGCGGATAACTGGAAGCACAAATGACGAAATCGACGTGCGCGATGTCAGGCACACACCATGATATGATGTGATGGCCACGTTGATTTTGCTATAACAAATATATTTTTATAGTTTAAAAAATCATGGTTCCAGCTGCTTTCAAGGCGACGAGATGAATTTTTGAATAATTCTTGATGCTAGTTTTAAAATTTAAAAGATTTAAATCATTTTGAATTAAGTCTATTCTATATATAGATATAGTATGCGCATTGCGCACAAAGTTTAGCTTGTAACAGAGTAAGAAAAATTAATAATAAGATAGAGAATTTTCAATAGTAAACTTTCAATTTTCATGAACCCGTATACTTGGATACTGTACAGCTATAAAAATGTACGAAGAAGATTTTAAATATTTAGTTTAGCCGTTTAAAGCGAATGCTGAGTTTTGAAGACTTAGATAATAGATATTGTATAACCAAACATTTTCTATTTATATAATTATAGTAATGTTTTTTTTTTTGTGTATAGACGAACTCCAATAAGTAAGTCGACTGTTAAGGAATTAACGAACATATTTCTATTGCTGTTTAAGGGTAGTACACTTTATTTGTATAAAAAGAAAACAATAAAAAAAAAAATTTAAATACGCATTTCCTTTTCTCAACCGTGTGTGTGAAATACCTTCGAGATATTATGATTTATAACATTGATGAAGTAACCAAATATATTTATTTATATTATGGAAAATAGTACTAAATATGAATCAAATGTATAACTGATAATACATTAATACATAGTATATAGATCGATATAAAAAAATTATTATCTCAACTCTAATTATAATAAATAATAATAAACAATTAGGGTTTTTTTAAGAAAAAGTATGAGAACAAATTATCTAAAAAGAAACAATTATTTGTCAAAAAATTTAAAAAACCTACAATATTTTTTTGTTGTATGCAAATAAAGTAAATTTTTTTTTAATATGTGTTTATAATGTATTTAGATATATAATATAGCATTGATAGGAAAACAATCATAAATTAATTAAATAAAGCCATATAATGTGTATTTGAGTAGATAGATTATTATATTATATTTTACTTTCTCTTTTTCAGTTTTTTGAAACGAGATTTGGTGAAAACGTGTTAATGATATTTAAATTCATGACGAAAATCCCGCAATTGTGTACTATATCATGTTATGCATCAATGAAGTTGATGCAGAGTGCAGACATGTATAATACATACATTATGCCCAAATTGTGTGCACCTGGGAATCACCCACATATCAATATTGCTGTTCGGAAACGGCACTGAACGACCTGTGACTCGCGGAACACGATGACCTCACAACGAAAATATAGGTACCTACCTACACGCGATGATAACGATAATAAAAATAATAATGATAATACGTAATACCGTGAATAACCTAATAATATTAATATAATAATATGGTCGTTTTACGCACCGTACGACGCGACAGTTAACGTTATTGTAACAATATAATATGTTATAATAATATGTATATTTTATTTGTGCGTATAACGCGTATAAAGACGCTGTTGCGTGGAGCGAAAGAACATGTAGAAGGAGATGAAGAAGAGTATTGGACAGCAGCCCAACAGCGTCGAAAATCGGTTCTCTACGGATACCCGTGTGCCAGCGTATAATTATTATCACAATAATAATAATATAGGTAATATATTATTACAGTATAACTATATAGCTTGACAGCCGTGCACTACGCAGCAGCAATATTGAACATTAGACATTTGTACACTTAAATACAGGGTGATTTCTAAAATGTGATCACCCTTTATAACCTTCAATAAGACAAACAATCAAATTATGATGTTTGGATTTTTTAAATATCCCTAAAAAACGTATTTTGAAATTTTGAATTTTTTGTGCTAGGTACTTAAAGAATGTTCAATGAAGATACAAACTTTTGTTTTTAAAATGAAAACCCCCTTTTTCTACTATAAATTATTTACTGGATAAGTTTTCTGAAAAAATTGAGGTACCTATTAAAATCAAAACCTAGTTGTTTTTAACTTTGTGTTCTATAAGCATAATGTTAGTGGATGAGACAACTGTAAGTCAATGTTAATGGATTTGGATGATTTAAAAATTTTAGTAATTAATATTAACCTATCAACAGTATCAACATCTATGTATCTAATATATTAATATTACCATCCAATATTTCATCTATTTTTTAAAATTATCTCTATAAGAACTATAATATCCTTAATATAAATATTTAAATGGTTGTTAAACTACTCATTGGAATTTTGAATAAAATATCTGAACATTTTTAAGTGAGCTTTTCACTAAATATTTTACAGTAAACCAAATGGGGGTGGAGTAAGGAGATTTTCATTTGAATATCTGAAGTCTTAGTATCTCTACTGTAGGACACTCATTAAGGCGAATCACTCTGTATACACGTCCGAGGCAATCGTGTGGTCCCGCGTTACCTGAGTGATATTATTATAGATGTTTGCGAGAGAAAAAATTTGATTCGCTCGTGTGGCGCTCCGTAGAGGCTGTCGAAAAGGGTAGGCTCGGTATAAGCCTGACAAATTATACGACCGCCGGCCGGGAAATTTAACCGTTCATATGGGTGTGCGTGTGTTCGTCGATGCGACGTTGACCCATATAATATTGTAAATATATGACGACGACGACGATGTCCTGCAGTGGAAAACGAGAGTACGTTGGCGGGCGGTGTCGTCGACGTCCTTGAATATAAAATAATATAATAATACCCATCGATATACACCTAAACCTATAAATATTATTATAACGTCCCGCACGGAAACCGTAACGCGCGCGCGCACACGCATTACATTTTATTATTATTATCATATACGCGTATTATACAAGTAGGTGCGTTGACGATATTATTATCGTCGATCACGCCTTTTGTCCGCGATGACTGCTGCTGAACGGGGTGAAAAATAAAATAAAAGTAAACGCAAAAGGGTTGTTCGATGAATAGAACCGATCGTACGTATCTATACACATTATATAAATAATATAATATACCTGATGCGCATTATTACTATATACTCATGATATATAGCAGTGTATACACCGTACACGGGATTGTACATTTGTTCGGCTGCAGTTCATATCACGTTGTCGCCACGGCGTGTACACCTATCTGTATATTACATTATTATTATACGACACGTCCGATCGTAAAATATATGGTCCGTCGATCGCGGACAACCGTAATCGCGCCCGCGGAGACACAAAGTACCAGACATATATATATATATTATGTGTATGGTACTCGCACGTCTCTTTTTTTTGTCCACTTCTTCTTCTTCTGTTCGGCCGTCGACGGTCCTCTTCGAGCTCGTCCGACGGCGTTGCAGCACGACGGGCGTATATTTTAATATATATATATAGATGGGTAACAATGTATAATAATATGTAGAACGACATTATATTATATAGTCTTTTTGTTGCGCTCAACGCCGGTCTGTCCTGCGCGCAGCGCCCGCGGTAGGGTTTCGCCGTGAGGTGTAATATAATAATAATACACATATTATACGATTATTGTAAATGCGTTATCGGCGTGTCCGCTCTTTCGTCGGATTTTTCGGTGTACAAATCGTTAACAGCGGGAGCGGACGTGCACGGGCACCGTACGATCCGTGTATACATATATATATATATATATACTGGGCGATCGACGCGCATCGTACAATAATATGTATATTTATTATATATTATACATAATACACATTATGTTATGTACATTATACACCTATGGTGACGACGAGACGATTCCCACGCTCTTCCGGGTTCGGTGTAAACACGCGCAGCGTATACCGTTCGGCGGGTTCGACGTCGTTATACGTTTATTATTGCGCGGGAGTGCTGTGCAGGGCGTGTGTGAACCGGCGACGTACACATTATAATAATGTGATCGTTGCCTTAATGTAGTGACGATACGTAATGGGAACAGGGTGGGGGGAGGTAGATTACGATTTATCGGATACCCAGATTTTTGAAAATTACAATATACGCGTGTATTATGTATCGATATAGAGCACGAACGCATAGCTATGTGTTTCTGTTTTATCGATGTAGTCGATTTGTCGACTATATAGATAGCTGCGCGCGCGAGAATGTTATAAATTATACTGCGGGTACAAAGTTGTCCGAATACTACGACCACAATAACGCAACGCTGCTGACCTAAGGTAGACGTTACCGTAAAAGAACAACACTCGCTTATTACCCGAAGGTACATTATATTCTCCGTGTATTTAAACGGAATAATGTTAACGGCATTATATTAAGTTCTATTTAAAATTTTAGAATTTCATCTTACTCGTATTATTATTTTGTTCTACAAACTTCAAAATTACTGGATGACAGCTATTTGAAATAATGATCGGTATTCAAGACTTGATTTGCTGTGGTGTCACAATATTGTTTGCGTACAAATAAGCACTGGACTATTATATAGTGACGGCACGAAGTACTCTGCAATTCGGCGTTCGCCGTAGGTGCTCTGTTGGGTGTATCGATTCACAACAGTAATAATAATGACCGATAAATAGATATTCAAACTCGGCTTTCGTGAACTTTCGTCCCTTCATAACAAGACCGCCAAAGTTTCGGTCGTCTAATCAATGGTCACAGACATCACTATCACTAATCGTTATCACCGACACTATCACACATCAACTAAACCCGCTACTTGCATTAAAAAGCTACTTACTGAAGACTTACATAAAGAGACCATTGAGACCAAGGCGGGTCTTCGACTTAGAGTACTCGCTTCAAGTGGATTAAACAGACAACAATTTATTACTGAAATCATATAGAACATAAATATCTCCATAAGAAGTTTATTAACACTAATTTTCGTTTCAAAGTAGACTTAGGATCTTTTTAATTTCTAATAGTAGTATTCCGTCATAGAAGCCATTTTCTAGGACGTGAACGAATTGTAAGTCATTCTAATAATATTTTATTTACATTATACATTATATACACTGTATTATTAAATTGTTCATTATAATTTATAGTTTTCATCTACATATTTCTGAAAATACTGAGATTAGAAATAATTCATAAACGCTATTTGTTCGCAACAAAATGAAAACGTCTAACTCGGTCATCACCGTTTTATTTTTATGCCTCGTCTATTCTCAAGCGGAGATGAACTGTAAAAAAAAAACAAAGGCGATGCACCTACTTATCAGGAATTCTCAGACGCCATTAACTCAACGATACATAGAATAGAAAATACATTTTACCCCTATGTCAGTCATGGAGATCCGTACGCTAACAAACAAACGTTTTGCAATGCCCAATTGAGTAGTGGTTGTTCAAATCGACCATTCGAAAATATTAACAATTGCATTAGATTGTGTAGACCACCGTGCATGTGCTTCAGTCCAGCGAACGGAAGAGCCGATGACATATTGTGTTCAAAGTCCAGACACAGGGCCAATAGTGAAAATTGAATTCGAACAATGAAATGTACAAGTCCAACATTTAGAAATTCACATATTGCGTAGTAGCAGGTACACTATGTAAAAAATATAAGAATTCAGTAGTTGGGTTGTTTTAAAAATAATCTTATCTGGTCAATACACATAGAGTTACAAATTTTTAAATTTTATTGAATTTAAATTCAAAAACAACATTATAAAATTAATAAATAATTTAAAACTAACTATGTATTTATCAAATTAATTATCCCGTAGAGCCATAATATTTGCACCAATTTAAATAGTGTTACATATATTCCATTGGTACAGATCAACTCGTTTGAATCCAACGAACGAATGTATGAATATATGAGCATATTTACATATAAACAATGAATAAAAAGTCGATCAGGCACGTTAGGTAACTTACAAATGTTCCTACTTTCCCAACACACAAGTAAACAATTACCACTTATTTTTAATATCTAATCATATTTTTTTTCCAAAAAAATATTATTATTATATTTGTGACAAAACCACCATTTATACCTAGTAAAAATAAAATTTCTTAATCAAACACGTTATGGATTATTATATATTGAAATACATTATACATGCATATTTTATGTTATGTTATTTGAAATCGTATTAAAAGCTCTAATAAAAATGTACAATACTAATTAAAATATTTTTTCAAATATAGGACAATACAAAATTATGTTTATATCATTGTACATTGTATTATGTGTAATTAACGATTTGTTCCTGTACCTATAATATATATACTGTATACCTACACAATATACTTATAATATAATTTTATATTATATATTTATATATACAAGCAGTTTAAATATTTAGAATAATACATTTTGTAGAAGTTTAGTAATAAACATAATAATGTATAAGAATGATCAATTAATAATAAATCATAGAGATATGTAAAACAAAAATAATACTTACTAAATAACATACCTATATTGATATTTAAATAATAATATTATGTATTCTTTAATACGATTAAATGTAATTGCTATTTACGAAAAAAAAAATATAAAACAAATATTTCTTTTTTTGCCACCACGGTAGTACAGTTATATAGATGAGCAAGTTAGGTAACAAACCAATGTTAAAATGAGCTCTACGGCTATTTCGAAAGTAGTTGTCGATGGATATAAATGATACGGTAATATACTAATATCATTAAAATTTATCAAAAAGACTAGTTTATTAATTATTAAATTCTGTGGTATTGTGGAACACTCTGTTTGTCTGAAACCGTATAATTAATTTTAGTTACTGGAAGTGAGGAGTTGAGTGCATGCTGGGAGGGATGTTTTGTTATATTGTTATCATATCATTATATAACGATGAAATGAAAATAAAAAATGCCATGATATCTTTTTAAAATATTATAATGATATCAGTACCTAAATTTTATAAAATGTAGCTTTGAATTTATTACTTATTAATATTTATTCTTATACTTGCAGTTGTAGAGATTATAACACGATATAATGTTATAACTTATAATACATAAGATTGCACGTATTATTGTTTTCATATTAGTGACTTTTCTTTTAAATAAATATAATTTTGAAGGTCGGCCATTTCCATAGGCCGTTTAAACAAACATCTGATTTTTGAGCGAAAAAAGTTTCAGCTCGTCTACAATATATATATATATATGAGTTGCGTGCTAAATCATACAGACGGCGTGGCGATGCAGTCATGCGTTGGTGGTGGGCTTTTCGGCGGTTTGAGTGTGTGCGGGTGGCATAATGTCGTCATATTGCACATATTATTAAATATATATATTTATGATGTGTATAGTCGAACAGTCCGACGGCAGAACAAATCGGTAGTCTGAGCCGGCAACGACGACGATTGCTGTTGCAGCGGTCGAAAAAGAGACCGACCGCCGCCACTTCTGTCGTATGAGTTTAGCGCTGAGGCGGTGACTGCGGTTGCAAAACAGGCCGAGATCGTGTATCTATATATATATATACCTATAGTTAATCATATACCTATTACATTATATATCGTACGAAATATATGCGCACACGTTGGCATCGGTTTCACGGACTGTTTGTGTCGGTATATCGGTCTCCTGGCTGTCTGGCAGCGACCGACTGCGCACGATATATATATATATAATATAACACACACACGTGTGTATTATGTTATGTTATACATCATATAATATATCATATTATATGTGTTTATTACGATAATAACATGACCCACAACACGCACGTACGTGCGCGCGTAATATAATATTGAAACTTGTTATTATACATGCGAATGTGGTGTGCGGGCGCGCGAGTTCAGTATAGGAGGCGAAACGGGAAAATATTATTCTCTATATAAGCAGTGACGTTGATGGGGCGGCGTGTGAGTTGGGGGTGGATTGATGGCCGAAGGGGGCGGCGAAAATAAAACGAAATCGACAGAAATATAATATTTATATACATCACATTATTGTTATAGCCTACGTGTATATACGAGTATGTGTGTGTGTGTGTGTGTGTGGGTATTACCTTTTGACTGTTTTAACTGTATACATATATATTTAGGTATAAAAATAAACGCAGGGGCGGTACAGCAGCGATGTTCGCATAACAACCGTTTTTTTGTCATCGCGACGCACCGTAGATAATAAAATATATAAAAAAATCATTGATAACTCTGTTCATTATAATCACAATTCACAATGCGTGCTTCACAAAGATAATGACTAAATAAAAATGTTCTGACCATTCATTTTATAGGTACAATAACCCTAATGTATATGTGTACTTCATAATATGTATTATACATAGTTCACTATAAAATTTGAAATAATAATATATTCACAATGTAGATGCATCATGTTTAATATATAGGTACCTATTATGTGTGTAAAATTATTTTTTTTTCTATAATTTAGTATTTTTTTTTCCAAGGAGTTGTTAGTATTAACGAACTATATTCTACCTTTTGGAACGTAAATTAATGGTCATTGTTGAACTTTTGATGCGAAAATTTATCATTTTTAACCTTAAAAGTATTATTGCTACGCCTTATGGTTAGGAAAAGATATTGAGTATTTAGTAATATAAAAAAATCATCTGCATATACATATGAATATATGAGATACATCGTCGTGTTTAAAAGATATATCTTTCTTGAAAATAAAATAAAAATCTACAAAAAATAATGTAAGTATTAAATTATTGTATTGATTATAATCTAAAATGCTATTTGTGATGAGCTGTTCATCCACTTCATACCTGTATTGATAACGCGTGAAATAAAATTTCTATTACATTGTCGTTTATATGCACATGCTCACCTGTAAGGTTGCAACTAATAGACACTAACGATAAGGAATACTTATAGATACTATTAACTTGTTTATTATATGGTGATTTTTAATTGTGATATTTTGTATTGCTAAGCAACTGTATATAATGTGTATAATAATTTATATACAAACACCACTATAATACATTTGATGAACATGTCATAATGCGTCGTGTATTGCCGTACTGTCTCTGTATGTAGAACGTAGGTACATGGTAGTAATATATATATATATATATATATATACCCGTATAATTAATTTTGTGCTCGCGGGTTTTGACTTCGTAATATAGTATAATTAATTTTGCTAAATTGATTTTATAATGTCCGAATTGTCGAATTTGGAAAAGTCCTTTGAGTCGTTAGCTCCAACAAATTATTCCTCTGCAATAGAAATTGAGCAATTAAGCATCCATAGCGAGAGAAGTTTATCATTATCTGTGGAAACAATCGATCCCAAACCAACCGATCAAACATTACAGAAAAATGTAACAGACGTCGTCAATAATAACGAAACGATTGGTGACTGTGAATCGTCTGTGAAAAAGCGCATTCGGCACGAATATCCGTTAACAAAATGGTCGAAACGCAAGAGAGCCGCAAAAATTAATGCGGAACATGATAGGAAATTTGAAAATATTAAAAGGTTTAACGAGACAATTACGCGTGGCGCCGAAATCATCAAAGTACACTATATTACAATGTACAGAGCTTTATTCCAATTTAACATAATCTATTATATCAATGTGTTTTATTGCAGAATCCCTCTGGAAAAACGCACGTCAACAAATTGGATAAACTTAAAAAATTAAACAACAATCAATTGTACCACGACAGAAGTTCTATTTAGTATGCTTCTACATTATTTTCAACGTATTTAATATACTCGTATATATTCGAGGTTTCTTTATTTATCCACAATATTTACTTTAGTAACGATGATATGCAAAGTACATCACTTAATATCAGAATAGAAGCGCTTGAATTGAATTTAAAAAAAATCCAAGACCAGTTGATAATGGAAAAAAATCGGCTCGGTGACAATACGGCAGAACGTTTGAGTATAGTCGAAGATCATAATATTAATAATGAGTCTGAAGAAAAATCTATTTATACGTATATCGATACAAATGAAGAGTTGACTGAAAAATATCATTCAAATTCAGTGAGACGATAACACAGAATGATATTTTTTTATCAATGAACACTTATTATTTCGAAGTGTTAAATCAATTTTTTCAATTTTTTTTTCAAAATATTTAATTTCATGCTTTTCTAAAACATATTTATTTTTTTACCCTTATATTTAAAAGTAAGACAACTATCAACTTTTGATTTTCAAATGAAAACCTACATTTAAGATGTCATGAAATAATAGGGCTATTTTTTTTATGAATTTTAACGGTTAAATTATTACTTTTCATTTAATCGTTAGTGAGTTCAAAATTAAGTTATTTAAGGTTTTCAAGTGCTCGTTCTACAGATTCTACAAGTTGTCACGACAGTAAAACGTTGATTGTAACACAATTATTATTTAAAAAGATTAAATTTCTTATCAAAACTACTGGCATACTCCTGATTATTATCTAAATTAAATGTAACAATATATTATTACAGATTGGTTGTAGTAACTTAAGGTACTAAATTTATCACTACGATGAACGATAATCGATAACGAGTTTATTACATGTGAAAATAATAAATATGTACCTATTATTATTATTATTATTTTATTATTAATTATTTATTAGTTATTACACATTTCACTATTGGTCTTCAGAAATTTAAAGTAGATCCATCCAACTTTGAAATGCTATATCTCACTAACAAAAATTCTTATTAATTTAGTAGATTTTTAATATAGGCTGCCACTTGAAAATCAACTTTTGATTTTAGTTTCACTATTAAGTAGAAGAGTGTAAAGAATAAAAAATTTTATAGTTTGAAAAAAGCATGAAACAAAAAATTTAAAAAAAAGTCAATACTTGATGAAATAATGAGTATACAATGATAAAATAATTACTCTGTATGATTATAAAACAGAACATCATCATCTATATACTTTTTATAATTATTTGAATTATTATTTTAAGTATAATTGTATAATACGTGTTTAGATAAAAACTGCGTTCGAACACATAGATGACAATACGATAAATGTTGATGATTGCTCTATGAACGAGAATGTTGTTGAGACAATTTCAAATGTGGAAACTAGATTAACATTCAGTCCAAATATTATCGAATTTAGGGTTAGTCATACGTATATAACATAAACGTGTTTTAAATTAGAAACTTATTTATTTTCTAAGGATATAAAATGATTAAAGGTTTTGAGAAGATACTCAAACGACATAATGGAAGTTAATATTTTGGAACAACAGATAAAAGTTACTAACCGTAGTAAAACCACCGTATTGTGTCTCTATAGCCATTTATTTGATCCAAACTCGGTACTTCGAGATAACATGAATATCATAAAAGTATAATATAACTTTAATGTAGTTGAAACGGCTAAAATTAAATTGTTTATTCGTTGGTTAGGTAATACCAGTCACTTGGTGTCGTGTGCAGCCTGCTACAACGATCATTTACTCGGTAATATTTAAACCGACGGTATTACCCAATTTCAAAACCTATCTGAGTTTATATGGAATAAAGCTAGTGTTTGAAACTGTGACAAATAATCAACCGGATTTAAAATACGTGTTCAATATTCCAGTAAAGTTTTGCATGATTAAACCGGAACCGGAATTGGTTACCAAAACGATAACGTACGAAAATATTGTCTATATTATATGCATGTCATCGATACGTCATAATAATATATAATTACCAACTACGTGTCCTATTTTAATATCTAAAATCGTTTCAGTTTTCCGGTTACACGCAAATCAAATGAAAATTATAAGTCTAAACAATATTTAATCATGAAAAATAACGGTTATGCTGATTGTGTTTTTAGCGTACTTACGGAGACAGAGTATCAGAAAAAACAAAACTCCAGTAAATATACATATTACTATAATAATGATGATAAAAATATTAATTATTAATATTTCTCAAAACAATTTATTATGTTATTCAATATTTACTTCATTAAAATAATATTTAGTTAAAACTAATTTTTGAAAATAAAAACAATTGAATTACACATATTTAGTGCCATCGATAAATATTGACATATTATTTATATTTACTCTTTAAATAATTGCATTATCATATTGCTGTATAATACTTGACTTATTTTGAATTTTAAATTATTTTTTTGTTCAGGTTACTCGTCAAGTTATGACTTAAATGAAACGGAAACGGACGATGGCGACATAAAACCCGGTACTATTATCGATTATATTATTCATAAGATGTTCAGTTACTTTATGTGGAGACATCATATTAACGTGTTATTACCAGCGAAAAAATCCGTAAAAGTTCCGGTTATATTTAACCGAAATTTGGCTCATTCATCCATCACTGAATGTTATATAATTGAATTTGATAACTCAGAGTATTCGATTCCAAATCAGGTACCTAATAAGATACATTTAATTACCTTCGACGAATGTTGCCACTTAGGGTTGTGTTATAGCAAGACGTTAATTGCCGTCTCGAAATTGGACGTATCGCATACATTATTCAGACGACGTTGCATAATATATAGTTATAGTTTTTTCTTGTTTTCATTTTAGAGGGTAAAAGTTATCGGACGGGTCATGGATCAACAAATTGTTGTAGATCCCAGCGTGATCGATGCCGGGCTGTGCTATTTAACAAGTTCCACGAAAATGGTCAGCTTCCAATTGCACAACACCAGCAGGGTGGTAGTGCCGTACGAGATTAGACTACCACGAGAACTGTTCAAACACGCGGAACTCAGCCATTCGAAAGGATATCTCAGAGCTGGGTCTTCGCTGGAAATTTTCATTCGGCTGCGTTTTAAGTGCCTATATAATATTCAATATAATCATTATAATTTATTGTAAAAACATGGCACGCGTGTCGTTATACTCACAAAGTCGGCGAATACAATCATTTTAAGGTACGAAATCATGCTCCCAGACGAATGCAAATTATATTTTGACGCAAAAAACGGTGCTCTGGATTTCCCGGTTCGAGTTTATCCGTCAAACTGTAAAAAATTTCACGAAGTACGCGTAATGGCGGTGGTGACCACGTCATTCGGTTTGAAACTAACACCCGACACGTTGGATTTCGGTACGGTCAACACGACGGAAACCGTTGTTAGGAGTGTCATGTTGGCCAACCATTCTAGAACCAAGATGGAATTCGGATTCTTAAAACTACCAGACGTAAATATGTGTATAATGTTAACAAGGAAAAAAATAATCACAAAAAACGGTGAACAACATTCAAATCGTTTTAATAATTTTTAGAGAGTTTCCGTACATCCGAATGCATTTGGTATCATATTTTCCGGCGAGCAAATTTGTCTACACTTGCATTATAGCCCCAGTGCCAAAGACTTGCCACAAAACGTCCATACGTACAACGATGATTTCGTATTGACATGCAATACAGTTACCGGTCTCAATGCAGAAATATGTCCCTTTCAAAACGATGCAATCGCACAAGTAGGTTTACTTGCATGATCGAGCACAACATTTTATAATATACCATGTACCTATCGTTCATGTATGTACACATTGAATGCAAATATTACTTTAATGACTGTAGAAATTATTTTAATTTTATAATTAACAATAATTATTCATAATAATTTGAGTCGGGCAATGTTATTGACTATAATCGATAATTACTAATTAGTGAATTAGCCAAATCATTGTATGCAAATGAAATAACTATATCATTGCGTTGGGTTAAATTTGCAAGTGGTGAAAAAATTCGAAATTGGTTTTACACATTTTTTTTTTAGATTTATGAAACAATAGATGAACAAATATCAAGTACAGTTATTATAGATCAAAAGCCAGCAATCAGTGAAAACGAGATAAAAGAATTAAATCACGGAGCAAATAAGTTAATAATTTTAAGTGTATTGATTTTCAACAATTGACTCAAATTGATGCTAAATAGGATTCACTTTTCTACAATATTAAAAGACAAAGTTGAAGTATGTTTATTCGACGACAGAAATGCTATCCTAAAAGAGGCTACATTAAGATGCTATGCAAAAATGCATGATGTACCTGTAGAACTTTCCGTCCAAAAAATTATATTTGGAAAAACTCATCTTATGTCTTATTCGGTATTCAAAATTGATTTGAGGTAGGTAATTGTATACTATGTATCTATTTTACACGTCTATGAAATTAATAATACATAAAAATTAATGTTAAGATTATTGTTTACAATTATAATACAATTTAAGAGCATCGAATTTGACATCTATAACCGAACGTAACATTAATTCATTTCCGGATTTCAAAATTAGATTTGAGTTTGTTTCCAATGATTCTGCGATAGAATTTAAGCCAAGGAACGGAATACTACATTCAAATGAAGTTAATAAATTTAAAAACATTTATCTTTATTTTTATGATAATTACTATTTTATATTTAGGTAATTACTATTAATGTGCTATTTCGACCAAAACTTGATGATGAGGTCCAAAGTGTTTATGATGAGTGTCTCAATTCTGAAGTAATAAAATTCAAGGTCAATCAAATTTTAAAGGATAAAAATGCTTTCATAAATAAAGTTAGTATAAAATTGAAAATTTTTTGTTCTTAAATAATATAATATTGTACACTTTTGCAGTATCATTAGAAATAAATTTAATAATTAATAGTATATTTAACTGCAGGTTTACTCAAATAAACCATTTTTTCACGAGCAAGTTAAAGTATTCGAAACTAACAAAACATTTTATTCTATGATGTTTGATACAATGAAAATCATTTCTGCTGCGTGTTTTGTACAATTCACAAATCAAAAATCAAAAGAATATTTTGGGTATTGTATATCAAACATTTAAATAACTGATAATTATTTATTAACAGTGTTAATTTTACACCTAATATTATAGTATTCTATTATAGTGTTACCCTGTAGTCTGTTTCGTAAATACCTATATTGTATGGTTAAATATTTTTTTTTTTAATTAAAAATAAATAAACGTTATAGGTAGGAGACAAGTCATTTAAAATAATAATATATGTAAAATAATAAATGGATGCTATAATATTGATTATTATTGAGTAGATATCGCTAATCATATTATATTTTGACAAAATGAGCAGAATATGTCAAAGATATTTTTTTTTGCGTTCGATTCATAATAGTCAATAATAATAATCTTTTTCTGGGAAACTTTTATACAGTTTGATAAATTATGTATTATTTTATATTACATTTTAATAAAAATATTAATTGTTTTACTAGCATTTTTAATTTTTTTTAAGCTCATAATTAAAAACAATCTTTTTTTTAAATTTTAGTGATATTCTATTATTGGACATTGAAGTAATACTATTTGATAAGTGTTTTAAATTTAGATAAATGGTGGAGTAGTAGGTACACCATATCATTTTTCGGGCACCTTTTGCCATTATATTATATTAATCTACTTTAAATAAAAAACAATATTTATTTAATACTTATAATTTCATATTTTTAGACAAGTATAAGTTTTAATTAAAAAATTAATATATCACGGTGTCTGATAACATACAATTTTTCTTTGTAAACTAACGCAATGTTATAAAAAATATACTTTTCAACTATATAAAAAATATTTTTTCCAAACATAAAAATTGAATAAGAAAGTGACTAGTAAGTTTGAGATGTCTACATGTGAACCGATTTCCCGGGTTGTGTAATAAAAAATAAATGTATTATTATAAACAGCAGTAATAATGTGAGTCCGACTATCGCGTGTATCGAGTATAGTTGCTGTTATACAATTCAGAACTCGAGTTTAAAATAATAAATAGCGAATTTGTTAAGTATTATTGTCCAAAAGTTCGTTTGTTCCAAGTTTATCTTTCCACGAATTGTAATATTCGCCATTGCAGGCAATTTATGCGCATATAATATTAAAAACGCAGAGTGATATTAATAAATAATATTATTTTGTCCATTAATATAGATTCTGCACGGAATCGTTGAAGCTGAGTCTCGTGTGTTCGACAACAAAACCGAATATAATCTTGTTTAGCGATCGAATAGATTTTGGCAAACAGACCATGGATGTTCGTCACAACGAATGGCTGTTTGTGTGCAACCCAACAACACGTCCGGTGCCGTTGAAAGTTTCGCTACCAAACCCTGTCGGACCTTTTTTTTGCGCATTCGTAATATTAAATTATTATTATTATTAATAATAATAATGTCAATGCGTCATTTTATATGTATGAAATTGACGGAAGGACGGTAAGTAATTGTTTTTTCTTTTGTTATCCCATAGTCTCTGAACGGTGAACAGTTATTATATCCCAACCGTACGTTGCCGATCAACATTTCATTCATACCCGAACATGAGGCGACGGTGAGTGACTTTAATGCTGCACTGTATAATATTATGTTAACGGGAACATATTTATACTATCTTTATTGTATAATAATATTATAATGTCTGAAGGTAGCTATGTATAGCTATAGTGTATATCTGATAGTGTATATCACAGTGTATATAGCTGCAATGATGATTATGATATCATATTGTACAGATAAAATTGTATAAAACCGTATAATATTATAAGTACGTTGACAAGGCTTGTAATATAATATCCTAATTTTAAATAATTATCACCAGGAAATATCCTATGGATCAATCGCAAAATATTCAGTATTTTCAACTTTTTGAAGCAATAAAGCGTACCTACATCAATAAAATTGTTAAAAAATAACTTCTAGTGTACTTTTAAAACTCACTACAATTTAAACCGCTTCTATAAAATGCCAAACACATATTAAATATTAAAATTATTTTTTTTAAATATTTACTGCAGTAGAAATTATAAAAACCAGGCACCAGCTAATAGTAGGCTAATATTTTTTTTAAAACATTTTTAAGGAATCTAAAACATAAAAATTAATTTAACACTATTTTTTGGACACTATAATATGCTATTATATTATGGAAATATAATTCAATATAATACATTATTCACCGATACAATAGTTTATCACGAAAATACTGTTGGAATATTCAAATGTAAAATATCTTCAGACCTTCTTATTAATACGTTATGTACATATGACATTATCATATACTAAAACGTTTATGTATTACGCACATATGACCCGAAAATTCGTTCCATTTCACGTGTACTTATGACATAATTTTGTATTTGCTAAAAGGTAAATGAAATGTTAGAGTTGAGTTCTGAAACGATGCGGCTACATGTCATGGTGTCTGGTAGTGGTCTCGGACCGTCGTGCACAATCACGCCCGAAGACATGTTCAACGTCATACAAACTACGCACAAACACGCGAAAAAAGCGCTTATTTTCCGAGTAATTATTGTAGGCTTGCATGCATCAATATCATTGAGTCTATGATCAATCTATAGTGAGAACCCTAATCAAAATGAAATCGTGTGTACACTATATACTGATTTGGGCTGTCTATAATTATTATTCTTACACATTCAAATTCTATATATTTCAACCAATACTTAGATAATTATAATTAAACATACATACGTATAGGTAACGAACACCAGTGGGGCGAACGTCCGATTCAACGTGCAAATGGAATGGACGAGGGAGCGGTTGGAGCCGATGACCAACGACGAAACGTACGAGTTCGTCGAAAAGCTCCGAGTGGCAGAGCGGGCAGACCCGAAGCGGCGTATGGCGATGGCATCGCAGTTCGAAGGAAATGAATGGACCGTAGAATCTTCGAACACTAAAGAAAGTGCATTTGACCTAGGAAACGGTGGTAGGCCACTGTGGTTTCGTTTGGACCCGAAAGGGTCACGTTACGTTCAGGTGACTTTAACGCTTCCTCGACTCAACCGACAACCAGACGAAGACTGTGGCGGCGACGATGAAGAGTCGTTAGAGTCACCTTTCGGGAGCACCGAAGAGATGTTAAGGTCTCCTGATGGAGTGGAAGAAGAAGCGTTAAAATCACCTGACGGTGGTTTTGGGACGAAGTCAGTAGAACCAGGTCGAACAGCCACTACCTTGATTGTTTCTAAGCGTCGGGTTCACGCAGCAAAGTTCAACGTGCATGTAGGCCATTCGGTGCTCCGACAGTTCTACGTATTTGGTTTCGTAGACTTGGATGAAACTGACTCTTAGAGTCTATCGCGATTATTATTACTGTTTTTATTGGTGTCATATAATATTATAACATTCATATTACGTATTGTATTGTTTATAGAGTGTATATTATTATAAATTGTTATCGAGAGGAGTAATGTGGCCTAATTAACCAAAGTATATTAGGAACTGATTAAACACGAAGTGTCCTACAGGCTAATACGCCGTATGTTGGCTCAATCGTAAGTTTATAGGAAACAAATCTTTGTAAATGTAATAATAATATTGTGTTACCAAATAATTTTTTATATTTTTTATAAAATATTTAAATTAAAAATTTTTTTTAGTGAAAAGTTTCCGAGGAAACTATTAAAAGCTAAGCATTTTTTGAAAATAAATCAAATTCAAATGTTTAATTATTATAATGACAAACTGGTAATGTATTAATATGTTTAATATATTAACACTTATATTAATTAAAATAGAGTAAAAATGTAAAATTATACAGATATTTAAGTATACTTATTTGATTGATAATAATATTGCAATAGTCATATGGTCACCAATTAAATCATAATTTTCGCTATTGATAAAGAACAACAATTTTATCCGTTCATCGCCCAAAAAATGTTGATGAGAAATTCCAATATCAAAACGGATAAGAAACATTTATATAATTCGGACAAAAGTAACTTAGTTGTACTTATTTATTGATTCAAGACATCTAAGTTACTTATACTTCTTAAATAAATAAAATATTGTTATACTCGTATTACCGTCAAATATGAACAAAATAATATAATTATAAAATAAAATATTACGTATAAATAGTCAATACAAATAACCTAATCAGCTACTGACCTAATAGTTTCACGTTATAAAAACTAAATTACATAGGTATTGTAAACTGGATAACGCGTGAAAAAAAGCAATTGATGGAAATTTGAAAATCAAATAAACACATATAATAATAAAATCCTAAATAGTTTTAAATTTTAATTGCTGTTATTTCCAAACATTCCAAGTATAAATATTAACTAATGTAGATTTATTATAGTTTATAAATATTATTCAGCATTCGTAAATTATAATTTTAAATTTAGTTAACTTCATTTTACTATTAAGTTACTTTTTAAATATATTATAATTAATAGAAAAAATTGAAAATTATGTAACTACATAAATAAAAATTAACTAAATTGAGTTTATTAACTCGTATTAATATCCAGCTTTACAGTGGTTAGATTAGAAACATTTGAATAAAATGTCCATACACAACATGTCTTTAATAATATGTAATTAATTTATGGGCTATGGTTAAATTTCATTCAACAGGGTCATCATTATAAAGATAAATAAAATTCATGGCACGTCATGTAATACTTGTTAATGGCATGCTAGATATTTACTAAAAAAAAAATGTTTAAATATTTACCGATTGTGGTGAGGGGAGGGGGACATATAAGTTAATATGTTTCATTTTCCGTTATTATTTACAACTTTTTTGTTATTGGTAATCGTAATAGATTATGCACTAAGTTACAGTATTATACACGTATACCAATGTAGTAATGTATAATATAATACTAAAACGTTGCCAAAATCATAATATTAAACTTTTTCAAATGTACTTAATGATATATTGTAGTCGTCATACAGATTGTACTAAGTTAGTACAATAAATCTTGTCAACATGTCAAAAAAACTCTTTCATCTTAAAATCGATTTTCTATATTTATCAAATATTATAATATCTTCCTAGAATAATATTTTAATGCTTTCGGAATTAAACGCAAAAAGTAATAAAAAGTAACAAAAAAAACAATCAATCAAAAATATGTTATTATTACTTATATAGTATATTTTTTTAATTTATCAAAAAAAAAACCAAAACGCTAAACTTTGTAACTTTTTAAAAACATCATAATACACCATAATATTTTTACAAAAGAATTTTATTGTTTTAGAATCTGTTATGATCAGAAATTAGTGAAATGATTGGATATAAAAAATAACATTATATTATAATGTATGTTATAATTAGTGTAAGTAGTAACGATTGTTGTAAATAAAATAACAAAAATACAACAAACAATAATGTACCTGTGCTTGATTAAAATATATTGCAATATGATAAATATCAAGTATGAATGCGATCATATTTGTAATTAATACTTACATTGATTACAAATAAGATCGTGGTGCACTTTTTTCAGGATAAATAGTGCAGCAGTTGAAAAAAAATAAATTTTAATTTGAAAACAATGAAAAGTCTACTTTGTAAATCAGAAGAAAAATCAAAGACCATTTTATTATAATACATTGAATTTTAATATTTTAAGCGCTCTATAGACTATAGTGTTATAGTAAGAAAAATTTTAATTTTAAATCAAGATTTAAAAAAAATTTTGACTAAACATATTAAATTTAATATATTTTAAAATATTTGGTTCAACCAAATTCACAGCACTTTTAACATTAATATCTGACCGAGACTCCCGAGAGTAATTAACAGCCGTTTATACTTAAAACAATATTACTTATGTCATATACATATTATATTGGCATGCTTTTATGTGACAAAATTGATTGTGTTCTTTCGTGATCCCCGTCAACTTAGTCGTTTATTTTATCACACAATACTTGAAAGATTCTATATTTCTTATAGTCATCCAATTTGTATAATATAAATAATATGTTGCCGCATTACATAAAACATGAACGTAATTATAATTGCAAATCATAATCGTCAAGGAAAATAATAATTTAAATAGAATGGTTTATTCTATAATATTTAAACTTTAAAGAGTATAGTAATTAATGAGAAAAATTTAAATCAAACCATTCATCCGTATCATTAAATGTTTATGCAAATTGAATTTGATTGATAAAAAAATACAACAACGATTTAATACCGAATAAACGAATACATTTTAATAAAACTATTTAATTAAAAACATCAGAAGAATTAATTACAATTTATAGGCCATTAATAATTAGCATATTACAATGAAAACTAAAGGAAAATAATACAATTGTTTTAGTACCCATTTAAAATAATAAAATTACTTTTTTGATATAGTTAATAATAATTATAATTTAGTTTTAATTTTATTGATTGACAATAAAATATGTAGAAACCAAACCAAATTAATCAAGTTTTTTAATAAATTAATGGATTAATAATATATGTACAATGCATGTATAATTCATTCATTATTGTACGCCATATTTGTACATATTATTATTAGATTTGTATAATTCTGCTAAAATTAGTACCTATAAAATTACCGTTTTTAAATTGATTAGTTTTTAATTAATATTGTTAATTTATAGTAATTATAGGCTAGGATTCAATGTAATATGTGAAGTGTATTTTTCGGAGAATGCTATATAGAACAATGCATTTTTCAAGTTAGATTCGATTCAAGTAACAGATATTCCAAAATTTAAATATTTATTTGTATATTTTTAGTCAATTTGATAATTTATACATTTTTTTGAGTTTTTAGTGTTTTTAGTACAAAATTAAGTAATTTAAAATATTAAAAAATATTATCTCAAGACATTTTACTAGATTTAACAGGTTGATTAGAAATAAATAAATAGTTAAATGTAAAATTTAACATAATCTTAATATTGTATTTTTGCATGTTATTCGGAATCAGCCCTAAATGGACGTTTGTGAAAACTATCCCCGATTTTTGGATCATTTTTATTTTTTATCATGAAACATTATGTATTAAATAAATTTTTGTAGTAAAATCAAAAATAAAAAAAATGTTGGTAATTTCTTCAGTGTATTATTATTATGATCTAAAGACAGTATAATTTAGGGTGTTTTTGATTATTTATGATAGTTTTAAGGGCATTTAAATCCAGGGCCTAGTTATAAATCATATAAAACATAAGTATCGCACCAACAAAATTAATTAATTTACTATATAATACTTATTATTACCATTGTATATAAATACTATATATTGTATTTATAATCAATGTTATTATTAATACTACCTAATATTATATGAGTATGAAATAATAAAATTAACAATTAATCATTATGGCCTGAAATTTAACACACAATGTATTTTATTTATCTTGTGTGTACACGAGTTTGCCTGTGCATCAGGCGTTATATAATCGACATCACATTCAATGCATTGAAATGTAGGTAATATTCAAAATAATAATTGTAAAAAAAAACTATCAAACAGGGCCTAAAATAGTGTGCAGTGCGACACTGTTAGTGTAGTACGAAATTGGTATAGTGCAGTACAAAATGAAAAAGTGTGTTGATTATTTTAGTGTTATGTTTAGACTTTAATAATTCCGTCAATTAACCATTTAGTTAAAACTTATATTTTTAAATTTAAATTTTAATCTATGGTTACATTATTAACTTTTATATATTAATATACACACATATGTGATAATACTATTAACATTTTTAACTTATATTTTATTATCAGACAGAGAGAACTCATATTAAATTAAGCGAAATTATAAAATAGTGTAGTACGAAGTTCTATTTATTTTAGGCTCTGCTATCAAATGTGTATAATATAAATTAGAATCAACAATACGAAAAACGAAAAACAATATTTTCGTCTGTAGGCCAACGGTAATTTTATTATTGTAATACATTTTGCTGAAAGTGGCACAATAGCTTAAACAAAATGTTATCAAATTTTAAATGTATAGCTCAAATAAGTGGTTCGTCAATGAGAAAATGTTTTATTTCGAAATTAAAGCGAAAAAAATACCATTGATTTTTACCACGTGATCAAAAATTAATAATAAAAAAAGAGATGTATTTTATAAAATCATTACAGCTCAGAGTGGCCGTAAGAAGAAAAAAAAACATTGGACGAGACATATAGAATATCGGATCAAAGTTCAAGTAAAATGTATTATTAGGACGGTATACTGTGAAGTATGAATTATGATTCATAAAAGATTTTTTTTGAATAATAATTTCTTGGTTAATTTTTTAATAACTATTATTTTCCAAAGTCCTATCGCCAACGACCATACCACGTTGAATACACCAGTTCTCGTCCGATCACTGAAGTTAAGCAACGTCGGGCGTAGTTAGTACTTGGATGGGTGACCGCTTGGGAACACTACGTGCCGTTGGCATTATTTTGCTACTGTGAATCATCAAATCACATACAAGTTTTATTTTATAATAAACTTTTTTTTCAATTTTTAGATCAAGCAATATGAAAATATTTTTTCATTCGTCAAGTTCAACGACTTCTTCGTTTTACATATATACTATTGTTGATTTATTATGATGTATTTAATTTAAATAATCATTTTACTATAAATTAGGTATATTAATCCACAACAGTTAGTAAAAGCTCTTAACTTGGTGGGCCAGAACTTATCCCACCGGGCACTGTGCCTATACGGAATTATGACAACAAAATACATAACATAATAGGTTAATAGATTAATGGGTACCTCTAATAAAAAATACTATAATTAATTATTATTATAATTTACGAAAATTTAACACTATTGTATAAGCGATTTTCCGTGTATCTATAAGCAAATGAAGATTTATAATTTATGATTGATGTAATGGAATATGGTTATATGGATTTATTTAATTCAATTAGTTGATAGTTATCCGTCAACAGTCGTCAGACAGACTCGGTCGCCTTTTAGAGTTTGGTGACACTCTGACTACTGACATCCGATTTTGAAATATAAATACCTATATATATTTATATATATTAAACATGATAAACCGTTTCTAAAAGTTATCATAGTTTCTTATCAGTTGTCGGTCTATAGAGTACAATTTTACTAATCACTAGGGACTATTATCACAGAATAGAATAAATATAATATTATATAATGTTATTATTATAGTTATTACTGTTATTAGTTAATAGTTATGTTTTTATTTCATATTTTATTTGTATTACCTTTTTAATTAATTATAAAATTATTATTAGTGACATATATGTAGTTAGTTGCTTAAGTATTTCGATTTATTGCATTACACATATTTTATATAATTGTATTACTTACTTACAATAATTACTTACAGTAGTTGAATTACTGTGCAATATGACGTTCGGCTTATTGCGTTACAGCTTATGTACAAAATTTAAATTACCGATTCATTATCAACTCAATTTTACAGTACAAATCCCTCGGTGTAGGGCACGAAAGCCTTTATTTAATGAAACTGTACGATGGATGAGCACAAAAAGTACAACGAAGGAATCAAAGAAATTATTTTCTGAGTCCAAGGTTCTGAGATTGTATTCGCTTGCTAAACCAGAAAAAAATAGGCTCATATGCAAGTGAAATATAGTAGAAATCGATTAGTTTCTATTGTTGACTATATTTTTTATTATTTTTTCAGGTGCTGTATGTTTTTTATTAGTATCTAGTGCAGTCACGATGGCGATTCCATTTTCCTTTGGGCGGATTGTTGATATAATTTATAAATCTGACATTACAGAAGCACAATCTAAATTGATCACAATATGTTCTATACTGTTACCTATATTTATAATTGGAGCTGCTTGCAATTTTGGACGCATATATTTAATGAATACATCTGGTAAATATGTTGAACAATTTATTTCTTTACATATATTTTAATAATCTATAATACTACAGTTTGAATATATTATATCATTTATTTTCCTAACAATTTTATGTGTGTAATATTAATTTCAAATGGTTATTATATATTAATTTATTCTAAATTCAAGGTAGATAATTATATATATTCTATGACAAATATTAGCTGCAGTAATGTATACACCTAAGGCTCTAGATAACATCTTTAAACTCCTATTTTAATCATACTTTTTTTCTTAAATTTCACTTCCTTACATTAATAGATAATATTCTACTTGTACTTACCAGTTTTCTACCCAAAAGTATAGTCTTATTTAGTCTTACTTTTCATAGAACTGTACAAATGAATAATTTTAATGTAAAAATTATACATTAATTTTTAATTGTGAGCTTGGTACCTTAATTTTGTACCATTGCAATTGAATCCAATCTACAGATATATCTATTACACGGATAATTAATAATAGTTAATAATATATTTAAATTAAAAAAAAAAAAATTTAGTTTTCTAGTGATTTTATGTACTTCTAAATTTATATTTATACTATATTATTTATTTATTTATTTGTATTATTAATTGTATTAATTTTATTTATTAGGTTACAAAATAACAAAAACACTTCGAGAATTATTATTTAAATCCCTTTTGTCACAAGAAACTGCATACTTTGATCGTCATAGAACTGGAGAGCTTATTAACCGACTGTCATCTGATTGTTTACTAGTAAGCCAAACCATCACTACAAATATTTCTGATGGACTACGTTCTACTATAATGGTTGCCAGTGGTGTTTCTTTTATGGTAATTTCAATTTTTTACTAAATACTTAATTCTTTAATATTACAAATAATGTTTTATCTATATTATGTATTTAGTTTTTTGTATCTCCAAAATTAGCTTTGGTTGGCTTATCCATAGTACCTCCAATTGCTGCATTGGCTGTGATATATGGACGTTTTGTACGAAAAATTACACGATCTGTACAGGTATATATTATAATACAAAAACATTTTTCTTTTTTCTATCCTTATATAATAACTTAGCTTTAGATGATGCTCACTAGATTTTAAAGTTCTAAAAATGTACCTTTTAGTAACTTTGAGTTGCTTATCCTTGTATTAGAACATTGGGTTGAACTAATATCTTCCAAAAATATTGCATATTAGTTTATTACTTTCATGTCAATAAAGTTAGTCTGAATATTTTAAAAATGGTTTAAAATTCTTGTAATTATTTATTTTTTTGATTCACAAAAAAATGACTTGTATTGATTGAGGAATAACCATAAATTTTCATTAAATATCCAATTTTGTCAAAATTACAAAGTTCTAATAAATGTATTACTTATAAGACATGTATTTTACTATTTATAAAGAAAAATTAAATTTAAATTTGAAAATGTCAAGTCTATTCATAGCTTAAATAGAGAAATGTATCTAGCTGACATATTTATAAATCTTATAAATATTTAGTAAAAATTTAAAGTCTATATGCATCGATTTAATGTATTAAATGTAATTGTAGAGTTATCTGTTACTAGAATAATTTATCTTATAGTTTTCAGTTCATATAATATTTTAATAGCACTTATAATTATAATATTCAATTTTTATATTTCCTTAATTAAAAACAAGTACATTCTTGCAATGACACTGTATATACTATATTATATTTATTATTCTAGTAATATTTTACTATTTAGTAAGTAGACAATTAAAGAGTATTGAAAATTCAGGATTCATTAGCTGCTTCAAATGAAGTTGCTGAAGAGAAAATATCAAATATCAGGACTGTAAAAGCATTCAGTCAAGAACAAAAAGAAATGTTTTTGTATGAAAAAAAAATGAATGAAGTATTGCAGCTTTCTATTAAAGAATCATTCATGAGAGGGTTGTTTTTTGGGATGGTAAGTTTAACTTCAAATTATTATTTTAATAATTATTCATGTTTAATAACCTATTATCTCACATTATAGTACCATACTAAATGTTCATTGAATTAATTGTTTGTTAGACAGGATTTGCCGGTAACTTCATAATTATATCTGTGTTGTATAGTGGTGGGTTGTTGGTCAGTGAACAAGTCATTACTGTTGGGGAATTAAGCTCGTTTTTATTATACGCCGCTTATACGGGAGTGTCTATTGGTGGTTTATCAACATTCTATTCTGATATTAATAGAGGTTTGGGTGCATCATCGAGAATATGGGAAATTATTGATCGTAAACCATCAATACCAATTTCTGGTAATTTTTTTAATTTTAAGTATTATTAACTTAAATATTATACTTTAAAAATATTTTATGTTAATAAGCATTCATAATTTATACAAAATAATATTTATTTTATAGGTGGGCTTAAACCATTGACTGATCCTAAAGGTGATATAAGTTTCCAGAATATTGTGTTTAATTATCCAAATCGACCAGATGCACCTATTATTAATGGATTAAATTTAGAAATACCTAGTGGTATGATATATGCTTTAGTTGGCCATAGTGGTAGTGGTAAAAGTACATTAGGTCATTTATTATTAAGACTTTATGATCCGCAAAGTGGTCAAGTGTGTTTAGACAAAACAGATTTAAAAATGTATGATCCAGTTTGGTTACATAGTCATATTGGAGTTGTTAGTCAAGTAAGTTACTATGGTTTCTCTGAAAGTCTTATTACTACTTATATTTATCAATTATTATTATTTATAGGAGCCGATTTTATTTTCTGGGACTGTTAGAGAAAATATTGCATATGGCTGTGAAAGTGTTACAGATAATGAAATTATTGATGCTGCTAAAGAAGCAAATGCATATAATTTTATTGTGAAAACATTTCCAGAAGGATTCGATACAGTTGTTGGAGAACGTGGTGTTCTATTGTCAGGTGGTCAAAAACAAAGGATAGCTATTGCTAGAGCATTACTAAAAAATCCTAAAATCTTATTATTAGATGAAGCTACAAGGTAATTATTATCGTAATTGATTAAAAAGTTATAAAAGATTTATAATTTTTTTATTTTAATTAATTGATAAAATTAATTCAGTGCATTAGATGCAGAGAGTGAAAAGTTAATTCAAGAAGCGTTGCAGAGAGTTTCAAAAGGAAGAACTGTATTGACAATTGCACATAGGTTATCTACTATTAAAAATGCAGGTAACATACTTAATACATTATTATTTTAATGTTTAAACACAATTGTAGAGTTATTCATTAAGTTTTAAATACAATTGATAATTCATTTTTGTTCATTTTAGATAAATTGGCTGTAATATTCAATGGGAAAATAGTTGAATTAGGTTCTTATGATGAACTTATGTGTATAGAAAATGGTTTATTTAAAAAACTTAACAAAAATCAAGTATTGACAAGTTAATATTGATATACTACAAATGTAAACAAATATAAGGTATTAAGGTGTATTATAAATGGTCCATGTATTATTGTTATTCTTGTTATATTATATATAGTATATGTGTGTACAAAAAAATAGTAATAATAAACATATACACAATCATACACATTTTTATTTATTATGCATTCTGTCTTTTATTAAAGTATATAATTATTAATTATGTTATAACCTGAATCTGTTAAGTAAGTATATAATTTAAAAATGACCTCAATCAATAAATTTGAAAGATTCTATTTTTATAATAATATACATGAATACAACGAATACAAGTATGTATTTAAAATCAATGTACTCTTATAAAACTATATTTTAAATTTTACTAATTTGATGGAAAAATAATATGCATATTTTTTAGTAATGAATGATAACTCCAATAAACTTTTATTTTAACAAATTTCGGTAGCTGTTAATAAAAAATTAATTAATTATTAGATATTAATTATATGATACACCCGTAGTTGGTAATAGTTGATAATATTTAGTTGAAATTAATAACATTCTTTTTCTGTATCCTAACAATAATTGACTTATTTTGTGGCAAATCAAACATTTTACTTTTTATTATATAAATGTATGTGTAAACTATATTGCTTTTCAGGTTAGATAACATGTACCTACATCACAAAAACATTCAACAAAACTTAATTTTTTTACATACATTTTTAGGAAGGCAGTACATTATAAATTATCACTGCTTAGGTAGGTATATCTAATGGGTAAAAAAATTAATTTGCATAAAATAAAAGTTGTGGCATTTTGATAAATAGTTTTGAACACCTATTACTGAAATCACTGACAAACTTCTACTAGGTAAACTAGGCAGCTGCCTAGGGGCCCTTACCTTCTCGGGGTCCAGGACCCCGGCCAAGTGGCCAAGTACTATAAAAAAAAAATGTCACAAAATGGATCAACATGGAGAAATATTTCATGAATATTTATGTATTTATTTTTATTTTTTTTAAAACTTAGATAGAAATAGACTTAAAAGAATATTATTATGAGGTAGGTAGTAATTTGGAAATTAAAAGTATGTTACTCTATGTCACTATATTGACACATGAAGATATATAAAATGATAACGAGTATCAGAACCATGTATTATATTATATTTTTAAAAGCAATTTTTATTAATTTATTTTTAAATGGCCACTTCTTTAGTAGTTGTCTTAGTATCCTGTTACCCTTAAATTTGGCCCTGACTGAATTTAGTTGAATTTAGTCTGAATTTGACAAAGGAATTGTATTATTTTTGCGTTTTCCTTTACTATTATATTATAATAGTAATGGATATAATAATTACTATTGTAATTTCTTCATTGGGTATTATTTAAAGGGAAATGATATTATTGTATACTTCTTTTCAGGTATTTTTAAACTTTTATACTTCATATATCATATAGGTAGTTATGCTTGAAAGTTGAAAGTTTAATGCGATTTTGATCATCGCATTACTCGTTCGAAAGACTGGGGTGCTATACATTGCTCGAATATGGGTATAAATCATCAATATGTATCATAATTCAAAAGTTATTAAATATATTTTATAATAAAACTTAACAGGCAGTTATGTATTTAATAATTATTTTTAAATATAGTTACGTCAATTAACATTTAACATTGTACAACAGGTACCTACGCCATCTTCAATAAAGTATTAATATTTTAATGCAACTATTGAACTACCTATATGTTTTGTTATGTTGTAAATATATCTAATTATTTAAACAATTATGTCAAACACGATGAGAACCCCACTCGCTGATCATGCTAATTTTCGCGGAATAATAATTTAAAACGATAAGTTAAGAATATAAAAATATTCTCCAATATTATGATATTAAAATAATTATTAAAAATAACTGTTTAATGTTTATATTTGTCGAACGCGGCTTTGTAAAATAACAAAATATGCAGTCAAACTTTGTACCCATTTAATTTAATCATTTCACAAAAGAAATGTTTACCTTATATACCTACATACCTTACATTGTTACTTGGAGTATCTTTACAACCATAGAAAAAAATACAAATGCAAAAAGTTCATAATATGTAATTTCTAATAATAATTCAGAGGCGTAATTGGGTAAAAAACTTGGGGATGGACCAAAAACAAATAACATTATATATTTATATTAACTTATTAAAAACAAACGTAGGAACATGTCATTCTATACCTAGTGCCTATTACCGTATAGTTCTTCTCTGCAGTCTGTATCGAGAATTAAGTGGTGTAGGTAGTGCTTTTATTCATTTTGATAAATTGTATTCATTGTTGACGAAAAAACAATATGTATCTACTACGTAGACAGTTAAGATGCATTGTAATCGACCTAAAAAAAAAACCCCAGTACGTAAATTCTCAACTTAAATAAAAATAATAATTTATAACTATGTGTATGCCATAAATCATATTGTTATTGAGTGTTTTACTGTTTTAGTGTTTTGTATAAATTCGTGACAAATTGACAAAATACTAACGCGGATAACGTCGAAACCGTTGAATTACTAACAACAATACCGATAAGAGGAAAACGTTGAAGAAGTAATGTATTTTATAGTCACCTCTTTACTAGACATATTCACATAATAGGTGTGCACAGAGGCAACATGTGTTACCTACCTACTCTTAAACTTTTTTTTAGATAATCACCGACTCACCGATTCACGGCCGTTAAAATATTTACTTACAACAGTTATAACTTATAGGCCTCGGTAAGTTTTTATCTCCTTAAAGTTATATTTGCACAAAATGAGTACATTAAAGTAATAAAATTTGATTATAGAATCACAGGTGTAAAACACAAATCCAATAATATTGTAATTATTATAGTATTATCGTTAACAAATCTGAAAATAAATTCGAGTTTCTGAAAAGTTCATCTTATTCAATAAAATAAAACTTATCAAAACAACAATTAACTGATACAATTTTAATTTTGATATACCTAAAATAAAAAATGTGTTTATGCTGCCCCTGAAATCGGAGTACCCGTGGCCAGTTAATACGGGCACGATGACTATGGCCTATGCTAGACATTAAAAACTAGACTAAATACTAATAATATTCTCAACATAAAAAGTTATACCTAACCACCAACGACTATAATTATTTAAAGGGTTATTATTTTTCGATGTTTTAGCTAAAATATGCTATACTATGTTCATATATAACATATGGTAGTATTGGCACATTGGTACTGTGTTATATAGATAGAGAGAACATTTGTGCGGCTACGACGTACTCGCTCTTAACCGCGTGCAAATTTATAATTTGGTAAATTCTTTAAACGTTTTGGAAGAGATCTTCAGTATTGTCGAGTTAAGTCCTGGCGGGTCAGTGGTGTAAAATTATATACATTTATAAATATCTGCGGTGGAGAAGTCAGCCCCCAGTTGCCCTCACGTCACAATTCAATATTTAAAATTATTGTTAGATATCACCGATGTGGGTCTATCGTCTAATATCATTTATAGATTCGCTTTGGTCACACTTAGATCACTTGTAAGTGACTTTATTAGACAATCCAACATTGAACATTTCAACACTATTATTATTTCTACCGCGGAACCGGTTCGCCTGTTACTCATATTTTCACACAAACCTACATACATACTATAGTGACGTCAATTCAGCGTTCGTGACGTCAACGTGGACCGACCACACTTCATGATATTATTCGTCTCTGATGATAAACAAAAATCTTTTATCATCACAAGTCGCACAAGTTCGCGAAATCGCGATGTTTGGCCGTGAATGGTGAGTCACAACATACCATATGCACTTACAATATTACAGTGACTAGTTACCACAGTTGATTGTAGTCGACTTCTGTGCTCGACCGTTCGCCGTGTGCTATATAAGCTGAATGATTCATTTCTGACGACGCACTGTTTGCAGTCGTTCTCGCAACCAAAGTTCTAGATCTCGTCCAAAGTCGAATCATTCGAGTTTCCTGCTCATTTCGTCGTTTCGTTCATTTCCGTCGATCGCGTCATGGCTCAAGCTCCATTCCTCAATCCGGTAAGTGCGCCCCTACACCATGATATTAAACTTGCTGTTGTGTCATACTTGCATTTTGTATTGACATTTTTATCAATTGCTACAAACAATATTGTAGACAGTAGGCACCTAGAAGTTACTGTAAAATAATTATAATGGTGCGCTAGTGTGCTGCTTACCGTATTCGATTTAGTTAATTAACCGATCATTAGTTGATAGTAATATTGACTAACATGTTCAATATCATGTTTTTCAGACTCTCCCGTTTGTCGGACCAATCCAAAACGGTCTGAAACAAGGTACGTTGCTCAGCTTCCATGGCACATCATTCCCGTCTTCAAACAGGTAAATATCAATATACAATATTACCATGAAATTGTGATATGATAAATATCAAATTAATATTATCATCTTTTTTTGATTTTTGTTATTGTCTTTGTGTAGGGTCTGCATAAATTTACAAATTGGTCCGAGTGTTGCTCCCCGGGACGCTGTCGCCCTGTTTGTTGCTTTAGACTTCAACCGCAACTTGATTGTCAGGAATTCTATTCAAGCACAAAATTGGGGCGTAGAGGAAACTCACGGTCCACCTGTGGCTCTCATTCGAGGCCAGCCATTCAAATTGGATATACTGTGCGATGCTTATGATTATAAAGTGAGTTTGGATAAATAGTTGGATTGTCTTGTCAAACATGCAGAATTAAATGGTGCTAAACTTACTATTGTATATTATATTAGATTGCATTCAATGGATCTCATTACGCAGAAATGAAACACAGGATACCTTTTCAAAGTGTGTTTTATTTAGCTATTGACGGAGAAGCACAATTACATAGTATACATATAAATTCTGCCGGAAGTACACAGTTTGGTGGTCCATCAATGCCAATGCCTGGCAATCCACCTGGGTACATGCCAATGCCTGGACAGATGCCAGTTCCTGGACAAATGCCTATGCCTGGACAGATGCCTATGCCTGGTAGCTATGCGCCTGGACATGTACCATCAGCTGGTCATATGCATATGCCGGGAGCACCACCTGGAACTGTTCCGCCATATGCTTCTGGTTATAGTGCCTATCCTGGTCAAACACATAATTCGCCTCATTTACAGGTTCGCTACTAACATAAACATTTTTTTAGTCAATAAACACTATTAAATATCTAACTTAGTATCTACAATTTTTTGTCTTTGTAATTGTGGTTTTTACTAATAGTTGATTAATAAGTTTTGATTAATGTTAGGTACATTGTAGTTAAAATAACTATAAAATACTTAATATTTTAGATAATTGGTAAAGACAATTTTTTTCTGAAAATATTAAGTATAATACTTACAAATATTGTTATTTATTTCAGTAGGTACCTACTGTATGGTTTACTATTATTTAATAATTGAAATGTTTAAATGAGATAAATATAGAATATATTTGTTTTAAATATAGAAACACACAAGTTCACCAATTAAAAATGCTATCAATCAAGGATTAACTAATTATGCTCTAACTGGACATATTAGCCCTGTAAGTTTGTGTACTAATGTAATAAATATATATATTTATATATGTATGTATACTAATATAATATTCAGATGATGCATGCCATTTGTTAGGTTTGTTGTTTATGTCTATTATACATTGTATGCAAGTTATATGTCGCTATTACATCACTTATTAAGTTTATTCTTTCTTAAAGTAATAATATGTTCTATCTTCTAAGTTAATAATTAAATTAAATATAATTAATCTACTTCATTATAAATATTTTTATTTTTGACTGATTTTTTAAATTTTAAATCAAGTATGGAAAAATTACCTATAAGGTATAATCATTTTTATTTATATATTGTACAATTTGAGCATTAATTCAAAAAAGTTTAGGTAATATTCTCACATTTAAATATAATTTATAATTAATTGTTGACTTAATAACCCATAATAATATGGATCTCATAATATTTGTTGTTTTGATACATTCTGAGATGGATAATTTGATATGTTTGTGTACAAATAAAATAATACTATAATAGACAAAAATAATAAATTTTATCAAGGAAATTAACATTAATTATTAGTAATTTGTATCATTTTGATTAAGTTATTAAATTATTAAATGTTGTTATTGTTTAGCGCAAGGCAGCTAAAGCTCAAAGAAAACAAGCCAAAAAAGCTATGAAATATGGTATTCCTGTAGCTGGAGTTGCTGGAGCTGGTGTTGGTGCTTATGCTATGCACAAAGCACATAAGCATAAAGGATATAAACATAAAAAGGGATCAAAGTCATCAAGCAGTAGCAGTAGTAGCAGTAGTAGCAGCAGCAGCAGCAGTGATTGAATGAATATTAATTACATATTTTAAAGTTGCTGGTTAACAATTTTATTGCTTTAACATGAAGTTTTAATCGAATATCTGCATAACAATTAAAGTATTATTTTTATATTACTCGGCATAATGATATTTAATATATGTTTTAATTTAATTTAATTTGTATTTATTATTTGCAACATATATTTTTGGTTTCTACTTATTGTTATTGTTGTATGCCTCTGATAAAATGCTATGCTGTGTTGTTGTTAAATTAATTTTGTAATCTTGTGTAAAGCTAATTTATTTTGTTATATTATTAAATTAATAATTTCAATTTTTTTTCTTTTCTTTTCCTGTCTGAATATAATGTGGCAGTTTATATATATATATATGATTGGATGGTTTGTAACATTTGTAACTAAACAACTTATAATACATATAGTATGCAACCATAGGTTTTGTAGTATTCAAATTAACTATTCTATAGGCCTATACTATTAACTATATTACGATTAACTATTCCATTATGTATAATGTTTTTTATATTACATTATTAAATTAATGTCAACAATAATCAATAAACCCTCTAAAATCTTATAACAAAACCAGTTAGAAGTATTTATTTGAACTCAATGTTCATTCATTTAAATTATGAATTAACTGATAGGGCTATTTACAATGTGATCATGATTTAAGGTAATATTAAATATCTCAGATAGATGTCCTTGTATTGAAGTGAATATTTTGGAGGGCTTTGGGGGTACTTAGATACTCATTTATTTATGATTTTAAAATTGTTTACACTTTTGGTGTACACATGTACAATACAACTTACATTTTTTCTACATTATAAAAATTTGACGAAGTTAGAGATATCAACATTTGAGTTTATGCATAACTTTTAACTAAATCTTAATTTATAACCATTGAAAATAATAAAATAAGGGTCAATTAAATATTAAATTTACCTTATCTGTATATAAATAATAATTTAATAATTTCGTACCTATGTCGCCCAGATGGATATCTTGAGTATATGATAATCATTTTTGTTGAATTGACTGCTATAATACGATTAGTTTTAACTAGGTATTTTTATTGTGGAATTTCATTTTATTTTTCAACAGTTCTAATAACCAGGCCCGAATTAATATAACGGTATAATAATATAATGGCCTTTGTCATTATAACTTATAGGTAATATGCCGATAATCGATATGAAGGTAATTAGGTCATTAGAAATTAGTTCTTTAAGTTGGTAAATAAATACGATTTTGAGACTTAGTGTTAGACCAAGTTTGTCAGAGGTAAAATTTTAATTTGTTAGCATAGAGTCCATATTTATATACTATATCTACATACAATCTGATCAAAATCTATGTATATGTATATGTTACAGGCAATGTAGAATATCTGTGCATTATATACATTTTCCCGGGAATTATATAGAATGACCATATTTTTGGACATTTTGAAAATTATTCAAGAATTTTCTATATTGTCCTGAAATTTTAATAGAATTCCCGGGCATTATACAGAATGGCCAATTTATTAAGGTCAATATGAAATTAAAAAAATATTGTCATATTTCGTGTTTACTAAAATAATCAATATGGAACTAAATTATCAAAGTAAAATGTGCTGAAGAAGTGTCGTAGGTACTTATGTATTATTGGACATTTTTACAACTTTTGGCGCGCCTTCAATTTTACAAAGTGATAATGATCGAGAATTTGCGAATAAAGTTGTGACAAAACTTTGTACCATGTGGCCAGAACAAAAATAATTCATGGTAAACACGTCATTCACAAGGCCAAAGTTCAATTAAAAGAGCCAACCAAGAGATAGAAAATATTTTAGCTACGTGAGCCACAGGACAACCGTACCAAAAAATGGAAGGAAGGAATAAAGTTTGTGCAGTTTATGTAAAACCGTGGATTACATCAAGGAATAAAATGTTCACCTTATGAAGCCATGTTTGGTATGCCAGCTAAAATTGGACTAAAAAGTACAATTTTACCGGATAATATGATTTACAGTTTAAAAAGTGAAGAAGACCTCGAAACAGCTCTTAATTCTATTACCACTTAATTGAAAAGTTCAAATGACTGCAGTGTATAGGCGCAATTTGAGTTTTAAATTTTGGGGGGGGGGGCTATTATAATTTGCATGTATGTTCTGTGTGTATGCTCTCTGAGATATATAAAAGTGGAAGAGGATATATACAAACTACAAACCATTTTTTTTTTGGAGGGGGAGCTATGATTGCTTTTAAGGGGGCTTAGCCCACCCGAGCCTCCTCAAATTGTGCTTATACTATAGTGATAATGAAAAAGGTAAAATACAATATTATTATATTATTATTTTGTGTTAATAATATTATAAAAAATAATTTATATTATTTTATTAAGTTAATTGTTTGGTTATACAACTTCTATAATGTAGATTTTATTTTTGGTATTTTATTAGACATATTTACCTTCAAGAATACAAAGTATTGAAGACAAAAGAGACGAATCCGTAAACAACTTGAAAATTTAAACTTCAAAAATGAAACAGACTTCAGAAAATCGTTTTAGTCAGGGTAATGTTGGAGTAAGTGTCAATAAAAATCCCAGATGTTGATAGAGAGCACGTGGTGATTTTCATAATATTATTGAAGTTATAGTATCAGGTACTTCTACAAACTATTATTATTTAAGTACCTATGCTTGTTTTAAATATTAATTTGTCATGGATTTATTTTGATAGTCAATAATAAGTATGAAATTGGAACATCAGAAGGCCGCCTTCCCAACTTATATAACTGTAAGCGGCCAATTTACAATATGTAAAGAGTCCTTCATTAAAATTGAAAACGTGTCACCATTAAATATATTAGGTACTTTAAGGGAAGTGGCAAGGAAATTATCAAACTTGGGTGGTCATTGGTCAGGGATGCGATCGATGTTCATTACAAAAATGCAAATGCAAAGCTGCAGGACGCTTTTGTACATCAAAATGCCACGATAGTAATTCATGTTGTAATAAATAATAATAAAATATAAAATCTTTCTTTTTTTTTAAATGTTCAATGTTTAATTAATAATTATATTTTTAATTTATATAATAATTTTGTTTTTTTAGTACATAAAATATTACACGTTTCATATTGCTTATTAGATTAAGGTCATTGCATAGAATGTTTGGGCCAAGTGTGATATTTCTATTTTCTACACTGACCGTCTACATTGGTCATTTTATAAAATATCCAATTGTTTACATTGTCCCGTAACATAAGCACTATTTGTTGGTTTCAGTGTTCGCCTTGCGACTGTTCGATTTTTTCAGTATCTACCTATTTTATTTGAAGCCATTATGTTCAGAGATTTCCATTTTCAATTTTTCTAGCAAAACATGATGTAATTTCCACAGATCGTTACGTTTTTTTAGCGAGATATTTATGCAAAAGTCCGTTTAGCTATTATCGAGGTTACTTTCGTTTACCGTTTTTTTTAGTTTTTTTTTTTTTTGGCTCTAGAGCACAATATTATATTAACGTATTCTTATTTAATTATTTACAATAAATAATTATAGAGTCTCATGCACTGAATGCGAACATATTCTCTCATTAGGTCATAGTCCAGTGGTCTCAAACATACGGCCCGCAATAAAAATACATTTTGAACAAAAATATACGAAAAAATTGTAAAATTGTTCACTTTTTTTACGCATCATAAATACATAGAATATTATCTTACGTCCATAATGTTTTTTTTTTACATTAATCGTTCAGAAATCCCATTTGTTAGGTAACAATTAAAATTTGGTCCGTGAACTTTTTTTGAAAAAATATATGGCCTGTAGATAATTTGGGTTTGAGAACACTGTCATAGTCCATAGTGCGCTGTGTGTAAACTTGGTATTTAAGTACACACAACCCAAAATCCGCATTAGACACCCATCCGCTCATATACAACCCCGCATTTTTCTAGCAGGTAATATCATAGAACCCGGAGTGGTAATATGGTAGGTATAATATATAATTATAATTTCATAAAAATTATGATTCTGGCGCATTTATCGTATAGCCTGTAGCACGTGTGACCGTAATAATTATTATATATATATAATACCGAAATGCTGATAATAAATAATATAATAACTATATAATGTGTACGCATTAATAAATCATAAAATACGACATGCGTAGTAGGTACCTCCTACCTATGTCAATACTTACATCACACATAGTTAATGCAATTATGATAACGGTGTCGTATGTTATCTGCATACTACACACCACCAAACAAATACGTATTAATTGCTCATAAAAATGATTAAAGTAAACCTAATTAAATTTTGATTTATGAAAAAGCGCGTGTTTCATAACACATAGATTTAACCTATTATTTAAAATAACACAAAAAATACGAATAAATAATTTATTAAAAGGCGTTTTAAAAAAGATCATTGTATCAAATACAAAATATATTACTATTATTGTTATTCTTATTTTATTAATCACTCACAAAAGATTGCTTTTATGCCATTTAGAAATTCGTCGAAAAATACATTTTTTGATGGATGCATAATGCATGTATATGCATCAAAGGATTCAATAGATCTATTTATAGATTCTATGGATTTACGCTATTCTTATTGCAACTGCCTTTCAAGGTTAGCTTCATTGACTCGTATAGAACATTTTGGTTTTGCAATACGCCATAAACGTCTATAGGACTGCCGGCTGGATAATATGGTCGGTGATCTACGTATAGATGGTACATATCATTTAGGACATCGTCATTCATAGGACATATTTTTAATATGAAATTGTTTATTAGTTGCAGGTACTGATTTCCCATTATCCAAATATTTCGTGTGCTCGGAGATGCTGATTCAAAAAAAATTTTACCATATACCTACATTATGTATGTCAAGTGAGTATGTAGGTAAAAATATAACCACGAATTTCCATTTTTAATTAAATTCGCTTTAGAATAAAATACTGTATAAAATAGTCACATATATGAAAACCATACACCTAACTAATATGACGTTAGAAATCTGTTTCAATATAAATATATTTGAACAGTGAATTTATGGCAATATGGAGTAATAAAATTAAACGATGGAAATTATAATTAATTGTTATATATTAATATAGTTGCATGAATTTGTGGTAAATGATAAATATTAATAATATTTAGTGCAATTTGTTATGATGTGTTATGTAATACTTAGGTACTAAGGTAATTTTATTTGTAACCTATTTATTTAGCTAGTTTAAAATTAAAATGATCTGGTTATTTATAAGCTTTACAGTTTTATTAGATTTTACAACTGTACGAAATAGATACATTTTTCACGTGACTGATGGCTGTTCAAGTCGATCGTTTTGAAGTTAAAAAGTTAAAGTTAAAAATAGGCGTACGCTGACCTGTATTTCAGGTGGTTGGTACTTACAGTATTTTTGGATCCCTTTCTATATTAGGCTTTCTCCTAACAATTTAAGTAACGCTCATAAATTATTAAGAATATTTAGTTATTATTTATTAATTTTTAATTTTTAATACAATGTATATATATAATTAATAAACATAACTATAATAACAATAATATATTTTATAATACAAAATGTATATGATAGACGCTTAATAGCTATTCGGTATCTAAATTATTGAATTTGTTTATTACTAAATCTAAATTATCTTTACTTCTTCTATTAATATTAGAATTAAATATCAATGATACCATAAACGGTTTAAGGTTATGGTTTCAAGGTACATTGGCACTTTTATTATAAAAATAATGGTTGTCTCATTCCAGCTGCTATAGATTCTGAATGAATGTGCGATGTAATGTGACTTAGTATAGGAGGACCAGCGAGGTAGACAGGATGGCGGTGGAACCAGCTAACGAATCAGCGTGCTCATTGCCATTTATACCTATGTGTCCTGAATATTATTATTAAAACGATTATAATACAATTAGAAAATATGTTCTACAAACAAATTTTCAACTGTTCCGGTATTTGGGTATATGTAAAGAATTTTTATGTAATGCTATTACGTTGCATAATTTATAATGTTATTAATATTATTATTTATATAGTTTATACCTATTGGCTATTACCTATTACACTATTGTAATATTACTGACTATTAGAAGTGATTAAAAAAAAAATAAAAATTATAATAAGTTATTATACAAAGAATAAATACCTTATCAATTTTTTCTTCTTCTAAGAATGACGGTTGTTTCGATAATTGTAGTTTTTTAGTTGTATTTCTATGATATAAATCACGTGCCATGACCACTTAAGAGAATGATTTTTTTGGGTGTTTTGCATACGAATTTGTATAAATATTGTATCTAAAAATGTTGTCTATTAAAATTTATATATATATATATACTTATTAGTATATACATATTTTTAATTTTCAAGTCTAATGTAAAGTCAAGTAATGAAAAAATTTAAAATAACTAAAAATATTATTATTTATTATTTTTTAATAGGTTATTTTGATGTAATATTAAATAGGTACTTAATAACAATAAAAAGAATGATTGTGTATTAAAACGTTTTGTCTGTGTTGTGAGTTTAGCCAGAAAGATACATCAAATAGTGCGACGATATCCATTTACTTTATAAGTAAAAAAGATTAAACTATGCTTTATGTTTGAATTGTGCATGCATTTTTATTTACTAAAGAATTTATCATAAATTATTTAATATAAATTTTTGTTTCGTACAAATATTACGTACGCTAATTATAGTTGTCTAAATTACTATAAATCTTATACTTTAAAATGTATTTTGAATAAAAAAAATAGTAATTATTTAATTGATTGGTTGGAAATATCATTTGAGTTTTTGACAATACGATGTATTTATATACCTTTATATACACACTTTTATAATTATATATTACAAACAACAAATATTTGTTTTACAATTATACTTTAGGCATGTATATACATGCATATTATATATATGGGCAGAGGTTATTTAAAATGTTTTGTTTTTTATGATCGTATATAATTTAATTAACTGTTTCTACAAAAAAAGAAATCAGAATTTTTTTACGTTAGTTATGTTTTGGTCTTGAATTGAAGTATACAAATTATTTATTTATAATAATTAAACAATGATTTTGTACTTGTTATTTTCTTATCTCCTCGGCGAGTCAATGGCAGCAAACGAAACGATGAGTATGTATATTTTTTTGAATGCATAGAGCTATTATTATAATAAATTAGTTCTTCCAAGTGTTATCAGTGCAATATAGCTAAACTAAATTTAAATTTTATTTTTTCACGAATGCATTAAAATTACCAATACTTTAATTGAGAGACACTACGAAATGCACAATGAAATTCGTAAAAGTCTTATCATCTATTTATTGATGTAACTTGAAGGGGAGGGTGTTTAAGCTCGCAGAAATCGTTTGTAGCCTACTCAGAATTTTTTGAGCAAATGTGGATATAGTATATTTATAATATTGTTAATTTTTTTTTGTTGTATGTTCAGTTTTAAAAATAGTTACTTATATAATGTATCGTATAAACTATCAGAAAAATAAAGTGGATAGTGATTTATAAATTATAATATTATTACGTCAATACTAGACGTAATTTTGAAGAAATTTTTAAATTTGCATTTTAAAAACTATCAAAAAGAATTGTGTCAAAATATTTTTTAGAATAAAATATGCGTGAGGTGATCGTGTATTGAATTTTTATAAATTTTCTTTTAATAGTTTGTTTATTATGTAATACGTTTATAGTTAATGTGATAAAATTTAAAAAAAAATATAAATTTCAAACTAAAAAATACTAGTTGAAGAATAAAGATATTTATGATTTCGTGAAAACCTAATTATGATTGTTTATAAAATATTGTGACTATGCATTTAAGATTTTTTTTTGTATTATAAAACCTATTTGCGAAGGACTTTGTATTATATTTTTAAGGTTTTTTATTCACCCATGGGAACATTTCAAATATCTGTAAATAAACAAGTGCACAACAAGTTCCTAAATATTTTGAAAATTATATCATGTCTATTAGATGCTAATATAAGTATTTGGTGAATATTTCAAGTCTCTATAATAATAAAAATAATAAATTAATTATTATTACCTATTCATTTATGAATTAGAAAAAAAAACATACTGGTTTTACATAAAAATTACTGTTTTCCCGTTTTCCCGATTATTTTGGAAAGTACTGCAAATTTTGACCTTCTATAGTATCAACTATATTCAATTTACCATCAAAAAACACCCTTTGTGTGGAAGATCTAAGCATTTTGACTTGTATATGTTTTATGACTGTAGTTATTTTATAAATTTGTTCGATACGGAGAGCGTTACCGTGATGTAATGAACCTGTATGTTTATGATGATCGTTTAATTAGTCAGTAGCCATAAGACATAATATACATGTCTGATGTAGTGATGTATCTACATGTAGTGGACGGTTACCGGTACCCGTTCGACGGACAGCGATACAGAGATAATATTTTTTTTTAATTAACGATTACTATAAATATAATGCACCTACATTCATCGCTTTGGACAAAATTTAAAAGAATTGTGGATATTTTGGAAAAGTATATTGATGTATGTAGATTTAGATTTACAATATAAACTATCATATAGCATGTTGTTTTCATGTAATCATCGATATTTTTAATCAATGTAATTATGTTATTAGTAATAACTAATTACTTAATATTATGTTAAAACTATCTACAATTTATAAACTTAAAGCGATGCAATTTATTTGTAAATGTAAATTACAAATATTTCTTACATTAAAATATTGAAAGTATAAGTTTATTTTGTATATTTTAGTTGTATATTAAAAGATTATAATGTTTTTTTAATTTAGGCGGAGGAAGCACTGATTTTTCTAAAAAAGTAATGTGTTATATTAAAGGAAATTTGATGGAATCTAACGCAGATTTAGTTAATCTAGATCCTACAGACATACCATGTGAATGTGAAGTAATTATGTACACTCGATTTTCAATCAACGAAGAATCAGTAATAGATGTTGATGAAGGTAAATTAATTTTTATTAAATATTTACCTACATGGTATTTAAAATTTTTTTTGGAGTTTATAAAATACCAAATAATATAATATCGTGACCTAGAACCAAAATGCTAAGGTTGCAAGACAGTTACCAGTAGTTATAGTTATTAGATAATTGTAAAAAAAAGATTATAATTATAAGTCGTGTTAATAGATTAAAATGTTTTTAAAATTATGAAATCATCATGCAATATATAAATAGAATGGTGATTAAGTTTTAGAAATTTGGTTTTTTCATTAGTAATATAGATCAATAATATTTTTTTAAATAATTTAAACAAATAAAATAAATAATTTTTTTGATAATTAATTAAAATAGATATAACTAAAGAATTTACTATACTAATAAATAATATAAATAATATGTTTTAGCACTTCTTAAATCAGTGACAGACTTGAATAAACCCGTGATCCTGACAGTTGCACGAAGATTTCTATACTCAGATTGGATTAAAATATTGAAACCTGATGGTAATGCTAATGACGCAAAAGTCCTATGTGATTTTGCAAAAAAACATAATATACAAGGATATATTTTAAATTCGATTACACCAACATGCGTATGTATACTTAACGTGTACTTATAAAATAATTATCATATGTAGTGAGGTTTTTAATATATTATATTGATTAATACTAAAAATAATAAAAAAAAGATAAATAGGTAGCATTATAAATAATTAAAAAAAAAATTCTGGGAAGTTGTTTAGTATGTACTTTGTAGTTGAGTAGACCACTGTAATGTATCTTTTATGTTTGAATACGATGATATAATACTTTTGTATACAAAAAAATGACTAATTTAATCTACATTTGAATTTCAAAAGCATATAAAATAATATTGTACCTATGTTCGTTATTTTTTAATTACATTAAGTAAAATTTATGAGAAATCATGTTCATACTTTTTACTGAATAATTTTTATAGCAATAAAATAATAAAAGTGGATAAGTAGGTAACTACTTTGCTGAGGTATTGTAGTTTGTAGGTTTTGAATGTACCTACATCGCCATTGAGTAGGTTAAAAAAAGTTGAAAACCTCAAACATCTATAAATATGTGCTATTTACAAGCGAAACAATTTAAAATATAATATCATTTATAGTAATTATATGAATAATAAGTGATTTAAAGGTTTTACGGTTAGTGATTTTTGAAATACCTAAAAAAAGAAAAACACACATTTTGTAAAAATATTTTTTCCGATTATTTTTTCCTTGATTATTTTTAAAAGTACTAACTGAAAAAATTCTCTTTTGACTTAACAAAAAATAACTAGATCTAATTTGTTACCAAAAACCACTATTGAAATAGAACATCTAAATATTTGTCATTTGTTAACTATAATAAAATATGTACATAGATACACTCACACAAAATAACACATGATTGTAAAATCAATATATTCATTGGTTCACTCGGAATATAATATCCAAAATATTTTGAAAATGTCAGTTACATACAATGATAATTTATATAAGTGGAATTTACGTCAATACGACTATACTATTGCATACCATTTGAATTTTACCAAATTAATGATCAATCATTAATTTATGAATTTAATTCAAAAATAAAAATAAAAACCAATTTTGCTAAAAAAATGAAGTTGTATATATAGTTATCCTTTTTCCATTGCTTATTTTGTTAGTTTTTTAACCATATCTTAATAAAATACAGGAAATTTTCTACTTTAACGACATTTGAATATTACCTATTTGTTTTTGTATGTTTTTAGATATATAGATCGTTCAATGAAAACGTTGGAAAATATATTATACCTTACATAAAACAATTAAAATGCAGCCCTGATTTCATAATCGGTGTCACTGTTGAAGCAATTCCATCATCTATAAAGAATCCATGCAGTATGTTATAAGTGTTTTATTTTGTATGAATTTAATTAATATGGTTTAATAGTTTATATACAATTTTACACAGAGAATTATCGAACTTTGTTAATTTGTATACAATTTGAACACCATAAAGTAGGTATTTAGGAAACGTTTTATTTTTTTTTCATCATCAACTAAGATATTTTACAATTAGTTTAGAAAATAGATATATTTTAAGGTATTCAATTATTGTTGATAATATTTTCTCATCATGTCATCATAAAATAATCATTAAAATACAACAGGTATTCCAATATACTAAGGTTTATTGAATTTCAAATTAATATTATAATTATTTTATATTATTTAAGTAAACGACGAATTAACTATAATATTGTATTGTAAAATTTATCCCTATTGTAACCTAAAAATGAAAAATTATGTTTTAAATTAATTTTTATGCATTAAGTATATTATAACTCATTTTTTTATTTTTATTAAAGTGTTAAATTTTGAAGAAATGAACGATTTAGTAGACTTCTATGAAATACAAACGTTTTACTTGAATGAATGTAATCCCAAATTGTATAATGGCAGAACTCCAATTACAAAAAGTGAACATGGTGCTAATTATCTCTATGGAATGGTAAAAATATTTAATGTAGTTTTTTTAATTATGATTGAGGTGTTTATGTATAAGACAATACTTTCCCATTTTCAGGAATTATAGTCATTAATATATTACTCAATTTTCTTTATATTTTATTTAACTTTTAGTAGGTTAATATTTTTTACCCAAGTATCCTTTCCTATTGTCAACTATATTCCTAATCGACCATTCTAATATTTTAGTTTAACGTTTATGCATTTAAAAAAAATGATGTTATATTGTAATTTTAACTGCTAAAAAAGGTCTGGAAAAGTCTAAATTAATAGAAAAATTATAAATATTTTTAAAAATGTCTTTAGCAGAATTAAAATTTAATAATTCAAGAATGGTTAAGCATAAGAAAAAAAAATATTATTTATAATATTAGTGTAAAATTGTTTTAACATGATTTTAATTATATAATTTTTTAGGAAGAAGTAGCATCATATCTAAAGGAATCGAAAATATGTCTTACAAAACTAACTTATAATATTGAAATGTACCCATCCTACTATGATCAAACAGTTTATGTTTCTTATAAACAGGTATCGTAGATAAAATATTTTAAGATAAATATTGATTATTTCATTACTTTAATTGTTTTAGGTGTGTAACGGACAATTTGATTGTTCAAGTTGGTGTGTACAAACTACAAAAAATTTTTATGATAAGGTAAAATAATACATTTTGTCTTGAAATTATATTTTACTACACGATAAACAATATTATGTACTTATTAACTTATTATTAGAAAATAATATTGTTATTCAACACCGTAATAACCACATTTATACTCTCCATAGTTTAAATAACAGCGTAGGGTTAAAGGACAAAACGGCGAACAGTGGCAATAGCCTCGGAAACTAAAGTGTTATTACAGTTTATTGTATTTAACTGAAAATATTTAAAGATACTTGTTCCTACATAAAATATTTGTAATTAGAGAAAAATAGACAATTTATTTTCTGGTGAATAATCTAAAAGTAGCCAAATCCACATTATCGTGTTTTCTTCAAAGACATCATTATATTATCTATCAATAATCAGGACATTTTTCGCATTTTCGGACATAAATCGTAATGCGCAGATATAAAACCAAAATCTTGAGTATATATTATGTTGAAGAGTAGACACGATATAATTATTTGAATTAGGTATATAAGATTTTGTTTTATTTAAATAGTTATTCTTTTAAAAACCAAGTAATTGTATTTATTTTTTTATGGTTTTTAGGGAAAATTTGTATATGATCAAAACAGTGGAATAATCGTCATGATTCTGGATCTTGATGACATTAGTAACGATTGTGGGTGTACTTCGGCGTTCATTGGATTTAAAAACATAATTGCTGGATTCACTGGTGGTTCACACATACCCTGTGAGAATTTTGACATTCAATCGACTGAATATCCAATTAAATAACCAGCCATTTCATTAACTGTTAAATAAATATTGAAATTTAACCAATTTTTAAATCTTTTTTACCAATGTTATAGCATACAAAGATTTAAAATATTTTTAAAGTCGAAGACTAAAAGTGGTATGAGATATTTTACCGGGCCGTATTATAAATTTAAATTATTGTATTCTTATCTAATAGACAAAAATAATTAGTTAGTTATAGTAATTAAATTACATCGCATCACTATAATTTAAAATAACTAAACATTTAATTTATTGATATTTTTGATGACAGTTGTGTTAAACAAAAAATATTCAATCAAATAAAATATTCAATCTACCTAAAATGTATATACTTTATTTACCGTTAAATATAAAAATTTGATATTTTTCCATATTTTTAAAATTTAAGTTGTGTCATTATTATTTTAATAATTGTTTTAACGAGGTATTAACATTGATTATTTTAGGGAGAAGTAGTATCATATCTAAAGGAATCGAAAATATGTCTTACAAAACTAACCTTTTATATTGGAATGTACTCAATTAACATCGATGCAATAACTTTTACTTTTTATGCACAAGTATCGTAAATTTAAATTATTTTAGGAAAATACGCCATTTTATTAATTTATTACTTTTATTGTTGAGGTTATCCCGAGTGCGTCCCGTTTTTATTTTTTACCTTTTTCATAGTCCAAGTGCGTCTGCAGTCGTATCGGCAAATTATATTGAATAGCCCGAGTGTGTCCGCAATCATATCGATAAATTATATTAAATAGCTCGAATGCGTTCTTGGCCCACAGCTATATAGGTACCTATTTAAGATAAAATAATCGAATAAACCTTTCAAGATACAGGCTTGACGATCGAATTTGGTAGTTAAAATGGCAGTTTACCAATTGCGCTTAAAATCACTTTTTTATATACCATTTGTGCTCTATACATTTTAGGGTCGATAGACCAATTGTACTCAAAACATTTTATAATACATAAGGAAAACTTATTAGTTAATTATGATTATATAATAAATGTATACATTAACCGATTTTTTGATGAGTGGTACATAATATAATATAAATAGATAAATAATTTTTTTTCTTAAAATTCAACAAGTCACTTTACTTGCGTAATAATAATAAAGTTTCATAAATTTCCGTATACTGTTATATAGTATATTATAACCAAGGTTATATACTTTAACCAATAATCAATTGATCGATAAATAAGTTTCTAATTTTTAAGCATTTTTATTAGTGTTTAGATTGTTTATATTGATGTTGATAGAATTAGATCAAACAACAATATATCTACCTGAAGGTAGGCAAATTTGAATACAAGTACAATTGGAAAACTATTTTAGGGGTCCACGCCCGTTCAAATATACAACTATAATACTTTATAGGTGCTTAATTTTTACAGCTATGATTCTGAAGCACTGAATTGCATTTCATTTTAATTTCGATAATAATTGGAAACCTCTAAATGAATTGGGACACACATCTAATTAGTAATTACTTATATTTATGAATTAAGTTTTAAAACAATATTACCGATGGATACGAAATTAAACATATTTCATATATCTGCGTGTTTTACATATCAATAAATAGAACATAGTTTTTTTTTTATAAGGTACCAATAAATAGTTAATAAAAAATATAGTTAAATTTATAAAATAATACAAAATGTTTCATTTTTATTAATTGCCTGCCTTAAAATATGCATTTAACTAGGCAGATAGTGAAATTACATACAAATTAAATTCATCGACTGTATGCCTAGGTATTTAGTAAAATGCCTGATTTTATTATATACCTACGACATATACATATGTAATAGATGTTTTCATAATAATTTCTTAAGTTTCTACTTTTTGAAAGACACAATGGAGTTCTAATTTTATATTCTTAGGAAGAATATTTTTTAGAGATTTTCAAAACACAAAAATTGAAATTAGGACAAGAAATGTATGAGTTATAAGTATATAAAGTTCAGTTGAGTGGAGTACAAGGATAACCCGAAAAATGTTGGTCTCTACTCGTTTAAAAAAAAATTAAAATACTTAAAACTCATAAATTACTTGTTGGAATTTTGATAATTATTTATCGAAATATTCCAAAAAATATTATGTTTCAGAATATGAAATTAAAAATGATTCTCGTCATTTATAAAAATAAAATATTTAATAAGAACATTTTTTTAAAAATTTATAATATTTTTTAAAACATTATTAGATAGTGAAATTATGAAAAAAATAATTACCATTTTAGTTCTCCAAATTATAATAAAAAACCGTACACCGGTACTTTAAAATCTGTTTTAATAAAGCATTAATATTTTTTACGTTTTTTTTAGTTTGAAATTATTTCTGCATTTTACCTATACCTTATTATTTATTTATTTTTTTTACATACTTTGACAGTTTAATTCTACAATAGGTAAATATTTATTTTATGATTATATATTAGGTATAATATATACGGGATAGATATTTAAAACGTTTTGATATATAATGATATTAACAAAAATTAATTCTCTTGAGAATTTATATTTTTTAAATCACCTTTTTATGGTGTTAGTAGTTTCTGGTCTTGGATTGATATGTTTAATTTATACATAATATTTTAAACAATAAAACAATTATTTTGTACTTGTTATTATTTTATTTGCTCAGTGAGTCGATGGCTTCAGACAATACAACCCAGTCAAGTACGTATATTTTTTTAAATACTTAGAGCAGGGTTTCCCAACCGGTGTGCCGCGAGGCCCATCTGGGCGTGTCGCGAAATTTCACGACTATTAATAAACGTTTACGTAAAATTTCGATAATAATTGGTTAAAATAGTTTTAATCGATGGATTGGGTGAGAAATCCTTTCATTGACTCAGCATATGAGATTGCATTGTTTACCACTGATGAAGAAAGTGAATTGATTGATATAAAAAATGACCGTGGTCTTAAGCTATAGTACTCTAAATTAGTTGAAGATACTGCGAGTGAGTCAAAGTTAAAAAAAACAAAATAAATGTAGATGTCTCATCTTTTTGGATAAATCTATTAAACGAGCATCTCAAGATTTCAAGAAAAGCTATGAATGAGATACTGCCTTTTCTACATCCTATATTTGTGAAGCAGCATTCTCTTCCATGAATGCCATCAAAATTAAAAATCGATCACAACTGAAGAACTTGGAAGACTACATGAGGGTGTGCTTATCTTCGACCACGAAGGAAGCTTATAATGAAGAGAAAACAGTCCCAAATTTCTCACTAAGATTAGATTTTTTATAAAAATTGTAATGTATCTTGTTTTTACATTTCAATAAATTAAATATTTAGGATAATTATGATAATATTTTTTTCTATCCTACCATTTTTAATTGTTTGCTAGTAATATTATACTGATATACAACTACTTTGGTATTAATAATTAATATGATGAAAGTATAGTATAAAAAAATATGTACCTATACATATATAAGTCAGTGACAAGTGTGCCGCAGCTAAATATGGGTTGGGATTAGGGTGCCGCGAGGGAAAAAGGTTGGGAAACGCTGACTTAGAGCTATTCTTATGATGAGCTTTTCCAAGTTCGAATGTACGTAATTTCGTAGCGGTAATTTTGACGCTGCCACTTTCAAACGCGAGTCAATGTTGACGCTAAACAATAATAAAATATATATAACATACATATTAGCTAATTTCAACGTAAAAACCGGGTATCTGTATTTATCTGTATATTATAGCTTTCTTACCTATATAGTCACATATATTTAAATGGCACACGTCATTTTATCATTATCTTTATTAGGGTTTGTCGTTCAATTATACTTATACACTATAAATATCCGTGTGCGTTAGAGTACTTTATGTCACACTGTGAGCCGTACGTTTTTTAGACTTGTAAATTAAAAAAAAACAAATTCCATAACATGCCAATGGAGCGGAGATTGTCGTTTGCGCATTGCAAATTTTAACAATACAAAGGTTATAGGTATAGGTGAGATAATACTAATAACTAACAATAGCAATAAAAGTAATGGAGTACAGGTTCAAAAATATTTAAATAATATTTATAATTAATACTTTTATATACGAAATTTATAACGATTCTAGTGAATCTAGTTGATTATTTTTTTTTTTCATCGGCATCACAACTCTTTAAGAGTTTTTGCCGCCACCGACAACTCCCTCTACTCTTCCCGATTTTGTACCTTTTCTTCCCAATTTGATATCCCTAATTTCTCTAAATCCTGCTCTATACCATCTATCCATCGCTTCTTTGGATGTCCTCTTGGTCTCTTCCCCGTGGGTTTCCATTCGGCAGCCGCTTTAAGGTAATCAGAGTTTGATCTTCTCATCACGTGCCCAAACCATGATTATTTAATTATATACATATATATATTTTTTTTTTTTTGGTAAATGTCAATAATAATTTTGTAATTTCTTTTGAGTGTGAATATTGACCATTATTTTTGTAAATAATTAGTAAGTAATTAGTTTTGAAATTATTGATATTATATACAAAATTTGCGGTGCGCAATCAGTTTATAAAAAGGTTATTTGTAACAATAGCGATAGGAAAACACTCTATGCCTTTTTTAACAATAACAATGCGCAAACGGCCTACAGAAAAGGTAATTCGTAACAATAGCGATGCGTAAACGTCCTACGCCCCAATGGAGCTTATAAAAAGTCAACGGCAAAAAGATCTCCTTGTTCATGATGGATTTATTCATAAAAAAGATAGAGAAGGGGGAGAACGAATTATACAGTGATTATATATATATTATTTAAATAAAATAGTGTTTTCATTAATTATAAAAATATCAGTACGATATTGTGCCACGTCATTAATTTTTTTTTTTATTTAGTATTGAATATACTTATTGTATAAGATTCATTATGTAACTATAATGTACCTATGTTATTATACTATATGATTATTATTTATACCAAGTTTACAAGATAGATAAATACTAATTTAAGATACATTTTTTATGAAAATAATAAAGTTGCGTAGGTATAACAAGTATCGAAAGACTAAAAAATGTGTTACGAAATCATACCCAAAATTAATTTTGTGCAAATTAATTTCTACCTTAAAATATCTATATATTTAATAATAAGGAGGTTGCAAAGAGTTGTGTGTGATTTTATGTTCATTGAAACATGTCGGTGATACTATAAGTGTAAGGGTTCCCGACGTTATATGAATTAGATACAATGATTGAATAATATATACGAGGTTTTTTGTCTTGAAATAATATTTTACTTCATAATGAGCAATATTATACACCACCCATTAACTTACTATTTGGAAATAAGACTAAATTTAATAAGATGATTAGATAATTCCCTTTTCGGCCAAATTTAAAATAGATCGGACGACTACGAATTGGTTCCCGCAAGCTTTCATGATAATACAATCTTGTTAAATTCAATTTTCAAATTATTATGATATATTCAATCAGCAACAATTTCCTTCTTATTTTATACAGACTCAGGACTGTCTAGAATTATTATAGATATTATATAAAATATTTCATATTTCAAACATTATCTAAAATACCTAGATATGATTAAAAATGTTGATCAGTATAATATATACATATTATCTTCCACATACTCGTATATAATTTAGTGTAACTAAATAATTATTATTAGATATAAAACTATATTTATAAACTTTCAAAAACGTCGTAAAACCTAATAAAATATTTAAGATTATCGATTTGTACATACACATATTTTTTAACAATTTTATACTGATAAGTAATTTTTTTGGGAACCAATTCTTCATTATCCAATTGGTTGATTCCATTTTCAACAGAAACAAAAATTAATATAATACGTATTGTTAATATAATATGTATATGTAAAAAAATAAAATAATTGGTATATAATTTTTGTAAAATATTATAGAAATTATATAGTTTTGATAATGATTAAAACTATTAGTTACATAAAATTGACTAAAATAAAATGTAGACAATTATTTAAAATATAAGAACATCTATGTATTAAAATTATTTTTATAAAAAAAATTAAATAATAATATACAATTTTTGAATTTTTATATAATATTATACATACTGTGATATATTAACATTATACAAATAATGTTAATATAAATATATTTTTATATTTTAAATAATTGTCTACATTTTATTTTAGTACATTTTATGTAACTTATACTTTTAATAATTTTCAAAATTATATTATTTCCATAATATATATTATATAAATTTTTGTTTTGGCCGAAAAGGGAAGAGTACGATGTGTTATATGCATTACGAGTTTTCGTGGGCTTGAAATGTGGGCGGGACACTTTTCGGCCAAAATGAACCTTTCCCTTTTCGATCAGTACACTATTTGGTCACCAATAAAATATTCTTCACGTTTTTTTCTGTTAAACTACCAATTTATGTTATAATCATATTTGTATAATATTATTAATTTACAATTTATATATTCGAGTTAAGTAAAAAATATAAGTAAAAAAGTTACATTATAATTATCAATTTATACAAAAAACATAAATTTATAGGAATATTACATTTTTTAAATAAATCATAAGAGGAATATAATGGCCATTTTTCAATTCACGAATAGTGATAGTTTGTGATTAACCCGTAAAATCGTGGAAAATAATTAAAAGTTCTATCCATAATCTATATAAATGATATTAACTTCATTTACAAATGTGCAAGAAAATATAATTATATGTTTTCCCGAATCGTTTAATATTAAAAATGACTCACCGCTCATAATTTTTATGTCTAGATTTTCCAAAGCTTCGTATACTTCTTGAATAGTAGTGGGATTTATGGGGAGCGTTTTTCGACGATTTTCATATAATATATAATATTTTCCTGTAAACACTTTATGTCGGTTTCATTAAATTCAGAACAATTATTCTGTTGAATTTGTTTGAAAATAATTTTTTTTGGACGAACAGATATGTTTTCTGTGGTTTTCCTTTTACAACTTGTATTAATAATTTGATGATAAATAATTTTTGTTTCATATGTATTATTTTTTCATTTTTATTACTATCATGAACATTTTTTTAATCTCGTCATTTTTATTAGTATATAATTTAACACTACATAATTAAATCACACATTTCCCCCGCGTTGTTCTGTCAAGTTTTGTATTTGCAAATGAAAATTTATAATTTTCAAACACTAACATACGTTTATCTTTATTGCTTTCAATAAATTTTAGCATAATGTACAAAATAATTAAACAAATTTAAGTACACACAAGACTAATTCGAACACGCTGCAAACTGCAGTACGTACATACACTATACACTTGATCAACCGAAAAAGAAAACCGCTAGTATAAATTTAATATTATAGAACGAAGATACGATGGAAAACATTCTATACACCTAGTTAGCAGTATTTATTACGTTTATCGACCATTAGTGTATAGATGTTGGATTCTCCATAATATTTTTATTTCAAATAAAAATAAAATATCCCTATAATTTTATATTTATTGTGTAAATTGATAATATATCAGAACTTTTGTTATATAATGTATCTCAAATATAATTTATTGATATTTAAACATGAAAAGATTTTTAACATATTTTTGAAAATACATTCACGTCTAAGGTTTTAATTTTTTTTTTCAATTAGGAAATTAATAACTATTAAACAAATATCAGAGTATTTGTTTGTGTAAAACATATGTCAGTTATTCAAAAACTGTATGTAGTGTATGTTCTCTGAGATATTAAGATCACAACAAAAACACTTCGTAAAACTACTTGTAAAAACCACTAAAGTAAAAAAAAAAACAGATCTTTAAGCACTATAACGATGTGATATCATAAATAAATTCTAAGTAAATTGAGTTAAAGACTTAAAGTACACTTATTTTGTTTCAATAATTCATTTGCTTGGTGAGAAATTGTATACTTTATATGAAATGGTACACAAAATCACGCAAACAAAATAAACAAAAAGCATTAAAAGTTAATAATAATTTAAAATATTATGATGGCATTTTTATTCAAAATAATTTCTCGCCAAGTAAATAAATTATTGAAACAAAATAAGTACACTTTAAATCAACTTACTCAACTTTTGTTTAAATTTTTCCTCTTTAGGATTATTATAATTTATAACATATTAGATATAGGTACATCAACAATGCGTGACGCAACGAAGCGGTAGTCGATAATGAAATGAAAAAAATTTGTATTTATTATACGCGAATGTGAGATAGCAATAATGAAATGCATAGTAATGGTGTGGAGGAATCGGTCGGCATGACAATGCGAGATGCGGTCGCCGTGATTCCAGATTTCATTATAATTTCTTATTAAAAAGTTTGTACGTTTCCTTTAATAACTTAATTTCTAACCGTACGATTTCGATGGTTTTTGCAAAAGGATCATCTGCAAAATTTATCTGATTCTTTCTAATATTTTTTTTAAGTATTAATTGATTCACTAGATATTTAGTTACGTCCGGTTAAAAAAAAACACCAAAATTTACACTGTTTAAATGGGCAACTCTTGCTTCGAGATAATATACACTGTCGTGCTGCCGCTACATTTTTTTTACTTAGTTCGCGCTACGACCGTGGCGCTGGATCAAGTTGATGTTTGTAATCATTTGATATTTAAAATACAAATTTCAAAATTAATTTGGATATTGATTGTATACGTTATTCATTGTTAAACGTGAATATTGATTCCATCCTTAGTTTTATCCCCGTTAAATGTTTAATTTTGGTCATAATTTATTATCTTAAACATTATAATTTATATTTTATGTTCATTGCCACATTCTGTCGGTGATAGCATACGAGTTAGTGTTTTTAACGTAACATGAACTAGATAGAATGATTAAATAATATATTATACGAGGTATGTTGTCTTGAAATAGTATTTTACTATTTTATGTATTGTGATTCAAAATAGTCACTGAAACGAAAGTATTATACGTAGTTACAATATGGTTTTAGTATTATCTCAATATTATAAGATTTAGATAATTAAGATATCATTTTATTTAAATAGTTATTTTTTTAAAAATCATGCTTGTTATATTAATTTTAATGGTTTTTTTTTTTAGGGAAAATTTGTACACGATCAAAATAGTGGAATAGTTGTCACGATAATAGATGTTGATGACGTTAATAACGACTGTGGGTGTATTAAGGTGTTCAATGGATTTGAAAACATATATATATTGTATTCACTAGTAGTTCAACATCACCATACAATAATTTTGAAGTTCAATCACTTGAATATTCAATTAAGTAACCAGTTATTTCATTAGTTGTTAAATAAACATTGAAATTTAACTGAATTTAAATGTTTTTTACCAATGTTTTAGCATACACAAATTCAAAATATTTTCAAAGTCAAAGATTAAAAGTTGTATGAGATATTTTATTAAGCATTTCGAATTCATTCTTGTTTTAATAGACAGCAGTGATTGGCTAAAGTTATTATATTACATCGCATAGATTATAGTTTAAAATAACCAAACATTTAATTTATTGATAAATTTAATGACATTTTATGTTAAATACAAAATATTCGATTAAATAAAATATTCAATCTACGTAAAATATGTACTTTTATCGTTAGATTTAGAAAATTGATACATTTGCTATTTAATTGAAACCTGTGCTGTGTAACATTTTTTTAAATTATACATTATTGTAATTAAACCGTAGATAAATTGAGTGAGAATAAGTAGATATTATGTGGTCGTGTTTTGAAGAGATGTGTTATAACGGCGCACAGTTCTGTGTAGTTATAAATATAATATTAATTTAATAGATTTCAGTTATATCTGTTCATTAATTTCTTTATCTATAATATTATTTATATAAAATGGACTTTGAGGCCGGTTAAAAGATACGTTAATGCATTAATTATATTGTGCATAAAAGATAAAAAAATTTGTAGGTACCTACGATGGAGTAATGATATCAGATTGTGTAAGTCCCAATAGGTGTTTGCTCAAGACTCGTGCACCGGGACAGCTTTTTCTTAAAAACAATATCTTATACTTCTATCAACTTCAATCACGGGATTTAGAAACTTTCTGAAATCCGCAGTTGGTGCCTTCTGTTCGCACCATAACGCGACAAGCTTGACTGTTCTGCAGGATACAGTCGCCGTACACGTTGTCGCCTCACGTAGATCCATTGTGAACTCGTGAATGTTCATCCGCAAAAAAACGCTGACTTTCCGTTCTCCGTTCACAGTCGACGTGAGTACATGTTTTTGAAACTTGCGAAATCGCCACATCGCTTTCGAGCGCATTGAAAAACGCCAAGTGCTTAGAGTCATATAAACTCAGGGTGCGTGTTTTTGTTTTCCTGCTTCTACTAATTTTTATTTACAAAGCTTATTGGCAATCAGCGGAAACACCGGAAAAATGAGATGACTCAATTCCTATCTACACAGGTTTAATGTGATAAAAGACCATACATTCGATTGTACTTTGTCGAAATAAAACAAAATTAACACAAAAATGTATATTTATATTATTACCATATTGTATTATTATAATTGTATATAAGTTTTTACTTTTTAGAAAGACAATACACTATTTTAATTTCATATCGGAGTGAGATATTTTTCAGAAACATACAAATTCAAATCAGACAAGACATTTTTGAGATATAACTTTACAAGTATTTCAATTTCAAGCGAGTGGATTACGAGGGCACCCCAAAATGGGGTGCCATTGGTCTACTATTCCGCTTAAACAAAACAAAAATACTTATAATTCATAAATTATTTTGTAGGACTTTTAATCTTTATATATCGAAATACTCCGAATAATTTTCTCATTGGGAAAATGAAATTATAAATGTTTCTTATCATTCATAAAAGTAAAGTATTTAAAAATATTTACCGATAATATTTTTTAAAAAATTATAATTTTTTTTTTAAAAACTTCAATAGATTATGAAATAATGAATGTTTAATTAAATAATTACCATTAGAGTTTCCCCAACTATAATAAAAATTGCAAATAATTTAAAATGTGTTTGGATAAAACATTAATATTTATTACGTTTTTGTTTGTTTGTAAAACATCTGCATTTTAACTATACATAATTATTTATTTGTTTGTTTTACATACTTTGATTTTAGATACGAGGGGGGGGGGTATTTAAAATGTTTTGAATTTTTATGATATTATATAGTATAATTGATTATTACACAAAACAATTCGTCTATGAATTTATACTTAAAATAAATTTTTATGTTGTTAGTAGTTCTGATATTGGATTGAAGTATATAATTTATTAATTTTAAACAATAAAACAATGATTTTGTATTTATTATTTTTTTATTTCTTCGGTGTGTCAATGGCAACAAACGATACAAACGGCACAGTATCGACAAGTACGTATATTCTTTTGAATATTTTTTTCTTTTTTTTTTTCACTAACATAGAAAATGTACAACCTGTAGCAATGTATGCACAATAAGCAAATAAGATAAAAATGATGGAGAATTATTTACATGATACTAATATTTACGAGGAGGGAGGCTGTCCAGTGACAGATATAATCAAAGCTAATATTATTATTAGATTTCCTGAGTTCCATCGGAACAATTATACAGCACTACGCTGTTAAAACTTTTTTTTTAAACTTATTTATCTAATATTTAATACGAATATACTTTATAAGATTCATTATGTAACTGTAAAGTGTCCAGACCAGCTATATTACATATTATATGTTAATTATTCATCACAAGCTTACAAAATAATATTATTATTCTTTTATAAAAATAATAGAATTGCATAGGTATAAAAAGTATGGATAGACTATGAAACGTGAAACAAATGAAATAAAATCATACCAAAATCAAGTATTAAACGAATCTATTTTAAGCATTATTAGGTTTGTATAAGAAAATTTTGTTAGGAATCTTATATTACATTTTCTACTCGTGGCTATAAAAGTTGAACATTTTAACATTTTTAACTATGATGTAATTAAAAAATTTAAATGACTAACAATTTAAAAAAAAAAAAAAAATATTTTTATTTTATTTTTTGTATATTTAATTTACGAAGATCGTTGTATTAAATATTGAATGTTTTTATTTATACGTAGAACAATTACAGTGTGCGAGTTATTCGTTGTTTCTGTTAATTGTTATTAATGAGCCCTTTTGACGAACAGTAAAAAAAACGAAGTATGTAAATAATTTCTATTTTCATTGGTTAAATGTGAAAAGAGATTACATACCCATTATACATAGTTAAAATATAAATAACATTAAAAAAAAAATTTGATTTTTAATAGATCTCAATATCTTTTATCATTCTAACTTTTTAAGTTTTTATCTTTTTGTAAGTTAATATAAAATTTTAATTCATACTTCAAAACAGAATAATTTTCAGAGTATTCCAAAACATAGAAGTTTGTGTTAAGACATGTTATTTATGAGTTATAAGTATTTAAATTGCAGATGAATGGAGTACGAGGATATCCCCAGAAACGTTTGTCTACAAGTTCGCCAATATAAAATTATAACACTTATACCTTATAAATTGCTTATCGGGGTTTTGACTTTTTATAAAAAAATAAATACTCCGAAATTTTTCTGCTTCAGCATATGAAATTAAAAATAGTTTTCGTTATTTATAAAAGTAAATTATTTAAAAATAAACATCGATAACATTTTTAAAAAAAATGTAATTTTTTTTTTTTAATATTGATAGATTATGAAATATGTAATGTATGCTTAATAAAATGAATACCATTATAGTTTTCCAAATTATAATGAAAACCGTGCATATTTTAAAATCTGTTTGAATAAAATATTAATATTTATTACGTTTTTTTTTTTGTTTGAAATAATTTCTGTATTTTATCTTTACTTAATTATTTATTTATTTTTTTACATACTTAAACTATTTGATTTTACAATAGGTAAATATTTATTTTAACGTTAAACTAGGTACCATGTATAGGGGAGAAATGTTGAGAAGTATGTTTTGATTTTTATGATATTATATAATATAATCGACTATTTACACAAATAATTTTAATAATTCGTTTATGAATTTCTGTTTTTAATATCACCTTTTTATGGTATCGCTAGTTTCTGGTCTTGGACTGAGATATATAATTTATATATTTAAACAATGAATCAATGATTTTGTACTTGTTATTATTTTATCTCCTCGGTGAGTTGATAACTTAAATAGTTCAGATCAATCGATGAGCATGTATATTCTTTTAAATACTTAGAGCTAATATTTTAATTAGATTTCGTAAGGTCATCGGAACGGTATAACACACATCGTCATTAAATTTTTTTTTTTATCTGGTATTTGGATGTATTTTATAAGATTTGTTAAGCAATTATAAATTAGGAACTTGAGGTAGAGTTATATTATACATAACAGGTAGACGTGTATTGTTCATCTCAAGTCTATAAGATAATATATTAATTTTTTTACGACATAAAATTCACGTAGGTATAATTCGTTTCAGGAGATTATGAAATGTGCAATGAAATAAAACCATATCGAAACTGAATACTATGCAAATAAATTTAAAATGTTGTTAGGTTTCTATAAATAAAATCTTTAGAGAATCTTTGTATTACATTTTCTATTTTTGACTATAAAAATTGAATATTTTAAAACTTCTAGTTAATATAAAATACACTAATTAATTACATGATTTTTGACTATTTTTTAATGTTTAACTCCAAATGCTATCAAAATGATTGGTTTTTGAAATTTTTTTTACAACGAATAAAAACAATATCGATTATCTCAGAAACTGGTTTTGTGTAAATATAATCATATTTTCTAATATTAGATTCATATAGAAGTAATTGGCTGACTAATCAGTAATTTGATATCTATCGCTCATGACAAATACTTGTGATATACAATTTTTATTTTTAGTTAATTCAATTAACTTTTTAAATTATGTTATACATTTAAAAATTAAATGATAAAATGAAAATCAAAGTTTTGAATGTTAAATCATATACTTTGATGAATTTCTTAATAATTTAACTTTAATTGCTTATAAAAAACTGTAATTATACGTTCTTGATATTTTTTATTTGCTTTAAAAAATAATTTATAAAGAACCTAATATTACTTAAACATATAAATGTTTAAACTCACTTATGTCAATATTTAATAATTATATATTGAATGATTAAAAATCTAATAGTTATTCAATTTAGAATTACACCAAAAAACTAATTCGATTTTATTAGAAATTAATTATATGTAATGTTTTCCATTTTTTTCTATTCTTTTTTCAAAATGTTGACATACAACGATACTATAGTTATTAATTAGTCAGTCTTAAAAAATTATTACATGAAATAATGTATAATTTTCTATTGGCCTTTATTATTTTAGATCAATGTAAATAATTTTACTATGTTAAAAGTTTAACTAATTTAAAAATCAAAATTAATGTAATAACTATTGTGAATGTAAATTACAGATAATTTAAACACAATTTATAATAGCGATAATAGTAAATTATTTCTAACATTTATGTATAAAATTGTTTTTTTAATGATTTAGGTCCTGGTTTTTCTAACCAAGTCATGTGCTATTTCCAAGGAAATTTGGACCAGTCTGATTCTACTTTAGTTAATCTAGATCCTGAAAACTTACCAAGTGAATGCGATGTAATAGTTTATAGTCGATTTTCAATAAATTTATACTCCCAAGTAAATTTTGATGATGGTAATTTTTTTTATAATTATTGCATTTATTTACATACTAAGATCATAAATATTGAGAATTCAAATATGTTTTGTTTTTATGAACTTATTATGTAATAATAAAAAATAATAATACATTTTTAAAAATAAAATTGTTTCTTTAGAAATTTATGCCATTAACGTGTTATTAATTTAAATAAATATGTAATATAATAATTGTAAATTATTTCATAATTAGATTAAGTAGTTTGTAATTACAGAACTTATTATATCTACAGATGACATAAATATGTTCTAGTACTACTCAAGTCAGTAAAAGACACAAATAAATCTGTGATTGTGATACTTAAACGAGATAATGGTTACCTTGATTGGAGTCAGATATTGGGCCCTGATGGTAATCGTAGCGAAACACAGATCTTATGTGATTTCGCATCAAGTAATAATGTTACGGGATACCTTATAAAATCGATTGCGCCAGAATGCGTATGTATTCAAAGTGTACTTAGAACAGCTATTATAATGATACTTTAGTTAGATTCTTCAGTATAATTATCATCGATGTAAAGCAGTTTAACGATTACATGTTTCTAACCCGTTGTAAATTACATAAATGTCACACTCAGTGAATCTGCTTATGTAAACAGAACACAGGAGCACTGAGTACGATCGCATTATGTGTTATTGATATTGTTCAGTAGATGAGCTTTAAATAGCGAACGGAGACTGGCAAACATCTCTACTTTTTTTTAAATAATATTTCAATTCTGTCACCATACGATAGGTATAATACCCTATTTTATAGTTAAACTATAATAATTAAATTCTTCAGCTCGTACTCCGCTACTCTTGTGATCTTAAATATGCTTGGTACACTTAAGAATAGCGTTCCTCAGCTGATAGTGCAATGTATAATATAAATTTTACTTAAAAATTGAATAAACTTTTGTGTATATTTCTATATTCACAGTATTTTTTTTTTTTTTTTTGGAAACTCGAAATTGTGTGCTGTTTTTGTCCGTTATTAGTCGAATATTGGATTCAATGAAAATATTGGAAAATACATTATACCTTATATAAAACAATTAAAACAATGTGGTTTAATAATCGGTCTTGCTATAAATTCAATTCCATCATCTATGAAAAATTTATGCGGTATGTGATATGTGTTATATTTTATAATCCTAACTACTGAAATCGTTAAAATTTAATAGGTACTTCAATACGGTAAAGATTTATATTTTTTATTGATGAATCGATAATAAAGCTATAGGTTTAATTTGACAAATTATCAATTGTTCGCTGTTTTACATAATTATTATAAGTGAATTATATTTAGGGAAATGACTAATTAATCATTATATTTTCATACTAATGTTGTTCTTATAATAACCTAAAATTCTAAAATACAATTTTTAATTGTTTTATATCAATTAAGTATATTATAATAATTATTAACTTGCAGTTTAATGTTTTTTTTAAGTCTATAATTATGATGAATTGAACGACATAGTAGACTTCTATGAAATAAATACGTATCAACTAAATTCATGCAATCCAGATTTATATAACGGTATGACTCCAATTTCACAAAGTGAACATGGTCCTAATTACTGCTACGGAATGGTAAAATATTTAATGTTATTACTTTCCTTTTTAATTACTCTATTAATACAAGTTGCTTTCCAGATTCTTTCTAAATTATTTTTCCATTAATCAAAAAATGGATGTCATTTATACTGATTTCAAAAAAGCATTCGATATAATTAACCATCGATTATTAATTCTAAAACTCGAAAATATTGATTTTGCTAACCCTCTCCTTTTCTGATTAAATTATTTTTTTAACCAATAGATCACAGTTTTTAAATACAAACATTCTATTTCAAATCCAATTGCTGTTCTTCCAGGTGTACCTTAAGGTATTAAGGTATCTTATTACCTCTTCTATTTAATTAATTTATTGATGATATTATTTTAGCACTGAATCATTCCAATATTTTGCTCTTTGCTGATGATGCAAAACTATTTAAATTAATAAGTAGTCAAGAGGACACAATACTCCTGCAAAAAGATTTTACTAACATTAATAATTGGTGTAATTCAAATGGAATGACTCTTAATTTAAATAAATGCCAGTCTATTTCATTTACCAAAAATAATAACCATTTAACTTATAAGCTATAAATACACTTATTGAATCGGACATCTCAAATTATAGATCTCGGAGTAATTTTTGATAAAAAAACTATTATTTAACGTGCATGTTTTTGAAATTAAAAATAAATCACTCTTGGTATGATTACTAGAAACGGTAAAAACTTTGGCGATCCTAATACCTTATAAAGCTTTTATTCTTCCATTGTTCGTCGTCATTCAGAGTATGTCTGTATTATATGGGAAATAGGGATAATAACACTTTACAAACAAGTTGAAAAAGTACAAAATAAAATTCTTTGTTTAACTTCATATAAATACAATATATTTAGGCAATCCTACTCTGGTTACAATCATATTCTTCAGATATGTACTAAATCTATAAACATTAAAAGACAGGAGAAATTATTCTTATGCCACGTTTCTAATTAAAATGTTAAATAATGATATTGATGATTTCTTCCTACTAAGTCTTCTATCATTTAAAATTAACCATTATAATATACGCAAAAAGGAACTTTTCTCATTCAAAGTTATTCAAAAATTGTATTGCTCATTCTCTTATTAATATATTATTATCAGCTGGGAATACCTTAAGTAATACAAATATTTTTTATAACTTGGTTGTTATTATGTATCATTTAATATTATCGATATAATATCACAATTTATAATGATTATCCAATTAATTTGGTTAAAAATATAATATGTACATATAACACGCGTTGATGTAATTATAAACATATTCTTATTTTTTCTTTTTTCTTTCTTCGTTCATATTATTATTTTTCACCAAGTTATATAGTTTTAGTATTACCATCTTATTGTCACTGTATTATTATATAACTATGTTTATATGCATCACTATAGAAATCATATTGTATAACTTGTTATTGTACTGTTAAGATTGGGCTAACTTATGTTATTATATATAAAATAAATAAAAAAATATCGGATGTCCCCATTAACATAGACGTGTTTATGTGCAAAATATGTTGTTGCAATTTTCGTACGAATTAAATCAGATATAAATTTGTATTGAGAAAAACTGTACTGCGCTTCTTAATATGTTTCTCAATCGGATTTATATTATATTCAAATATTCAATTCGCGTTAGGAAAATCTTTTTTATTAATATATTTCATCACATTTTCAACCATATTCCTATATCAGCCATTCCGATATTTTAATTTAATTCTTATGAGTTTAAGCAATTGATATAATATTGTAATTAAAAGTGCCGAAAAACGTCGTGAAAATGAGGATAGAATATTCCATGAATGGTTTAGAACGAGTCAAGAAAATATAACTTATAAGTTTTAATGTTACTAAAAAATTGTTTTTAATATGCTCTTAAAATTTATGTTTTAGGAAGAAGTCGTATCTTATCTAAAGGAATCAAAAATATCTCTTGACAAATTAACATTTGATATTGAACTGTACCCATTTAATAACCTTGCAACAACGTTTAGTTCTTATGCACAAGTATCGTAAATTTAAATACTTTTAAGTAAATATATTCCATAATTTCATTGCTTTAATTGTTTTAGGTGTGTTCAGGAAAATTTGATAATTCTACTTGGTGTGTACAAACATCATTAGATTTTTATAATAAGGTAAAGCAATAAATTTCGGATCGAAAATTTTAATAATATTCAAATTATTTATAAATATATGCAGTTGTATATTATTTTTATCATATTATTATTATTATTATTATTTTTTTATTAAAGATATATTATAGTAAGTTAATCTATTTATTTTATTATTATATTTTAAGACATAAACGATTTTAAACTTATTTTTGAAAATACTTTCATGCTTAAATAAAGCGTTATATATTTGTATATACTACATACTAAGTAAGGTTTTAATTTTCTTTTCAATTAGGAAATCAAAAACTATTATACAAATTAGAGTAGTTGTTGTGGTACATTTTGTATGAAAAATGTGCTAGTAGTTAAAACACTGTATACAATGTATGTTGTCTAAGATATTAAGATCAAGTTGATGTTTGAAATAATTTGACATTTAAAATATAAATTTCAAAATTGATTTGGATAATTGATTGTATACGTTATTCATTATTAAACATGAATATTGATTCCATTCTTAGTCATATCTCTGTTAAATTTTGTATAATTGTTTTGATGATTTGGTCATAATTTATTATTTTAAATATTATAATTTTTATTTAAATAGTATAAGAGTTAGTGTTTCTAACGTAATATGAACTAAATACAATTATTAAATAATATATATGAGATTTGTTGTATTGAAATAGTATTTACTTCTCAATCAACAATATTATTTACTACTCATTAACTCATTATCTTATTATTTGGAATACAAACTAATACTCAGAAATTTCAGAATTGTGTATTTTTACTCTCCATAATATTTTTAATAGTGTACAGTTAAGAGATTAGATGACGGGTCGTATCAATGAAGTCTGAACTCCAAAATACTAGTAGAGCATAAGATATTCAACTGAAATAATAAGATAGTAATATACTTATATATTATAATATTTACAATAAAAAAATATGCGCTTGTCATTTATGTTTATGTAAAAACAAGAATAATTTAAATCCTAAATAAATGTTCTTCGTTAATACCACCACATTATCTGGACAATTGTACTTTAGCTGCGTTTTCGAAGTAAAACCGTAATACATACATTTAAATGCTAAACTTTTTTTCCTGTATTGCGATTAAAAATAGCCACTCAAACGAAAGTATTATAAATTTATAAATAGTTACTATATGGCTTTATTATAATCTCAAAATTATAAGATTGAGATAATTATTATATCATTTTATTTAAAAAGTTATTTTTTTAAAAATCATGCATGTTATATTAAATTTATTGGTTTTTTATTTAGGGAAAATTTGTAAAAGATCAAAATAGTGGAATACTTGTCATGATTATGGATCTTGATGACGTTAATAACGACTGTGGGTGTACTACGCCGTTCAATGGATTTAAAAACATATATGCTGGATTCACTAGTAATTCAACAACACCGTGCAAGAATTTTGACGTTCAATCAATTGAATATACAATTAAATAACTAGTTATTTCATTAATTGTTAAATAAATATTGAAATTTAACTGAATTTAAATGTTTTTTACCAATATTCTAGCATACAAAAATTCAAAATATTTTCAAAGTTAAATATTAAAAGTGGTATGAGATATTTTACTACGCTTAAAATTCAAGTTTATTCTTGTTCTAATAGACAGCAGTGATTAGTTTTTATAATTATTATATTACATCGCATATATTAAAGTTTAAAAAAACCAAACATTTAATTCATTTATAAATTTAATGACATTAGTGTTAAATACAAAATATTCAATCTATGTAAAATATGTACTTTTTTAAATTTGGATTCCTTGAATTTTTTTAAATCACTTTGAATTCTTTTAAATAAGGCGCTAAAATCATAATGGACCGATTGATACCAAGAAAAAAGTATTAATTTAAATCGTTGAATATTTCGACAATTATCCTATAATTTTACAAATTTTCATGCGGTTCAACGTAAATTTTTCACTTAGAATATATTATTTGATATAACATAAATTATTTTTAAGATTAATTTTGCTTAAGTATAAGTTTACTTCAAAATTTGTATTATGTACTATGAATAGTATAAACAGATTGAGTTTTTAAAGAAAGAACCAATAATCCTGGAGAAGCAGTGCTGATGGGCAATAATCTCTTGAAATATTTTAAAATTATGCTCCAAATATTTGATTATCACATTAATCCTAGAGTATGATGGTCTAATAACCTCTAATTCCCATCAATCATGTAGTCTCTTAATGATCTGGCCAATAATCCTTTAGAATCATTGTAAATCATGGTCCAAATACTTAAAAATCTCTTTATTCCAAGAATATCATAGTCTGAATATCTACAATACCAATTAATCAAGTTGCTTTTAAAGAAAGAACGAATAATTCTCAAGAAGCAGTTCTGATGGCCAAAAATCTCTTGGAATATTTTAAAATTATGGTCCAAATACTTGATTATCACATTAATCCTAGAGTATGATGGTCTAAAAATCTACAATTCCCATCCATCATAGAGTGTCTTAATGATGGGGCCTTTAACCCTTGAAAACCAGTGAAGAATGGCCAAGAATCCTTTGGAATCATTGAAAATCATTGTATAAATATTTGAAAATCTCTTTAATCCTATAGTATGATGGTCTAAAAAACTATAATTCCCATTAAACACCGAGTTTTTAAAGAAAGATCCAATAATCCTTGGGAATCAGTGAAGTATGGCCAATAATCCTTTAGAATCATTGTAAATCATGGTCCAGATATTTGGAAATCCCATTAATCCAAGATCAACATGGCTTAAATATCTTCTATTCCCATTAATCATGGAGTTTTTAAAGAAAGAAACAATAATCCTCGTGAATCAGTGAAGAATGGCCAAGAATCCTTTGGAATCATTCAAAATCATGGTCCAAATACTTGAAAATCTCTTTAATCCAAGAATATCATAGTCTAAAAATCTACAATACCCATTAATCAAGGTGCTTTTAAAGAAAGATCAAATATTATAATCACATTAATCCTAGAGTAAGATGGTCTAAAAATCTATAATTCCCAACAATCATGGAGTGACTTAATGATGTGGTCAATAATCCTGGAGAAGCAGAACTGATGTCCAATAATCTCTTGGAACCTTTAAAATTTATGGTCCAAATATATAATAACCGTATTAATCCTAGAGTATGATTGTCGAAAAACCTATAATTCCCATCAATCACGGAGTGTCTTAATGTTGGGGCCAATATTCCTTTAGAATCAGTGAAGATTGTCTAAGAAACCTTTTGAATCATTGATAACCATGGTCCATATACTTAAAAATCCCATTAATCAGAGGGTATCATGATCTAAAAATCTTTAATTGTCATTATTTGTGGAGTTTCGATGGGATGAGGCTAATCATGCTTGATACAGGTATTTAAACCGTTTTAATAGTGAAACCGAAATTGTAATCAATATGGAAACCTAAAAAAATTGGATACCGTCATTATAGTCAAAACCAAAACTGGAATTAATTGGATACCGGTATTATGTTTTACAACCAAAATACGACAAAATTGGAAGTCTAGTTAGTTATTTATTAGGCAGCACATTGGAATATTTGATTACTTATTTGATGGACGACCACCTGTGTCTTTTCATATTTTATTTTTATTTTCATTAAATTTTAATTCAAGTATCTGTTTGAATATCTGTTTTGAAAAATGTAGAAATCGGTATACAAGAACAAAACTGAATCCGAAACCAAAATATGTAAAAACTGGTATACAAAATCGAATCCGAAACCGAAATTTCTTAATACTTGTATTGCTATGTTGAAATCAAAATCGTAAAATTTCAAAACCTGTATACAAAAATTGAAACCGAAACCGAAATTATTTCAATTGGTTTCAAGTTTTAGAAAACAATATTATAATGTTATGTTATTTAAGGCTGTCGCTGGAGTACCTGAGAGGGGATTCTCGCTGTTACCATAAAGTTTAGCAGGTATGATGTGTGCAAATGGGTACATAAATAGATACTGTATTAAGTAAATAATTTACTTTTAGTTTTTCGACAGGTTGGTTTCAATATTTCCAAAAATATTACATTTATTATATTATAAGTATTTAATTAATGTAATGATATATATTTAATCAAAATTATATTATTTCATTAACTGTTGAGTTAATAAAACCTTACTGTAAATACCGTAAAACAGTGTGAATCAGTTCATATTATAAATAGATAAAATTTTAAAACTAATCTGCACATTTTGAAAATAACATTGCGTGTGGTAAAATTCATAATATTATATGCAAAAGTTTTAAATACCCATAAATAATGTTTCTAATTATAATAAAATAATTAACATTGTTATTTACGGAGTTATTCATCATTAAAATACGTAATTTCGTATAAATCTGAAAAACAAATATCTATAAAAAGTAACTAATTGTGTTTGTATATTATTTAGATTTGTTGATACTGGTAAGCTTACCTATGAAGGTAAATTGTATTCAATTGTCAAACCTTAGCTATAAAAATTAAATTTTTATACATTTTTACTACATAATACACGTAGTTAATAAATCTTCGTAAATTTGATGCATTTTGTAAATTTTGAATTAAAAATACATTTGAAAAAAGTTATAATTTTTTATTTTTATAATTTTACTAAGATGTAAGAACAAATTATGTGGAATTTTTCAAAAAATTTTGAATACCTAATTAATTATTTTTTAATTGTCATTCATAGAAAAATAAACTGAAAATTTCAAACGTTTAAAATAAACATGTTAAATTTTTCTTTTTATTTATTAGAGTATTTAAATTTATACAATTTGTAATTAAAACTTACAAGAAGCATATTATGAGTGTGAAAAAAAAGAAAGAAGAATAGTTACCCAGTAATTAAACACTCAGACGCAATACATTTGTTTGGCTATTTTATGTATAAGTATATGAGTTTGTTAAAAATAATTTTCAGAGTAAAAGTCTATGTCATACTGTGATTATTTATGTAAATTACTAAAAATAAGATATTTTACACAATCATGTTAAAATTGATATTCTAAGAGACATTTTTTTTAAATATTTAGGTGTATGTTTATGTAATCACTGTTATATAATATTATTACTGATGTGCCTATTTACCAAAAATATGATGGATACTACATCATCGTTACATAATAAAAATAGAGACTCAGCCCTACGTGAAACGTACACAATCCACTTTAGATCTTAGTTAACTATTTGTTAATAATAGTTAATTTAAATCTTCATTAAATATTCATTCTAAATGTTTATTATTATAGAAGGAATGTGTGGGTCAGCAGGATGAACTAATATTAATAGAAATTTAAAATTATTAATATACGCATATAAGTTGTTAAAATTAAATGTTTTTAAAGAACAAATTTCAATAGTATTTATGTGAAATTTTATTTTATTTTATTAAAAGTTGGATTAGTTAATATACAGAAGTAACAACAATGAACGGATGCAATGACATGACATTAAGATACGTAATTTTATCTATTACTGCAGTTTAAAATAAAGATAAAAATCACAAGGTAAAAATACTTCGTTTTTTTAAAAAAAAGTTTTCGTGAGATAATGAAATAATGAACGCGTGGTACTAATGTACTGGAATTGCATTGTAAATTATGTCACGCGATCATAGTGTTTTAGTATCATATTGTAACCAATAAAATATAATATTATACCTATATCTGATCAGTGTCGATCGGCCATATGCACACAAGCTTATAACAGTCCTCTGTCGCTTATCTATAGATATTTGGAGTAATTAATAGTTCATTAGTGATGTTAGTAGGCAATTTTTATTAAGAAATTTAAAAAATGAAAATTTTCAGAGGGAGGAAATTGTTTAACAATAATATTTTAATTATTGTTTATGTTTACATATATATTTTTGATTTATGATTAATCAAAGAATAAATTATATTTAAAAATATTTATATATATATAATTATATAAAGTATACTATTGAGATTAAGTTTATAAGGATTATTCAAAACTGAGAATAAAGTTAAATTTATGAAATATATTTTTAATTCTAATTAAAAAATACTTCAATCTTTCATAATATAAATGATCTAATAAGGTTTTATTTAAAATGAAAAATTAAGTTTCTGAAATTTAACATAAAATATCGTGTTATCCCTAAAAGTGATTGTGGTCAAAAGTGAATCTCCACCACGTATTGTATAAATTAACATTTTAACCAACCGATATACCCGTAAATATAGAAATAACCAGATATGCATTTATTCTCGTAAAAATTATTATCTAAGTTTAATGCTTTAAGTCCAAGAATTTTAGCACACAAAGACACGCACATATATTGTATTGTCATTTTGGATGACCTCAAGTATATTCATCTCCATGTCAATTTGATGAAATTATTTAAATTCCACTATTATATATTAAAATATTTCTAACTTTTTATTGTTCCATAAAATCTTATTCGAATAAAAAATTAGTTTTTCTTGTAATATTTTATAATTTATGATTTATTATATAATTATTTCTAACGAACCTAAAGTTGCGATGAAACATAAAATAAAATGTACAGTTTGATCAACATGCCGGATTGACAGTGGTTTCAATAGAATACCATTAAAAGAAGAGTATCACAAGTATAAACAATTAAAAAAAATAATAAAACGAGATTGGTATAATACCGCATTATGACACAAAGGGATACAACTTGTCGGTATAAATAGCTAGTAATGTTATAATTTATCGCTTTCATTTTGATTGTTGCATCAACAATAGCAGCATTTTGGAGCACGTAACAATTATTATACAAATACGAAGCATAGAAAGTCATAACTTCCTTGCGCCTCATTTACGTCCTTTCAGTGTAAGGAATCACTACCATCCTTTCCAAAGATATTACTGGTGCGCTGAAAATAAAAACCTTAAACTAATAATAAGGAAGGATAGAAACGTTTTAGTTATAATGCATCGATTTAAATATGTTTTTACTTGTCTTTACTGATGCATAATTTTTAATACAGTAACTTATATAATATGTTAATTAATTAAAAAGTCGGTAACCCAATTTCACGATGTAGTGTAAATATGTTGATGCTATTATTTTTTTTAAATATATTACATAAAAAAACTGTACTATCTCAGTAAATTGTATGACTGATTTTTTAATAGATTGATACACAATATAATATAGTACACTCTTCATCATCACTATGATCTCTCTCGTTTTTTTTTTATTTTTCATCTTATAATACTAATTTTGAAAAAAAAAAATCATCCCTTCATAGAACTATACCTCAATATAATAATAAATTATTTTTTCTTTAATCAATCAAATATGATAACTAATTGTCACTTAAAGTGTTGTTACACTATATTATTTTCTATCATATTAAAATTTTAGTATTGTCGGTTATAACAATATAATATATTTCGACACATTATTTACTGTTTTTTTTTTTTTATGTTTAATATACTATATGCATATTAGTCGTTTATATTTATTTTGTTTATTATTAAACCTGTTTTATATTATTTAAGTATATGTAATATTATCTGTTATTGTAAATTAGACTTCTGTCGATCGTCCATTTTATTCAAATAAAAATAATATTATTTATCAGTATTAGAAAAAAAATAGTTTTGTTATTAATAGAGCAGGTAAACATTTTTGGAAAAAAAATAGATAGGTATTGAGAATAAAGACAATATTATAAAATTCAAGATACATCTGATGTACTAGTATACTAATATACTAATATACGAGTATTATCAAACACAATAAATTTAAACATATATTTCTTTCCGTGAGTGTTATCTATATATTTCTCGTTAGACGATACGCATGCCGTACTGATTGTTAATACTTATTTACGTAGACATAATAACACATTATTGAATTAGGAACTTTATCGAGTCTCAGAATTAAGTTTAAGTAAAAATATGAGGAAAAATTATGTGATAAATTAATAATAGGTAAAATATGTTGTGCAGGTATATGATACGGTAGGCTTTTGGTACGATTGACGCATGCGAAGACACAGGCTGTCAAAATCAGAAGGGCGTAAGAGTTGGGAAATCGCTATAGTTTGCATTTTTTTTTATGTGGTCTGTGCGTTACTAACGTATAATACAAGATTATTATTCAACCCTTAGTATGAAGTGGGCTCGTTTTTCCATCGTTAGACATTAGTTTTTACTGTGTTTAATATTGATATGAGTACATTTAATTATTAATATACTTTTTCAGTTTTATAATAAATTATTATATAACGTCGCTTATTGAGGTTTAGTTAGCAATCGTCTACTTTTCTTTATTCAGTTGTACTTCCTGTTTAATCATGCGTGATTATGACATGTTTATCTGCAATTAATTTTTAAGGAAGAGATGTGATGGCTGAAAATATTAGTATAAGTGCATGGAAATTCTAAATAACAGTATGATCATAAAGTAAATATAGAAAACGTTGCGTGTTGAAGTTAAATTACAATCGTATTTTTTTAAGTTAATATCGATTTTATTTTGGAGCAAAGATAGAAAATACATTGTAAAATATTTTTGACACAACGCATATTGTGTAGTAAATGTCAAGTGGCTTGACATTGATGACATTAAAAATGAATGCGGATGTTAGCATTGTAGCACATTAACTGGAGTAGAAAATGTATAATAGCAGTTTTTTTCGTACTAGTCCACAAAAACCAAAATTGTTAAATTTGACGTTTGAAAAATAATATATTTAATAATTCACAAATAACCAATTATTATAGTAATTATGATTAAATAAATAGTGTTTAACAATTTTGTTGAGTTTATAGTTTAAATATTAATTCAACTTTTAAAAATACGTTTGAATTAACCACTGCTGTTGGTTATTCAAATCAATTTAGTTTATCCATAGATGTTTAAAATATGTATTTATGGCTTGGTAATACTGTCTACAAAGTAAATTAAACTAATCTAATCGATATCATAATATATTATGTACCTCATTATTAGTGTATCATAATATAATATGACGATAGACCTGCAATAAGTTATTACATCCCTTGAGCCTTAAGTATGGTCTATCCTTTTGAGTTCGATTAAGTTATATATTTGGTTCACATTATAGTACTTAAGCTTGGAATTGCGATATTTCTGAAGTAAGATAGATTATTTAATTTTATCCTTAATTGAATAAAATATAATAAATATTTAAAATTTAGTTTAAAAAATTTGTTTGTCATTTTATTAATAATCTATAAAAAAACCTAATAGTCAAAATATTTTGTATTTATGATTTGAATGCAATTATTTTATTATGCTGATTAAATAATTTTCATTTTAAATCAAAACATAATATTAGATGAATTTACTTGTTTAAAACATCTGTACTTTGGTTTGTATACATGAATATTTATTAATATTTATTGGCTTTCAAAAATATAAAATATGTAAACAGTACCGTAACTAATTTTTCAGAAATTCCCATTTAATAACCCTCAAGTATTGGACCCAGAATTAAAAACACAAAATAACATGACAAAAAGCTAACTTCAGAAACAAATTATTTTTAAAATATGTTTAATAATTGAATAATAAAATTATAAAAGTATTGATTGATTGCAAGTTTTTTTTATAAAAACAATGTAACTGAGTTAAAATAACATACATTTGAAAGAAATAAAACAATATTATTTTTCTAAGTTCAATATACGCATATGTTTAACAAACGCACCAAACGAGTAATGCATGCTGGAATTAACATTTAAATACTTGCACTTATAGGAAATGTTGAGTATTATTAAAAAAAAAAATACATTAGAGATAATAGTTTTTAATGATTGTTGTGTTGTTGGGTAATTCGGCCTTTAACCATTAAAAATTGTAATTTATTATGCTACAGAAATGTGCATTTTTTAATTCATTGATCTTTCTCGACGAAGAAGAGTTATTTAATTATTTTGACCAAGAATATTTGAGAAGAACGATTCATAGAACGTCTGACCTTAGCCTTTAATGTTTTCACTAGGAACTTAGAATATGGACCCAACAATAATGATCACAGACAATGCATATACGTCGTCATGTGCTCATTTAGTTGGAATAAAATTCGTAAACTTTCACGATAAATTATTGATATTAAAAAAAAATGTTGATTCATTATTCTATTCCTGTAATTGATAAAAGTTTATCATTAAAACATCTATAATTCTAAAAATAAATATAATTTCTGAATTTTATTTATATGCAGTTGCGTATTATAAATAGTCACTATAATATATTGTGAATTTAATACCTAACATAAATATTAAATAAATAAATAAATACTTAAATATTATTTAAAATAATATAATACATAATTAAAATACCATAATATTATAAATAGTGCATATAATAATTATTTAGATACTAATATTAATATCATTATTTTTATTTTTAGTGTAAATAACGATATATATATATATAAGTATACATTGGTGTAGCCAGGATTTTTTTATTGGGAGGGGGGGGGGCTAAATAATTTTAACTTGAGTTATTGAAAATTAAAAACAACAACAAAACAAAAATACTGATAACATATAAACATTGATTTGCCGTTAAAGTATTTACTATTTAAAAAAATTAAATTCGGAAGACAATTCCCATATTTAAATTTTAAAAGGGATCGCTCTACTGTATAGTAGAGATGGAGAGTAGGTCACTATAAATTATAATGGATATGTTAAATTTGAATGCAATGACAGGTACCATTATATACGAAAAACAATTCTGAACGGAGATGATTTGTCAGTCTAGGATAATTAGTAGGATATATTATATTATTACTTATATTTAAATTGTAAAATATCGTTATTTTACGGAATTTCGTAAAAAATTAAATTTCATACGCTCATAAATTGTTTTCTATACTGACGCTGGAGTTTTTTTTTTTTTTACAGCTATTTGAAGACAAAGTTATAAAGAACCTTGTATTGGGTTTTTTTACCTTAGGTATAAATCACAAAAATGTTATGAATTTTCAACTTCAAAATTCTTTGTAATTTTCGTGATTTTGACATATTTCGTAAATTGAACTTCAAATGCTTATTAACAAAAATTGTGACAAACTTTTTTTAATTTTTTTTACTATATTAGGTACAACTTATAATAAACCTATTAAATTTTAAAGATTTTTTGGAATGCCAAATTTTTTTTATCACCATTTCAAATAAAACTAAACTTAAAAAAAATATTTTGAAAATTTAATCGTAAATAGATAACACTAATATAAAGCCTTGGTGAAAATTTCAAGTATTTAAAATAATTCGTTTTTGAGTAACAGCAAAATAAAAATATCGATTTTGTCAAAAACTGATTATACATATAACGTCACGTTTTCCTGTTACATTTTTAGGGTTTTTTCTTACGCTTTTGAAAACTACTGAAAATTTTAATTTTCTTTTTTAAAGAGGGGCAATGTCAAAAATCAAAGCATTATTTCTAATTCAAAATGTAATGACAGATACAAAAACAAAAAATATACATCATTATAAAATCAATACATTCCTCATTGCATTCAGAATCTAATATTTCAAAACAATATAAAAAATACGGCCAATGGGAGGGCTATAGCCCCTTTACCCCCTTGCCTACAACAATGTAATAGGTATATACTTTATTGTATCGGTTTGCGAAAATAATATTTTAAGTTTTTTACAGATTATTAATATCTCTCAGAATTCAACATTATGTACAAATATTTTTAATGAGTATTTTTCAAAGGTATCACTAATATTTCTCTTTCAATTAAAACTCTAAAATATAAAGATGATATGAAAAAAACATGGACTCCAACTATTATTACGTATTAATGGTAAAAATTAATAAATTACGATTTTATGTAATATATATTTTAAAAACGCTAACTTATTTTACTAGAATTTACTAAACTAACACTTGTGTAAAAAAATAGACTTCAAATAATAAAATCTAGCTTTTAGTAATATTTACCACGATTCGTATCATTTATCGGACTAAAAACATTTAAAAATATTTGTAATAGCGTATATTTGTTGTGTTGTTATTGAACTTAAAATAAATTGAATAAATTTGGAAATTTTGATATCGATGTATAATAGTGTAAAGCAAACCTCTAAACACTTATAACTGATTTATGTGTGTCAAAGATTTAAGTTTATAATACGTAACTGTTATTTTTTAGATGATCTCGAAAATTAAAGATATATTTTGTAAAAACAAAATTTGCAAGCAAACATTGCGTAAGGTATAGGATATATTATAGTATAAGTATAACCATTATAACTTATGAGGATTAATAATGTTGTGTGTATATATTTATTATCCTTAAGACAGCATTTTTTGTAACGATTTTTAACACGGACTCTTAACATTTTTGCTGAGTTCTTTTTCTCTGGCATAAAATATTTACAGAAATCAATGGTTGTGACCGCAGATAGATAGCCTAAAACATGCCAAGTGATTTTAATTTCAATAAAAGGTTCGACATTGCGTGCTGTTAATAGATGATTCAAATTACATATGAAAGTAACGACTTTAGTTTCACAAATAAAAAAGAAAAACAAAATTTTTTCAACAAAACAATAAGTTATATTTTGTTTTGTCTATTATTATTGCTATATAATGCGTTATTATATTTTGTCTATTGTGAGCAGACTCTCGTCTTGTTTAGATGGACCATTTTAGTAGTTTGTTTTCGGTCATATTATTATAAAGGTGGCCATCGCACGGACTAAGATAATAACAATTAATAACAATATAATCAAGTAACGATGAGCTAGATGGACGCAGGCCAAAACAATTATATTATTATTGAGGCGTGTTTAAAACCAAAATGTGGTATACCCAGAAGTATACCTAAGTATAAAGTGGTTCAAAAGATAAAATTTAAACTTAAAATTGTAGCCTATATTTTCTTTTGTAATAAATTATTTTTAATAATAAATTATCAAATCTTAAAATAAGTTATTTTGCGTCAATAATGTATTATTCGGGTTCGTTTGTAGCAAAATTTTTTAAGACATAAAAGATAGTGAAAAACCACTTCAGTTAAGGCTTAAACAATTTTACAGGTGGAAACTTTTGATTGTGAATATATTTTTTTTTCATTTAGTTAGAATATTTGTTCTGAAATAAATATACCGACCTATGTTTTTCAGGAAACAAAATTTGGTTGTATAAAAGAAGATGTGACGTGATGTGAAACCCAAAATAATATATGTTAATTATTATATATCATTTTAAAGAATTTATTGTTGTCTATGGTGTTTTAATTTTAATTTACACTTAAATATGTTCATAGTTACAGGACTATATGCTTATGAGAAAATGTAATTTAATGCTTTGCCACCTGTTTTTCTTGTAGGTATTAATATTTATGTTTATTTCTGTGTTTATAATTATAGATAAAATATACGTAAATATACTTTATAAAAACATTTTAAGAATTAAATCTTTTCTAGTTTAGTTAGAAAAAAATCTTACAATTTTGTTTAGTACTATTATAGTTATATATTTATATCTAATACCTAAGTATTTTTATATATTATTTTCAAAGTAATTTTTTTTTTTTTTAATAATACTAAATATAATTACATTTAAGAGCTAATGGCAAGTACAAAAATATGTTTATTGAGTTAAAACTTAATGATTTATTTAAACATGGCCAAACTTATCAATGATTTTTTTCTTTAACTTTTAGTCAATAAAATTAATCATTTAAATTGTTTAATCAGATAATTCATCGATTGATCAATTTTATTTTAGGTAACCTCTGATTGTTAAGTGAATCACGATAAGGTTCTTTATATATTTTAAAAATTTTAAAATGTAACTTTTTTAAAGTTACATTATGATACTATTAAATTATCGTTTCTGGTATTATTTCATCATACATTTTCTTTTATTCTTATGAAATTTAAATGTAAAAACTATTAACAACATTGTTATTTATTTTATTTTATATTTTACGAGACAAAGCTTTCCATATCTATCGAAAGAAATATAATTGAATTAATGAAACCACTGAACATCTTGTATAAATATACTCATAAATTGTACATAATATTACATAATATCATAAATAACATTGTTGAATTATTATTAAATTAGAATATTGTTATAATTTAATTACTTAGAAAACATTTTTTTACGGACGTCTATAATTCAATCAGAATAATAATTTCGTTATGAAATATAAATATTAAATTCAATATTTTATTGAAGAGTGATTTTTTCGATTTTTATTAAACTTTTTAGTGATATCGCATATAAATAATTTAAACCTTCAAAAAATCTCTCTCTATATATATAAGTTCTGTATTGTATAATAATCATAATACGTTTATCTGAGATAATTCGAGTGAGTGGTTTTATTGCTATTGGTAAGCGATTCAAATACATTTTTTTTTTAAATATAATCAAATGCGGTCAGGGGGGGTCAGGCAACAGGAAATCCGCTTTAGATAAGATGATCTAAATAGCAAGGCAATGACAATGGTGATATTAGCGGTGATTACTACTCTGCGATCTCGTTTATCTTAACGTTAAGCCAGTGGCTGTAATTTCAACATTTAAGCTGCGAGTGAAATTTTTGAAAAGCAAGCACCTTCATCTAAGCAAATATTGAAGAGTTCTCAGATAGGTGTTCGACGAACACTGTTCGTCTATTCGCAAAAATTATTTTCTACGGATTTTATAAACATTATTCATATTTTATTATACATAGGTACATCGTTTCGTGGGACGAACTAGTAGGTAACACGATATAAAATTATTTATATAATATAGTGTTTTGATTGCAACCGTTCATAACTCATGGTTTGAAAACATGTGATGTCTAAATTTGGTATTTGCAAAATACACATAAATACTTTTAAGCCTTAGTTAATAATTTTAAATTTCCAATAAGTTATCATAAGTAGGTACTCCGTGTGTACGTTAAATTTGAGTCGATGACATATTCACGTACTCAGGCTCGTTATTACGGGTTCATGAGAAATTGAAATTAAATTCAGCTGTTTTTTTAATCATTAAAACGCATATTTTAAAATAGTAGCTATAATATTATTGTTATTAAAAGAAAAACATATTTCGGGCCCCCCTAGTACTCGGGCTCCGGTGTTACGCCGAACCCTCTCCGGTACATTTTGGTCACGCCACTGCGGCAATAAGCGTTCGTAACATTACGCATTCATACTACACCGTATTGATATTACAGGTACGTACATGATTATTATTATGGTGTATTATATATGTTTTGATATTTATATCTATATATTATTACTTGGTAGTCCATCGAGTACTGAGCAGTGACGGCAGAATTCAGTCGGGTCGCGCGTAGATCGTTTCTGACCGGTAACGTTTGGGGCGTTTCGGTCAGCGGTCGTGGGCAATCGGAAAACGAGCGGCTGAATCCGCTTCGGTTACGTTATCACGTCAGTTATCCCACATGGTTGAAACCGTACCGCAGCGGCGACAAGTCGTGCATACCGCTGTGTAGCGTCGCGTGTGGTGTGTGGACGGACGTACCGGTACTCGAACGACGATCGGAATAAATAACCGTCGTATTGCAGTCAATTCAAAAACGCATAATAGGTACCGAATAAAAGCAGACTATAACGTGCGCGTTCCGTATTAATAATGTATAGGTAATATAGTTTATAATATTGTTCTAGACGATGTTTCTCACACGAATGTCGATCATCTTTTTCTAACGGTTTCGTGCGGACGCTACGCAAATATTGTCCAGGTGAGTAAAGCTCGTATAAAACGATATGGTATTTTACAGGTCGCCCATAGAGTACGTTATCGGGTTAAAAATTATTGTTCATTTAATCAGGAAATAAAAATACGCAACCATGAGTTCATCGTAGCCATAGATTGGACATATGTCCAATTCGTGTTATTGCTCAGTTGAATTTAGAACGTCCGTGTGTCAACAAATTATCAAACACAAAAACATCGAGTTAAAATATAATATAATAATACACATTATATTATATTAAATTAATTGAGCTAACTAAAATTATGCGTTGCATAATGTAAAAAAAATTATATAAACGATAAGAGTGTATTAAACATTTTTATCTAATGTTTTTGATTTTAATTTAAAGTGTAAATTATACAATTGAAAAAATTCATCTCATCGAAAATTAACACTTATGTAAGTACTTTTTCGATTTTATACAGTCAGTTTGTTTATGGGAATTAAAATTTTAATAATATATTCAACTTAATTTTGATAAATTACAATTCAAATAAAGTAACTAAAAGCTAACATTTCTCGATACAATTAATACATATTTAATGAATGAACTTAGATTTTCATGACTAGAAAATTGATATAAAAAAATCCATTTTGTTCATAAAGTTGAGTAAAACGATTATTTTCTCTACGGTATCATAATTTTATCTAGTTTTATAAAAATAAAATATATCTATTGATTGTATGTTAGTATCATAGTTTATGAATAAAAAAATTATTAAAATATAAGTTTAACATAAATTATGTTTTAAAATAATGTAATATATCTATACCATATCGAAATGTAGGTTATAAATAATATTAATATTGAAACATCTGTGTGTAAGTACATATATTTAGATTGTAAATCGAAGTAATTTTATTAGAGTTGAATTTGATTTCTCACTCTAAATCATGGTATTATAATATAATATAAATCCAAGAACTAAAATAATATTGATTGACGGTTCAATGGAGTACGATACGAATTTTCTTTAAGGATAAGTCATGCCATACGCATTTATATAGGGATCGAGATGTGTATAAATATGTCAGAAAGGGAGACATCGCGATGCCATCGGTATTAAAAAAAAACCTATAACGGTATCGAGGATTTAGTTGATTTATTTCGAAGTGGGAGGAAAATAACAAGTTGATATGTCTTAATATGATGTAAGAAATTTAAACACTTATCTGAAAACATGTATACAATTATCAATAACTTTCAAATGATTTAAATCACCTTTATTACGTATTGGATATCAAATACAAATTTGAAATTAGCCTAACTCATCATAATGTTTTAAATAAACATTTGAAATACATTTATTATTATAATATTAGATACATTAATATTTTTATGAATGAATAAATTTTTTTTCTATATTCTGATTGTTAGCAATTATTGATTTAAGATCACGGCGGTGAACTATGAAGTTATTTGAGCATTACTACAAAAAAAAATTATTTTTAATCTTGATTAATTCGCTAGTGGTCTAAACTAAGGTAGTTAATTATAATTTATAACTTCCTGAAATAAATATTATATTTGATTTGTTGTGTTTATATTATGATATTATAATACCACAAATATTAAATATATATAATTAGAATTTGAGAATTATTAAAAAAAAAAAAAGTAAAAAGTATACACGACAAAATCATTGAACTTTAATTCGTGTCAAAATGTACGTAATAACTCAGAACATGAAAAAAATCATTGTTATTCAAACTTTAAAATGCCATAAAAAATTATACTAAACATTTTTGATTAATTATTAAATTATAAAAATAATAAAACAGCTGCAAGCCAATGCCTAAAACGATGCTGTGAGTCAAATAGTTATTAATTTTATTAGAGTAATTATATTTTCAAAAAACATTGATTATTTTTATGCCATAATTTATAAAACCTGAAAAAACACAGTACGTTCAAGCTATAAAACACAATGAACGATCATATAACTATTTAATTTTTCTATAACTTGATTAATGAGTAAAAATTATTCTCGTAAAGATATTTTTAAAAGCACTCAACAATTTTTTGCTGATCTTCGAAGTTGACGTGGCAATACCGTTAAAAACTACAAATACCTAAGTCGTAATCGACTTTCAATCACACGGAATTCAAAAAATTGAATTAAAAAGTACCTATACGTGTTTTTGACACAACACTTATAATTCCTATGTTAATTATTCAAATCGGTTAGTTTATTATGATGATGTATAACAGTGGTTAGGAATCAAGTATATTCCGTATTTTCTAATAAAATTCCGATTATGAAATCACATTCCCTTTGTACTTATCAGGAGTCACAAACAGAGGCGGCAAATGTTTAAAGTTTTATGTATTGCGAGTATATTTTTTACTACTAAGCAATACATATATTGAATTTATTATATTTTATCATTTTTTCCGTGTTTTTATTATGATGTGTAACTGATAATAATTTAAAGGAATGTACTACGTAGTTAAAAGAACAACACACAAATGCGTTATAATTTTCATTTTTAGTACATAAAAATAAACCCTATAATACAGTAATTGCATAACCTATTACAGGTACATAATTTAGTTTTGTACTAGCTGCAATATTCGAATTTTAGATAGATACACGATTATCAAAACATATTATACGATGACGCAGTTGCAGTTTAATTCATGTTATTTTATCGAAATGTATACTGCAGTGTATAATTATTATGAAAAACCAACTGAAAATGTGTCGATTAGAGCATATCGCAGACAGCACTTAGTGTGGTTACGTTCAGTAAATTAAAAAATCATTAAGAAATGATGGAACAACCCGATTAGTAGGAACAAAAGTCGTTAAAAAAGTTATTATTCGACGTGTTGCGAACTATTCCCGCGGTTTATATGTATATATGCAGTCATTTCAAAATAAAAACTTTCGTGTTTACACAACAATAATGTTGCATGCGCGGGATTATTATCAACTCGTGATAAGACACCGAAAAACATGTTTAATTTTATAGACAGCGGTAAATACATTTTAAATCAAGTTTAAACGGTCTTAAATGTATCCACGCGAATGCGCTTCTATATTACCTGCATGTATACCTGCAGCGTATTCTCTCGGGACGAGCATTTAAGCTGCTGTATAATACACTTAAGTTATTTACGCGTACTTGGGTATAGTAATGCGCGAATCATGCATGTCGTAAAATAATAATATGATCAATCGCCTACAGCAGAAAACCTTTCGCCGTGCTATGCGTTTGGTTACAATTTCACTTGATCATTTTATTTTACCGAAAGCATATTATATATAAAACATAGACAATGGTCACTGGTAATAACATCTATTCCTAACTATTCTACTTATAGTGGATTAGCAAAAATACGTTGTCGAAAGCAGTTGAGCCTTTCGTCAATGCATAAACAATAATATAATAATAATAATAATAATACACATTTATTCAGAATCTGTTTTAAAATCTTTCGTTACGATTTATTACAAAGAAAAATCTAATCTATTAATTTACTGAGTAACTATGTACAGTTATCTACGAAAATGCGTACCTTTGTCTCTATTTAATAGCATACGACTTACTTCTTGACCAAGAGGAACGAAACAAATATTTTCTTCGAAGTGAACTTCGCGAAGCTTTTACACTCCTAAACTGTACGTGTTAAAAAAAAATCTTTATTTATAGTGCTCTTTTACTAAAAAAAAAAATGATATAATATCATTGTAGTCAATTGTATTGGTCTTTTGTAGTTATTTTGGTTGAATGATAATTTTTACATTTGTGTGTGTCATAAACCTTTAGAGGATAAAGATAGAAACTTTAGGTCTTTAACTAATTAACTTTCTCTGATAAAATTATTTTTAAAAATTCGTTATATTAATTATGTTTGTAATAATATGTAATTAAATTTGTACATTGAAATACAAGAATCAGGAGAATTATGTATCTTTCAAAATTACCAGCTGTCCACGATAACGTCCTCATTAGTTGAGGCCCGTGATAATTGTATAATGATTTATAAGTAATTAATGCTTGACCCACTATTGAGCTCATATTATTAGAACCTTTATAATAAACGAGTACCTACCTAATTTAATTTTGAAGTGCTGCCTTTTTTTAATTTAAATCAATGGTGGTAAGTAAAGACCAAAACTACATTTTCATAAATTTAAATAGAGATTAGTTATAATAAAAATTAAAACATTTTTATTTTGATAAATCAAATTAATAATTTTATAAGTATGATTTAATAAAACATTTTTTTTCTTTTATATAGTACCAAAGTTTCTACGACAAAATTTAATATTAATCGATAAAATCGTTAATTTATTATTTTTAATTTAATAACTAAGTGGTACCTAAATAATAATAATTAATGAAAAATAAAAAAATAAAAACAGATTTAGCCAGTGATAAACTTAAATAATTATTTTATAGATACAAGTACATATTTTCTTCTTTATTTTGTTTGAAAACATCTCAAATATAACAGAAATATTGAAATAGAATTTCGCTGATATTGTCAGATTTTTAATATGCCATACGTTTAAAATATATTGTAGTCCTATAAGAAAAAGAAGCAGCCAAAACAAAAACTAGTCATTTAGCAGATTAAATATAATTTTAAAAAGTGTACATACATAACACATAATAGATGGTCAGTAAGTGGAGGCAGAGAATTGAACTTTAGCCCATGTGTGCCATCCTGTAGCTAATCAACTTAACAGAAAGCCGATATCGAAATTGTCGATTTACTAATTCATCGTGAGAAGTAACTTTAATTTCATCATTCAATTAAAGACCACCCCGCAATGCTTTATGCATTATTGCATCGTTCAAAATTAAATTTGATTTGTACGAGTGGAAATTTTAATAATTGGTTATTTATAATTTGTGGTTGGTGGAAATGTTTTTCACAGAAACACGCATTGGTATATCTACATTTTTTTCATGATAGCTTCCACCTCAAAATTATTTTTTGAGCGAGCTAGTCTACTCATCAGACTCATTTAAATATTTAATCCATATTACAGTATGTTCAAACCATATAGGAAAATGTATTAAAAATGTTAAATTTGTTATGTAATACTACTTCTCATACGTCATACGAAATTATTAGATTATATATAATTGTATGAGGGCGCATATACTGTATCAACTTGTTTCCACTGAAAACAAATACTTCCGTGAAAGTACTCACAAAAGCATCACAAATTGTATGACTTTAGAATAAACCTTGTAATCTCGTCTGCACAGCTGGAATGATTTAAGTACTAATCATCGGATAATCCATAGCCCCTTACCTGTTCTGCTTGCATAGAGTGGTCGATGGACCCGCGGGGAAACGTGACAGTCACATAAGCACGATCGAGTTAAACTGAAATCAATAAAATATTTCAAAGTGTTTGTGGAAAATGTATACATTGTATGCATTTTTAATAGTAAGTGTTCACTGTCGGGCTGTATTGTGATTAATCGTCTTTTACAGCGTGTTCGATATTTCCGAAGTCTGGAAGTTTCATTCAGGCAACTTTTCCATACATGCAGATTGTAATAACGGTGGTTCACGAGAAATACTTCAATGAAATTTTAATAAAAATTTCAAAATGGTTTGATTATTACTTTGTACAATGTAATAATAATAATTGTCTACTAAACGTCTGCTGTCGACTTGATTCATTTAGAACACTGTATACAATATTTTAAAGTACACCATTAAACTGATTAATACATAAAAAAAAAAATATTTTATTTCATATTAAATTTATCTGTAAAATTAAAAAAGTTTTAAAATAAAAATTATAAATATAACTTTTGTAAATAATATTATGTAAGTAAATGGACATAAATAAAGCTTTGCCAGTAATCGCAATTTAATAAAAATACATATTAATTCTACCTGTAATACATATTTTTTTTAAAATAAAACGTATAATAACGTATAATTACTAAAGCTTTTTACTCTATGCTTTTAAAAACTATTTAATTTAATATTCTTCATAATATATTTAAACTGAAATCAAAATATGAATACATTTTTAGTTGTATTCAGTATTATTAACTTTTATAAACATTATGTTGCAAAAAATATGAGATAATATAAAAGTGTTTATTTATATTTTGTTAAAAACTTTAAAAGATATAAAAAGGTATATTTTGTATTATTAGTAAAAATAATAATAAGTTATTAAAAAGTTAAAAGTGAAATATACTATTAAAGTAGTTTAAATCAATAATAAATCATTATGTATTTGAAAAACGTTTGGGAAATAAGTTCGATTTTTGTTGGGGTTTTTGTAAAGTATTTAGAAAGTTCATGTTTATAATACAATTTGTAGGTTTTCAATTTATAATATTAAATAATATAGTTAAAACTATGTATGAGTTTTTATCGTATTAAAATTCTTAAATTCCCCACTATGAAACTAATAGCGCTCACGTCTCACCGCTCAAAACCATAAGGTTGTTAAATTTAGAAATCTATTTAAAACAGATTGGCATTCAAAGGATTCATGATTTACTAAACCTTTGTACCTATTAAACTTCTATTCATTTTAACAGTGTCATTTATAAAAATAAAAAACAAAAGTACTTATCAAAAAGCCTTGAAAAGTTATAAAGTACCATATACTTGTAGAATTATTAATATTAGATATACGCATCGCTTACTTAGTATCCTCTAAAATACTACACTGGACTCAAATCAGATTCTATATATGTTTTTAAAGTTAATTACATTGAGCCATTCTGTAAATAAGTCAACATTTTGAAAAACCAAAACCATTCGATAAATTTGATCGTATTTATAGTTAAATAATTTTTAAATTATTAATCTACACATGAAAACAAGGACAGTAAGCTCTTGTATATAGAATGATTATGTGTCAAAAACAACAAATCATTATACTTAACAACTTAAGTAAAGATCTAATACATAAATTTATAAGTCACCTACAATAAAATTTACCATTCAATAAATTATGTTTAAATATAAATGATCAAAGCAAAATTGTATGGATAAAATGTTCATTGATATAAATTTAAAAAAGAAAGAAAATATTTTAAAATCGTATTGGTATTTATTTCATAATATTGTCTTAAACTATGATTTTGATAGTTTATATATACATTTTGTACTGTTGTAGTCTGTGAAGTAAATTTTGTTTACGTGAGACAATAATAATAATAATATTCATTTGGTAATCGTGTATTATTCGTTTATTATAATAGTTCTCAAATTGCTTACAGTCTTTTTAAGCTTTTATACAATCTCCATTATAATTATTGTCTTTTTGTATTTATTTAATAGCTTTATTGAATTTTACCCGCTACATTTTTAAAAACGTTGCCTGAGCAACACTCTAACCAGTCTGACCCCAATTTCGTAACTGTATTAAAACATTTATTTTTAGCGCACCTATACGTATCTATATATAATTGGTTGTTAATTTCTGAGGATGGCTGTGTTATACATATATTATTAGTATTAATAATAACAAAAAATTGATATTAAATTATAAAAACATTAGTAATCAAATAAATAACAAATCTGCAGCTATAGAAAATAAGGTTGAAGGGCAAAAAAAACTATACGTTAAAACAATTTTGTTTGTAAAGACGATTGTATTGTATAGAAGTACTAATATATGTGAAAATTATCTGAGAAATTAAAATAGCAGAATATACTTATTTATTGCGTGTTTTTTTTTTTTTTTACAAATTTCCATAAAACATATTCGTTAATAGTGTTTTTACTTAAATCTTTCACAAAAAAACCCGTTTAACCACTAACAATATGTTTTTGTAAATACCCTTTCACTTGACTTAAGTCATTATTAAGTATTAACAATAGTATTATAAGTTTAAGTAGGTACTAACTTTAATTTGAATCATTTTCGTGTTTTTACTTCTAATTTTACTTCTAATTTATTTAAAATATATTGGCTGTTTTTCTTGAAACATCAATATTCACATTTTTTTATTACGTGATAGTCGTATATAATATTTGCAATCCTAATGATGGGAAATAATTGGATAAAATTAAAAATCACAATTATCAGTTCTTTGCATTACCTATTAAAATAAAGTACTTACATAAAATGCTAAATACAATTATTTACTCAGCTTAATAGCGATCAATTATTATGTATAATTATAAATCATCCATAAATGTTATCTGATTTATGATAAGTTAAGTTTCGCAGACAAAAACTTATAACAATTCAAATAGACAATATTATTTAGCAACTACAATAGTACAGGCATCAACATAATAATTGTTAAAAAACGCGTTCGTCAAAAGTTAAAATTTGTTTTGTATTAAATATTTTCGTGTATGTCGATCATCATTTGCGGTTTTTTTTTTTTGTTTACCACGTCAGAATATCGCTCATTGCTCTTTGGTATAATATCAAACAATAGAAAAAGACATAAAAAATACTTACAACAGAATTGGCACGTCATATTATTATATTAAAAGAGTTTTTAATACCAACAATATTCTGGTTGAACTTGAAAATTCAACAATTGTTATATAATTTATATAATATAATACTTAATATTATGTATACAATTACGTAAAAATAAATCGGCTTATTTAATTCAATTTTAAATACATATAATATTACAAACAACGTACATATTGAACGTATGGCTTGGTCGTGTTACCGAGTCATCTATACGGGTAAGTTGCTTAATCTTTTCATGATGTATGTTTATATTTTTAAACAGAAATAAGCACCTACGTATATAATGAATACTACGAGCCTCAAATTTTAAGCTGAAAGTTGACATAACTCGGATTCTTGGGTGCTCTTGCTAGGTAATCTCTTCCAATTCTATAATCAAAAATTAAAATACAATATGCAGGTGTGAAAATTATGTACGATAATGAAATACCACGACACAATCACGTCAATTATTTGATGTGAGGTAAACGGTTAAACGGTGCAAACGGTGTAAACGATGCATGACCCGAAAATCTAGTTAACAGCGATACTCGAATGGTGTCTGTTGTGTCTGCATACAAAATATTGTATAAGATGTTATAACTTATAATTTATCGAAGTAAGACCATTAGTGTGGACAATTATATACGTAAAGACATAAAATTCAATTGATACTAATTATACGTTATTATATAAACTATTACACACAAAGTAGGTATAGGTATAATGGCACGACGCTCATTATTAGGGCGATAAATATTATAATTTTATTTCGTGTTTTAAAGTTTTACAAAAACAAAAAAAACCGAATTTTTCTATAAGGTGTTTGATCCGTTACAAGGCCAACCAGGATATGAGATCGTTATTGTAATAGGTTTATTGTAGGTATTTTATATGTATAACGTATAATATAAGTATATATACATATTAAGCAATACCTACAAGTAAACTATTGTTCAAACTGTACGTCATGGCCATCACTACTAATAAAATATAATAATATACAGCTGAAGAGTTGACAGTTTTTATAATCTTTACGAAATCTGATATATATTATAATTTTGTATTTTTTAGAGTGTCAAACATTGAAAAGCATCTCATAATATTGAGATTATTGATATGCAGGTAGAATATTATACATTTATATATAATATATAAATATATATATATATATATTATTCGCCTAGTATTTTTCATTTATTTCGTTGAGGAGATGTGAGTATTCAAAGCTATTATTTTTAAACTGAACAAGAAGTAACGCAACCGAAACCTCTGTAACACGCGAGCCACAAGTTATGATTACTTACTACTTGTAGCGTAGTTTTAATATCTATTACACTAGGTACTTATCAAAAACAATAATACAATTTATGAAATAAGCTTTTGTGTATGTGTGTGTAGATGTGTTCCAAAGTACTTTTATACAAATTACTTTGATATTCAGACTGGTAATATAAAGTAATAAAAACTTGAAAATGTCCTCGGTAAATAAATATTTTATATACACAGTGTTTGATCATCCTTGAAATCCATAGTATGTATTAATGTCTATCGTTATATAAGAGTTAACAGGTTAGTGTCAGAAGGAAAATATTCAGTTAATGTAACACGTGCAAAACCGTGACAATCCACCAGTGTATTAATAAATAAAATTATTTAGTTTTTTTGTTATTACGTGTCTACGTAAAATAATAAAAGCCAACTTAAAAATGTTAAACAATTATAATGAGGAGTGTGTCATGTTATGCAATTCTCACGAGGTGGGACGATTACACCGTCGCACGAGTTGAGTAATATAAAACACACATGCTTTGAAATGGTGATAACAGTAATAACGTTACGTGTGTCAATAAACTATATTCGTATGTCTTTTTATCAACATTCGATCGATGTCTAAATATGTTCTGTAAATACCAAACTATTTTCATTACCACATAACCAATAATGATAATGTTATTTATATTTACCCATGACCACACAAGGAAAAACTTACCATAGTCAAATATTAAGTTTACATCTAAAATGTACTGTTATAGGGTTTCTAACGAATTATTTAAATTATTCATTGATTACATAACTGAATATAAATCAATTTATAAATAGAATTATTTACATCATTACTTTTGGGTTTATCGTAATTTTCGTTGTGGTCTCCAATCGTATTTTGTACACAAGCTGAGAATGCACTTGTGTTGTTGTGTGTTGCTAACAGTTATTTTTTTTATGTGTTTAGTATTTTTCTAAGTTTTCTATAATATTATCGAATTGGCGAGAGATTATAAATTTAAATACTTCAAATTGTAAGCTTGTAAAGTATATATTTTTAAGCCACATGAACAAAAGTGATACCGAAAACTGCGCAAGTGGACACTGGTTAATACAATACAATGAGATATGAACTGGTTTCCACTATGTAGATTTCATAGATGATTGTTTACGACATTTTCGAATCCTACTTTTGAGTGCTTACCGTGGCCAATTAATGAAAAAAAGAAATTCACATTGCTTCTTTGATTTAAAATAGTCAAACATTTTGAACATTTCGATATTTTATCAACATCGAATGTACCTGTTCGTGAATTCCTTGGACGCGCATATATCAGTACGCTGTGTGAGTATAAGCACCGCAGCGGTAGCCAGTAATTGAACACGGCCACCAGAGGTTTGCCAAGGGTTGCCCCCGTAGGGTGATTGATAACGAATTCAAGGGTTTTAAATTTGAAAAAAAAAGGAAAATACCCAAAATTGACCGATCGCGAATTCGTATAATATATAAGAACGGTCTTCATACAACAATGGAAGTCGAGCTGTTTTTCTTTTCTGCGGGTGTGGTTTGAAAGGGAAGGGAAGTCTTGTTTTTCCAATGTCCTAACATTAAAAATGTATATAATACAACACGTGGGTTTTTTCCCAACAAACGTGGTCACCAAACACCGTATCCCTTCTCCCCCTCTACTTGTCAATAACAAAAACACGCGAGCGCGACCAGGGAGAAATGAAGTTATTGCTCCAGACTCGACCGCGGCCGCTATGTTAGATTTTTGAATTTAAAACGTTCGTCATGTACAATATAAACGCGTAACAACCGATGTTCGTATGACTGAACGTATCAATAAATCACGAAATCATATTTAAAAAAAAAAATAATAATAATAATAATAAAAACAAAATAATATGCTACGTGCAGGCTTACATCGTTATATTTATATTAAGTCGGTATATTCCGGAAATTATAGCTTCATCATTTTAACCACCTCTGTGTAGACAATAATTAATTATTAAACCTATTCATGCTGTACAATATTGTTCACCGCGGATTAATAGTATAAATCGAAAAATTATAAAATATCGTAATCGACGGGTGAAAATAAAATAACAAAGTATAGCCATTGTTAATATTATTGTTGAATTTTCTAATAATTATTTATTTTTCCCGTCGCGCCTACTGAGATCGGTAATGGCTACGGGCCCGGGCGCACCGCTAACATCGCGTCTACTCTTCTTTGGCCGACGTTCGACGGGTCATCGACACCGCCTACGATCTACTCGCCGGGGCGGCCGTCGTCTCGGATTCGGCGGCGTAGGACTTTCGTGCGCACTTTTGACGGTAAATTATTAATATTATTATTTTTATTATTTCTATGGTTGTCCGTGAAACCGCGGCGCGGTGGCAGACGGCCGCGATAGACGGACGTGCACGCCACAGCGGTGTCGACGATGTAAAGGAAACGCGGAATAACCTCGCCAATCATTTCGGTTGATCGGTCCGAATAGCGATTAATCTTGACAACGCGCGAAACAGGTACCCGTATACATATACAGTGGCTGGGATTTATCGATTTATCGCTCGCACGCGTACCTGCTACACCTATATAATACGTCGTTCATCTGTCCGCAAAGGCCTTTTCGATATTTGATCTGGGTGTGCGTGCACCACGGTTGCCGTGTTATACATATACGCGGCGATTCTTTTAAACCAATGAACACCACTAATAATATTATACTAAGAATGATTTTAATAAAAATATTATATTTTCAATACTTACTATATACTATATTATAATACTTCTTATTAAATCTTTTTTTTTTTTTTCTTAAGTTGTTCATTATTTCAATGATGAAATACGTTTTTAATACCGTAATATGTCGAAGCAGAATATTTTCTCTGATCATTTCGATACGTCATAAAAATCGAATACAGTTTTTGTATTAGTTATATTTAATTATGTTTAAACATGCATGGTTAGTTAATCAATGATTACCTGTTGGTCATGGCTTTAAAATAATAACTATTAATTATTGATTAACTTGTTTAGAATTTAATTTTTGTACATTAAAAATATTAAAATTTTTCGAAAAATATTTTGCTTCGGCGGATTTGAGATTAATAATGTTTGCTGTTATTTTTAAAAACAAGATAAAATTACTAAAACTAAAAAAAAAAAAAAGAGAATGATAAATAATAATAAAAACTAAATATTTTAAAATGTGAATACTTTTTTGATACAATGTTGGTTATTGTTAAAAGAATAATCCAGTATGATATAATATTATGATACATAATATAACTAAGCTAACCAGAGAATGGCGGCTGCAGCGGTGAGCTGGGTGTAGTGGAAAAATCTAGCGATCGCCAGACGTTAAAAAAGAGGATTTTCTTACTCGAGTATAGTATAATATGGCATCATTCACCCCCCCCTCTCTCTCTCTCTCTCTCTCTCTCACACACACACACACACACATACACACATACAGCAGTCATCCGTCTCGTGCCACCACGTCCCGAAAGGGAGTCCATCATCGTGCTGGTTTTTTTTCTTCTTTTTATCGAGTCCACCTAGCAGCTCGAATTTTCCACGTCATTCACACTGACATAGTCCATCCCGTATTATGACGCGACACGAGTATACGTAACATTATTTTTTCGGTGGCGAGGTTTTACGGCGTATAAATAATTTACTAGAGCTTTGAGGGTTATAATAGTGTTTCTGTCTTATCAACGTGCACCATTGTCGCAGATATCTCATTAGAAACGATGGGCTCAGAAATCGTTTTTGCCTTTAGATAAATCATCAAAAATTAAATAATTATTTAAATCTAAAAAAAAAATGTATAACCTAATTCTAGATTTTATATTATGTAATAACTAGTAAATAAATTCCGATAGAATGATTGCAAATTATACCGATGAATAGGTATGTACCTAAACAATATTATTATACCGATTTACCAGTACTGTTGTATGAATTAATTTATTGAGCGTATGCGGATAAAATGTTGGCACCTAATAGGTAGTAACAAAAATAATCTAATCGTTGCTTATATTTTCAAATTTTATTAATTTTCTGAAACTTCTAATATTGACATTTTTTTTTATAGTTTGTTGTCGATTGTCATTGGGTGTCTATGTGTTTGAATGTTATTCTTACGTACCTCACTATTATATTTTAATATTTGATTTTTAAAATTATTAAAAAAAAGCAATCAGAATGTGGTTGATCTTAATTTTTAGTGCATATTTATATTTTTTTATGAGCATTTACTTCGATGATTTTTAGTGGTTTAAGTCACTGGTTCTAATACAGAAAAAAAATTACATAAATTAGGTAACTATTATATGTGGTGTTATTGTTTCTGTATCAATTGTAAATATTTATATCATATTATTGTAAAATATGGACTATTAAATAAGAAATGTGCATTTTAAGTTGGCGTTAAAAATTATATTCTCAGTGCAGTATCAGTAGTGTAGCATAAAACAAATAATATAATAGCTTTTAAAATGTAGATATTTAGTGGACGATTTTAAGACATTTGGGTGTCTATTATTATGTTTAAAAACTTGCTGAATCGCTACATTTTCATGTTTTTCTCTTCGTTTAAATTCTAAAATTGAGTAAAATAAATTATAATAATAACTGTATTTTGAATTATATGCATATTATTAATTTGGTAGAAGGTTAATTTTTTTTTGAGTTCGCGGTTTATAGTCATATCAAAAAGGTAAACACAAGTACTCTACAAACAATAATAATTATTATAGCTGTTAGAATTTTGAAAAATCATAAATTAACTTTTTTCAAACAATTATTCATTTGAAAATACTTAAGTTAATTTTATTCTAGAGTTTATAAATATATTTAAAAAAAATATACTATTCAGTTATGATATAGATATATTTTAGGTTATTTTTATTTTAATACTACATATATAAATATTTTGCTTCTAGACAAATGTAACAATTAAAATAATTTTAACTAAAAATTAAATTAATTTTATTAAACTATATAGGTAAATAACGGTTAAAACCACAAATTATATGCATAATATTCGTAATTTAATCATTTTTACTTTTTATTATAATAAAATGGTATATAATAACACTGTAATTTGGGTATAAAGAACAACAGTATAATATACTTATTGTTATTATCAGTTCTTCAAAGGAAATTACAATGTTAAATTATTTTGCATACACCTTACACTTAATTTACATTAGTACTCTAATGTTTATGGCAAACTAGGATAATGACAATAATAATTAGAATTTCAATATCAAACACTCATTAATTTGAAACTAACAGTTTCATTATTATTCAAGTATACCTACTATTTGACTGAAATTTGTAAACACTAAATATGCAGCTACTAAAATTAACATATAAAAAGCACAGTAAGACTTACATTATCTTTAAATAACTGAATTCGTTTATTAGTTATAATTATGATTGATTTTTTAACTAAACGTTACGCCATGGTAATTAAAATATTAGTAATAATACGTATTATAGTAAAAATGTATAAAAATAAATATTATATTATATGGTTAATGAAGTGTCAATAAAAAAGAACACATTGCATTAATGCATTTAACATGAAGAACATTTATGTATTATAACTAGGGCCCGGGTTTGTATGCAAAAATTATTGTTAAAAATGCACATATTTAAGCACTTAAAAATTAAAAATATTTATAATTTATAACTTTTGATAGGATATAAATCAGATAGAATGAACCTTAATGATAGAATTTAAATATGGGAATAAATAGGAATAGCTTCTTATTAAAATATTATTAAAAAAAAAAAAAATGGTGACAAGTTACTATAGTGTTTATTCGAGAGTTGTTTTTATGTATTGTGTTTTTTTTTATAAATTATATACAGAGGTAGGAGTCCTTAGTTGTTAGAATATGTGGTGACATTTTTGAGGTAACATTAAATCATGTCAAACCATCATTAGGGTCTTTCATCTTTTAATAAGCTTTTTTTATTATGGACAACCTTTTTTTTATACAGGGTATGTAACAAAAAATAAAGCTACCGGTAGCTACCGAGCTTTAACTTAATCCGCAGTAATATGTTCATTACTCTATTTGATGCATCGTATTGATGTAAATAGTATAATAGTATAGCGATATGTGCATAACAATATTAATGAGTGATGACACTACTTGCATTTCAGATATCGAAGGGCTTTAAAAGGCTTTTCAACAATGCATTTTTAATTTAATTAGGAATAATCACTGATAAATGTGCTGATTAAATTAGTTTTGTTTAATACGACCAACGAAAATAAGTGGTTGTGTGAGTTTTGTGGTAGTGTTATTTACACAATTGGATATTTATTGTAGAGAAACATAATTCAGTAAAAGATTCTTTGGTAACATTTGTAGGTATAAAATGATTTAACTCATATATATATATCCATTCTCATTAAGCAGACAGTGAAAAATAATGGTAAGATAAATTCATATTATTTCCATACTCCGATAATTTTTATGATTGTTTCAAGCTTAGATTAAATTAGAATAAACCTAAAGACCATAGTAAAATATTTAATAAAATTAGTTTTAAAGATATCTCTTTGTGGCTATTGTCAATACGTTAATATGTCTTTTCTAAAATATTGTGACAAATTGTATTTGATGCGTCTATCTTTATCAAGAGCAAACATAAATATCCACTCATAAATTTTTTTTTTTATCAAAATATATTAAATGAAAGTTCAAATGAAATTAGTTCAATGGATGTAATATAAATCTTAACCTTAACGTTATTGCGTACTTCTTGAACTTCAACCATTATTAAATTAATGTATATATTATTTTTTTATAAAAATCCATACTAAAAAATTTTAGGATAACCCTCACCGCATTGCCTACTTCCCTGTGCAGTTATCCCTGATTATGAGTTGTTTATTATGAAAGATTTAAGTACCGAATAATTTTAAAATATACGTATTATAATTAATGCGGCTTAAATATTTTTTGAATATTATCACTTGAAATAATTATTAAATGTAAAGATTTAAAAATAAAATTATTGTTAAGGATATTATAATGTGCTCGTGTTAGAAAATGGAATATAACCATTTTATAGGATAGAGACAAATAAAGATGTGCGGGAAATACACAATATGTAATTGTTTAATGTAAGTACAGATTTAGACACCAAAAGCCCTAAATGGGTTAGACCGTACATGGAGATTCAGTTGTATAGTAAAAAAAATCCATGACTGGGAATTAGTCTACGGTAAAAATTCGATGTAAAGTTAGGTAAATAGAAACAAAGAAGATATAAATAAGCATGACTAAGGCTTTAGAATGTAGAGACAGCAAAGATAGTAAGACGGAGGGGGTGTGTAGTGGTATAAAAGCTTCTCAACTTTCTTTACCTTAATACAAATTAAATTAGCGTTGGTTAGTCAGTGTTATTTACTCAATTGACCATAGATAGTGAAGATATAAACATAATATATAATTATTTTTCAGCAAAAATATATTTATTAAAATAATATGATAATACAATCCTTACAATTGTGGGTACCTTAAGCTAACAATTTTTTTTTTTAAACACAACACAACACTTTGAAAATTTAAATTATTTCATTGTAAATAGTTTTTAATACAATCGTATTTATAGCATATTTATTTAATATAAATTTAAGTCAAAAAAAAAAAAAAAAATTTACTCATGTTATATTTTAATACCTATACTTATTAAAAAGTTATTATTATGAAAATTCTTATTTCCTAGGTTATCATATTGTTGGTAGTTAGATAATATTTTTTCTCATTTCATTATTTATCAATAAATTAATTGTATTGAATTCGTATAGATGATTAAAACATATATTATTACTGGTAAATAGATGGCTTGTAAGTTTTTTTACTGGAATGATCTTGAATTTTATGTTACTAAGAAAATTAATTTATCCTGATAAAAATTACATGATAATAATTATAAAACACGTAAATGTATTAAATAATATGCATATGCACTTATAAATATTTTATTTTTAAGTATAAAATATGCACTACTTATTGTACACATAATGTTAAACTGATTAACATATATTTCCGTTTGAAATATTGTTAGATGGTGTATTAATTAATATAGACATTTATTTCTCTGGCGCTTTCAGAGAAAGTTTAAAGTAAACACTAAACACAAACAGATGTAGATGTATTTTACATTAAATAAAATCTTAAGAAATAATCATATATGTATGTCCATATTCTACATTAAAATATATATATTTTATCAGGTTCATCATTGAATGAAATTATTTTATTTTGGTAAATATTTTAAAATCATATTATGTTATTATTATATTTATATTTGCATATTCATTATGATAAGTACCTATAACCATTATGATTTTCCTATTGTCGTGTTTGATATCAGAACATCACTATAAAATATAAAATATACGTTTAATATACAATATTAATATGTAAAAATTAAAATATCGTAAAAAACTAACAAGAGAATATAGTAAATGTTCTTACTTTTAAGTTTGACAATAGATAATTTCACTCTAATGGGTATTTAAAGTAAACACACAAAATTGAAACTTATTGCTAAACATAGATTTTTAGTATAGTAATGGTATGCGTTAGTAAGAACGGAGAACATACGCGTGGGTACAACCAGGCACGGATTCACAGCAAAGATATATGGTTGGGGGCAACAACTTTTTACAACACAAATAAAATTATAAAATAATATAGGTTGGTACTTTATTTATAATTTTAAAATGTTGTCATAATAGTAGATATAGGTAATCAATGTAACAAATAAATTTTTACTAGAACTACAGACTGTAGAATTATAAAAAAAAATTGAGAAATAATATGTCTGGAGGGGGGGAGGAGCTGGGACCCTAGACCCCTCCTGTATCCGTCCTGGGTACGACGTGTCATGTTACTGAAAATAAACGAAAATATTTTCTACAATTTATGTGTTTTTACGTAGGTATGTATTTATTTACATTCCACTGCAAACAACGACCAAAACTAAAGTTGTGTTAAACGTCAAATCGAACAAATATTTTAAATATTATGATAACATAATATTATTATGTGTTATATATAAATCACCAAAACGCTAAAAAATATTATTAGTAAATGTTTTGATAAACTAAACTTTATTTCAACTGGAAGGTAAAGTAACATTAAAAACAGAAGTTGAACTCATATCGACTATACATAGAATAATTTTTTTTTTATATAATTCCGCATGATGACGGAATATTTGTATAAGTACATACTTTAACCTTGTTATTGTAGATGTAAGTATAAGGTATCATTCTGTATAATCGGCTTATGATTCGTAGAAACGAAATATACAGTTTATCGTTTTATTCCATTTTTAATGAACATTAGCTTGAAGAGGAAACGTATTAGAAAACGCAGAACAATAAACAGCGCATGTATATATTTCAACAATATAATTACACCGTATCGATGTATAAGTTTACCTATACTGCTATATTTATATATATTAGGTGTATACGGAATAATATTGACAGCATTAAGCGCTTTACGTTAACGACATTGGTACTGCATAGTACAGACGATCGAACAGCATTGAGCTCAGGAATCCAGGGCGTATAGAAAATGCACATATTACCTACCAATAGTTATGATCTTAATAAATAACACGTCAACACAGAAATATTTTCATTTTTAAAACGCGCTTTTTTTTTTATACATATAGAATGGGTAGGCGACATAATGTGTTAACGTGCAGAATAAGCTTGTAAAATGTTTTATTTAAGTCATATACCTATAACGTTTATAACGCTAAAGTTATATACCTATCGCGCGCAATATAAGTATGTATTCAGAAGGTACGATGTCACGTGCTGCGTGTCTAAGTTTCACACGTCGTTGTCGATATTGCTTTTATGGTTCTTGTCAACCGCTGTCAAAACGAGATATTTCTCACGCCTTTTTATTTATTTATTTTTTTTTTTTTGTTTGATGTACATCGTTTCTATTTGTTATTACAACTTTTTTCAATGGCTGCAATAGAACGTTTTTCGTAAACGGGTATCGACCATATAATTTATTATTATCTCCACTTATACGTGTCTCTATCGTATTACGTTTTCGCGTAGGTATATAAGTACGCTGTGCGCCGTACTTTGGAGTGCGAATCGTGCCAAATAATCATTTGTCGTAAAAAATATAACAAAATAAGACGATATACACGTATAACGGTATTACATAATATATATGATAATAACTTTACAGGGCTGTAGTTAGACTTCGGTCGTCGGATATAGGTACACGCACTATATTATATTTTATTTAAGTCATTTTAATCGTGTTCCAGATGCCTGAATGTTATAACTTATAACTAAATTAAACAGCGGGTATATCATGCGAAACGCCAACTAAACGGTGTTCGGGGTATCGACCGGAAAATAGCCAACACGGATGATTTGTTATTTATCCATCGAATATTAATTATCTGAATACAATACAAAACTCTGCTGCAGTATATTGTATATCGAATTCCCAGAACTGTATTTCTTTTGAATTTCTTAAGTGTTGAATAAAAGAAAAATAAAGAATATTATTCCATCGTAGTCTTTTCTCAAGAAGTCTGAAACAGATCATCGAAAAGTTTGCATCCTTGAAAAGAGAGCGTATGATTTCAATCACAATAAAATCAAAAGTAATGAGTTTTTTTTTATAACTATTAGCTATACAAACAAAAGACAGCACAAATTAACTTTCCATTCAGGTAATAAAACTAATTATTTAAAATTTCAATATTTCACCAACAATCTAAAACATGCTGATAAAAATAAATTATACACGTGCGTTTTGACAATTTCATACACACGTAATATTATTGTACCTATATTTTCTTTAGTGACGTTATTCTTACATGATACACTATTATTATTGTTTAAGTTGGTCGTATTCGTAGACATACATTTTAAAATATAATTCAAGTTCCTTTATTTTTTGAATTTTTTTAGAAATCATCAATAAAGCCCTTAAAAATTAAATAGAAAGATAATTTAACAGTTTAGATTTTTCGTGGCCAATAATATTTGTTATTCTATATTAGAGAAATAATAGTTTTAATCGTTTATAATTATATTGAATATCGAATACAATTATATATGATTGTCAATTTTTTTTGCCAAGATTGGATAATGCGTTTTTCATAGAAGTTAGAATGTTTGTATGATATCACCTTATCTGTTGCACACTGTGCACCGTGCCTGTGCATCTTTCGTTTCATTCGAGGAAGTTTGAAAGGCTCTATAATATATCACTATTTTATCATTGTGTAAAATTGCTTTTTAAAAGTTTTTAAGAAATAATTATTTACCAAGTTTGAAATTATAAATTATCGTATTCAGTAAAACTGATTTTATTTTTAAATTATTAATTACCTTATTGGAATGATAAACAGTATTGATTTATACAATAAGGTTAAGTTTTTAAAATATTTTATATTTTATATTCTATTAATATTCTATTAGATTAAGTTCATAAAAAATAACAAGAGCCACAAGAATAGTTAGAAAGATTACAAATAAATTCTGATAACTATGATAAATTATAAAAAGTAACATAAATAGTTATTCAATTTTAATTTATAAATTTATAAAAACAGTTTTATAAGGAATTTAAGAATATAATTGTAATTCACTATCATTAATATATATTTTAAACCATAAATGGGATATCAAAACGATCTTTTAAATTACGTAAATTTTTTTTTAAAGTATCAATATTCATAAAACGTTAATTTAAATTCTGGAGAATAAAAATGTAAGGTTATTGATAATTTTCAAATTACCAAACTATAATATATAAACAATTATATATATTTGTAAGTTTTGATACGCATTTAACTTTTAAACTACTAACGTTTAAACTGCAAGAATTAGGTACGAGAATATTGACTATAATTTTAGGTTTATAACTTGATATTTTAACTCAAAGGTTATTTGATCATATTTTAATTAAACTTTATCTTTATTTAAGTATACTTTAAGCGGTTGCATCTCAGTTGGGTCAGGAATTATTTTAAGTATTACACTAGTTCCTGGATATTTTTCGGTAAGTACTATACTAACATTTTTCTTATCATTTTAACAGACTTAGGACTATCTATGATTTATTAAGACCACACGACCATATATTTTTAAAATTGTATAATTTATATAACATTTTTATATAATACTATTGGAAAGTTAGTATAGTGCAATAAAAATATTAAAATAATTAAAAATATTATATAATATATTTAATATTTTTTTATTTACTTATATTTGTAAAATTTTAATAATTTATATTTTAATGGAAAAGAAACTAAAAGCCAAAAAAAAAAAAAAATTGTAAAAAACATTTTTAACCATACCTGTAGTCTAAATAGATCATAGACAGTCCTTAAGTCTATTTAAATGGGAAGAAAAATGTTAGTATGGTGTAGTATTTACTAAAAAATATTAAATTAATTAATCCATTAATCTATCAATGGTGATTTTTAGTTGATAAGTATGTGAATCATATGCTTATAAATATGTTTTCTATTCTATAATTATTTTCAAATATTTAACTATAAAATAAACACTATTTTGAGTGTCTGTATGCAATTTGTCTAGGTTTTCTGCCTTAATATGAAATATGCTAAACTTCTTCTAAAAATAGTATTTTTAGCTTATTTTTTTCATACTTGTTGTATAATCAACAAACTTGCTATCTAATCGAAATTTTCATAGAGCGTTGAACTTAGTAATAATATCTAGTCATGTACGAATGTATAATGTCATTACATGATTGACTGTAATAATACAATTTTCATGAGTTGCTGTGAACTTAAAATTTTGAGCAAAGCGATGTGTGTAATGGTCTTACAATGTGTTTTTTTTATACCAAATTAGCTTTCAACTAGCTCAATTAATTTTAGTTAGTTTTTTTTGTAATTTAAAAATCAATTCGTTGCGGCTTAGCAAAATAAAAAATAAATAAAAACGGACATTTTTACGCAAAATCAGTTTATCGGAAAGACACATACATCATTAAATTATGATAAAATTACATCAAAATGAATCATAAATGGACGATTCAATTATATTATAACAATTCGTGCTCTAACGATTCTTTTTTGTTTTGTTTCAAAAAATATTAAGAAATTTGATGATTTCTTCTTTTTTTAAATTGCATTTATATATATATATATATATATATATATATATACTATGAAATTGTCAACATTTTTAAACTATAGGTAATTTAAGTATTTATGCATAAGTAATTCACACCGTTCTCTTTGGTACATCGGTATTAATTTTGACAATGATACATTAATATATAATACATATAGGTATGTGATGTTTTTTTTAAAACATTTGTTCACCCCTACTGTTTTAGGTACTAATAATTTTCTACATAATATAACACAGTGCAAAAAATACTACTTCGTATTCATCACCTGCCGTAGTTTCAATTGCTTACACTGCCCCCGCCGGGCCAACTCCACTTGGAATGACGTTCATATATGTGAAAATTATCTTCTAAGACAAAGGGGTAGTTGTGAGATAGACACGCTCTATATTTCCCAAATGTTATGACATTGATAAAGACTGATAAAGTCATTTTAACATATAAAAAATAATGAAAAAAAAAAATATAATAAACATATCAAAACTTAAAAATAAAAATATAAACCTTTTTTGGTATGCGATGAATGATGATTTATCATTGAACTATCAAGTTTAATAAATTAATTACAATTTCTTAAACATTAGTACACTCGAAACATAATATACAGAAAAAGTGTAGGTAATGATTGTTTATTTTTAATATTATGTCGGTTATCAATTTTACCATATCGAAAATAGTTTGTTTTACTATCAGTTACTCTACAATACTCAAATCCAAATCGATCGTTTTAACATTTTACAAATCTTGTTTACGAGTGATTTTATGTTAAAAACTGTAATACTCGTATATTGTATAGATAGAATGTTAATTCTCGTGTAAATTCATATATTTTGTATATTATTGAATCACCCAAACACGTAATTTGAAGATTTTCAAAAAATCATTCTCGATTTAAATGTTTTTTAAAACCAAAACTCTTCAATATCAAAATGTAGACGCTTTTTATTGGAGATAATTAATTATTACGGAAACCAATTTTATCTTAGTAATAAAATATCATACCATATACATATATATTACGAATCAAGTCCTTTATATTATACCTATAATAATTGATTTATATCGATATCTCTTTTATTTTTTTGAAATTCCGTATGTTTAGGTATCGATGGCAGCGAAAACTCTTAAAGAGTAATAAATATCAGCAGAAGAAGAAGATATATCAAATATATAATACGATAGTCACACTAAACTGCAACATATCGGATGTAGCAACAATCATAATTCAAGTCCGTAATTGCCTTTATATGTTTTTGCAATAAAAATAACAGTCACTATCCACATTACAGTGCGCTCGTTTGGCCGGAGTCACTGGACGGCGTTTAAATCGTATAGCTTTTCGAACAAACGTAATTTTAATAACGATCGATACCTACTGCTCGCATTTCGTGTGATTCCTATTCAAACGCATTCAAAAAGGCGATAACAGACAAATTTCTGTTGTCCCCTTTTCTGTTATTACCATAATTATTCACTAAGTAAATGATTACGGAGATTTTACATATCAATGGGATCAATATTTCGTTTCGGATTTTAATTCGTTTTATAATAAAATATAGGTTAATGAATTTTGGATAACTAGTAATACCACACTTACTCTTATATAATTTTTTCAAATATTTGAGTTGTTATATCATATAATACAGTAATAATAACAATCAAATATAATATTTATACAACAGCATAACAGCTAAAAATCAAAAACATGTATACAATTTTAATTTTTATTATATACCTAGAATGTTTTGATTTTCAGGGTGAAACGAAGGGGTCGGTCAAAATTCAATAACTAGTTAATATTGATTCAAAAATAGACCAAGATAAAATACAAATTATTAATTGTTTCATAACTATATAAAAAATTGTATAATGGAAAACTGTTCGAGGGCTTGGGTATTTTTTGAGTGAGTTTAAATAACCCTCATCTAACAAAAAAAAAAATATGATCTATAAGTATGGTATAGACTGTGTAGCGAGAAGTTTTTATTTCATAATGTTTCAAAGTAGATTGGACTAATTTGCTGTAATATATTTGTCAGCAAAGTTTCAACGATGCCCCTAAGAACAATATAATTCTAATCTCATATATTATATTATCTTATGCTAGTTGCTCTGTTTGTTTTGTTTGGTAAGAGTAAAAAAAAAAAAAAACACGGACAGTATAATATAATAACAGATGAAAATAATATCGCAAGGACAAGAGGGAGTTGCCTCTGGGCCACTACAAAGTTTCAATCGGGTAATAGAAACGAAACTGTCTAGTCATTACACGCACGAATTTCTGAGAATAAGAAAGATAATTTTCGAAAGCTTTGGCGTTGGCATTGAGACAGATATATATAGAGAGAGAGAGAGTGAGAATCTGACCGTAATAAGTATTGATCAATTTATTTATTTAACTTATATCAAATATGAATCGACCACGACGACTGTGGAAATTTAGGTAAATTAACATAACAGACCGGAGGCCACAATTATTATGATCATACGGAAATATTATTATGCTGTGCGAACGGTACAATGACATCGCTTAGAAAAAGGTTATGGGGCGGTGTACGTACTATACACACGTAAACGCTATAAACGGAAACTTGAGGAAAACTTTTTTCGAGCGTGATTTTTTATTATTATATTAATGTTCTATTTTCCGTGAATAATAATACAATATATAAAAATCGAAAACAAATGCTTGTACACGCGCCGTTACAATGGGCAGCCCTGCAGCAACAAAGTCGTACGAACATAATACGCGGTTATAATAATAACATTAGGTAGAATGGCCTGTAAATAACATAAAAATACTATACTACGAAAAATATAATATAATATTTTATAGGTTAAGCGTGCATAAGCTGTGTATATAAATGTTTGTATGTATATATATTCTGTCATTGGCGAAATTTTATTAAATTTCAGCAGGCGCAAAAGTTTTATTTCCAATAAACGTAAGGACAAATTACTCAAGTTATATTCAAAGCCACTTGATTCGCTCGCGTGCACTATACTTATCATATTTGATAAAAAATTATTCTCAAAATTGTCTGTATATTTTAAACATGCCTATAGGTACAATATTTATATTAAAAATACAGTGAAAACTCTTTATAGCGAATTTGAAGGGACTAAAAGATTTCTTTCGTTATTAAGCGTTTTCGTATTAAAAAAGGGTATACGATTTATATAATAGGTTATAAATCATAACAACCATTACAATGTAATATTTACGTTGTGTAGAGTTTTTCGTTGTTGCGAATTTCGTTACAAAGAGTTTTTACTGTGTGTTATTTCATCAAAATACAGAATACGATAATAATACGGCTATAATTAATACGTGCAAATATAATTATTACATAGCGTTATATTTTATTACCTTTTTAACTGTGTAATTATCTTTTATAATAATAATTTGATAAAAAAATTAAAAGATATCATATTTTAATAGGATTAAAGTTCAGCTTCAGCAAGTGCTAAAGCATAATATTATCCTTACACCTGCTACAAAATACCAGGAAGTGCAACTGTGTTATGTGTATTCTCCCTCTTCAAACGCTCATAAACATTAATTTGACTTGCCGGTAGTTTTTTTATATGTAGGTTGAGAAACTTATAAAGAAATTTATATTAATTCAATTTTTAAATCTTAGGAATAAAAACAATATTTTTGACTACAAAACAACTTGTATTTTTTTTAAATTTTCATGAATTTTATCAAAATTCTAAATTTAAATGCTTCTAAAAAAATATTGTAGTAGTTAATAAATGTTCGATATTTTTTAATTGTTGAATAAACCACTTATTAAGAATGCAATTATAGTAAATTATTAAGCATTTTTACACATTTATAAATTTTTCATTGATATTTATAGTAAAAATAAAAAAAAATATGGAAAATTTAAATTATTTATAATAATATCTCAAAAAAGTCAAAATATTTTAAAAATTACAACATAAATATATAAAATTATAATATACAGATTTTAGTTTCTTTGTTTATTTGTTTTTGAATTATAAAAATATAAAATAATACATTTAGTCAATATTTGGCTTATTGTATACAAATTGTAGTTTTTCCCAAATGTTTATTTGTTTTTCCAATTATAAAAAAAAAAAATACTGTGCATTTTTAATTTTGTCGTTTTTAAAGTAAAAACAAGATCTAAGTTTTTGTTTAAAATCATCCTCAAAGTTAAAAATCGAAGCATTTTATCAACAACCTATCGTGTACTCATGTACAAAAAAAAATATACATCATTGTAAAATCGATACATTCACCGTTTCACTCAGAATCTAATGTGTTAGGCTTTTATCATTAATCTAAAATGAGGAATCGGTTGGGGATTATCTTGTCCATGTGGACAGATGAAGTCTGCATCGCTGTATAGTTTTGTTTAAACAATATTATATAGATAAACATACAACTTAAATACTGCGTTTAGCTGAGTATAGTGATTAACTGTGGTTTATCAGGATTTCTAAAACTAATTGTGTCATTAATATTAAATTGTAGTTTAAATAGTTACTAAAATTATCTAGCTTAGAAATCTAATAGGTAATATATATATTTTCTTGGGAGTATTAATAATGTGGTTGGGAGTAAACAATGAAGAGAAACTGGCTCAAGATAACGATGGACGTAGGTAATCGGTTGTTGTAGTAATGGACCTAAATGGCCCGTAAAAACATTAGGACAGAAAAAATTATATTAATATGTAACATTAAGTTTAATCTCACAATACACATAACTCGTCATCATTTTTATTTCAACTGTCAAATTGAATTTATTTTAATCCAATACTTTTTAAGTCATAATAAAAATACGTTCTATACTAATACATTAGCACATAATTATATACAATATGTATAAATAGATATCGTCGTATTTCAAACTTTATTATGTATTGTATCGGCTATAGACACAAACGGTAGACTAATATATAAATACTATATTATTGCCGGGCTTCGTAAAAATGTATTCATTTAATGAACCAAACACGGGCCACTAAATCAGTTTAAAGGACCATTAGCTTACTATTGATTCGTTAAATGTTTAATGATCGTTTATGCAACCCGGCGGCATACATTATACGTTATAGATTAATTGGATTATGGGTTGTGGTCTTAATGACAATCCGGTAGGTATATAGAAATATAAATTAGTACCTATAACCAGGAATACAAATAGAACCCTTTTTTATTTTGGCGGAAACGACTGTGGACAAAATAAAAAATCAAGGTTGTGGTGGAAACGGCGCATGCTTTAACGATCAATTACATATATAATTAATACAACTAAATATTTATACAAAGATAATACTTTTTCTGTGATTGACCTAATAAAATATTATAATATTTTATTTTTAAAAATATAAATAAAACACTTTTGGCATCTACGAATAATTTATATTTGTTACTTGTTACGTAACGATTATAGATTATTAACAGATGCATATATTTTACGTGTGGTATCTAACAACTTGCCAATCTAAAATATAAAAATTTCTCACTTTTTTCTCTTTATTTTCTAACCATTATACAGTTAAATCTATGTTGGCTGTATGTTATCTATTTTAACTTAGCACTTTTTTTTTATTTCAGAAAAATCATTTTGCTCTTGAAAAAAAAATACATTTGTAGTGTTTATGGGCTACGGACGCTAACAGACTTCAATTTTAAAAGTAAGTACCAAGATTTTTAAACGATGAAGTAATTTTTATTTATTGATATATCTGTGTATACAAATTAGTTATTAATAATATAAGCCCGTCGGATTTAAATGGGTGATTTATGAGTTGAATTAGTAGGTATTTGTTGTTTACGTACAATACATTTTAAAACACTGATAGGTTTTACAATTCTTGAAAATTAACTTTTTAATTAGTTGAATAATATAGTTCCCAAACTCCGGTCGATTTGTTTTAATTAAATTAATAAGCACATAAAATATATAGCGATTAACAGCGATATTTATTAGTTTGAAATTAAAATTCAACTACCTAAGAATAAATTATCAATTGATTTTTATGTTTACTTATTTTTGATTAGTTTATTGCAGTACGCTATTTAATATTGTTAGTTTAGGTGAGAATACTATTATGTTAATTATTCGCTGTTCATCACCTAATGATGCACCAAATTAAGTAATTTATGTACCAACGTAACATAGAAGTAGTTTTGAGTTTCCGCCAAGATGTATATTAATTATTGAACCACTTTGTCTTGAAGTCAAACATAATCAAATGTTAGACTGTAATTATAATTTACGAATTTCAATAAAAATACCATAAAACACTTGAATGTGTCAGTATTGTATTTAATTAGTGTATTAAAGGATCGCTACACCAACATTTATTTTGCATTCTCTGCTACCTTCTACATAATTATAGGAACAAAGATATTCCGCATTTCTACATTTACGACTCTTTGGTTCAGTTTAGGACAAAGTCACCTATTATATATTTTATAAAGAAGAATATTTCCTGTGCATTGGCCGGATAGATTTTTAATATTTACATTTTTTATAAATATAACTATATTTTAATTTAAAATAATTTTGATTATTTTTAACCATTAATAACTTATTCAAAAATGTAAATATTAAGAATCTATCTGGATAGCGCACAAAAATATTATTTTTTATAAAATATATAGTCTGTGATCAAAACTAAGCCGGAGAGTCGTAATTTTGGAAATGCGAAATATTTTTATTCCTTTATTATGTGGAAAATAGACAGAGAAAACAAGGTGTTAGTGTAACGGCCCCTTAAATGTGTTTTAGAAAATTTCATTTGTTGCGTCTGTTTTATAATTTTCATAATATTTATTAATAAATATATTTAAACCTTTGATAAATTTAATTATTTATCATTAATAATAATTTATAAAAATTATTTGTATGACTATTATCTTAAGAAGTACTGATAACTATCAGTATTGAAAACTTTCAATTTTGACCTCTCAAAAGTATTAACTGGATTTAATTTTCTACCGTAAATCTTGAAAAAACGACGATCAGAAAGTTTTTTTCTATAAAAGTTGTGTTTAGACCCAAAATAAAATAAAAAAAAGTTTCATCATGAAATTTTTATGTAATATCAATTTTCGATAAAATCAAACGTTGTTTTTTTGCAATTAAAAATTTAATTAATTTCTCCTCAATAGATCAAATATGATAAAACAATTATTTAAGGGTATCACGGGAAGAGATTGTTTAACAAAAATTCTTGAAAATTATGCAAATTTGTCGAATTTAAATGTTTTTATACTTTTTAAGTAAAAATAATAATATATTTATTTATTAAATAAATAATAAATAATAATATCTAAATAATAATAAAAATAAGCCAACGGCACGTAGTGTTCCCAAGCGGTCACCCATCCAAGTACTAACTACGCCCGACGTTGCTTAACTTCAGTGATCGGACGAGAACTGGTGTATTCAACGTGGTATGGTCGTTGGCGACAGTCTCAGAGTTAATTAATAAATAATAGGTATGTAATTCAAATTAATTAATGTAAATGTACGAATAATATCAGTCCCAACTTCTAAGTATGAGTTATTGATGTTAACTGAATTTTAACCCTTGTCAAATGTAATTGTGGTTTAGACCTGTAGTAATGTAGTGTGAATTTATAAAATTAATAATATATTTTGTAGGTATTCTTATTATTGTATTTATTATTACGTGGTTAAAGGAAAATGGAAATCTATAATATATTTTATATTAACTAATATCTATCTATGAATCAGTACAAGCATACATATTATTATATCATCATAGTAAACTTTTGAGTTGTAAAATAGGTAGATGTTAAAATGGAAATTAATATAATATATTATTATTTTATACATAGGTAGATAGTATACGTAGGTATTGTTATGTAATAATAATAATGATAAGTGTTAAATTCCGTTGCATCGATATAACAATATTGTAGCTGACAGCACTCGTTAGTCACTATTACAGTTGTAGATACTTAAAAGTGTCTAGAAAAATCAATTCCTTACTGCAGTTCATTATAATGTCATATTAACTAAATATAACTGCATAAAAGAAGAAGAGAATGAAAACATCGGAAATTGGATTAAAATTGTTATACATTGAGTCAGTGAAACGTCTAAATACCAGACTTTCTCATTTACTGAAACATTGTCATCTATTTAGATAGTTCAGTTTATCGAAAGTTTGTTCTAAAAAAAAAAAACCTTCGCTATTTGGAGATGTATACTATAATTTATTCGTCCATTTGCGGTGGTCTCACTGTAGTATATAATATCTCATAAACATTACAATTACTGTTGAATCGTTTCATTTTAATTTATGTCACTGCCGAGAACAATTCACTAATAATATAATCGAACCCCACTGGTGTTAGTAGTTAGTAGCTACTGCAGTCTAGGAATCGCAATGCAATAATATGATCATAAACATTCATATTCGTCGCATATTTATACTATAAAAGCTATTTTGTTAAACAATCGCCGTATCTAATTCATTTTTAAATATTTAAAGTTAACATTTTGTCCGTATTTTCTATAGTCTTCTAAGTTATAGGTGTACTAACTACGAAATTTCACTGTCATCTCGGTCATGTTGTATTTTATTTGTAGCTCAATTATCAGGTTAGGCGGGATATGACAAAGATTTTTTTTATGAAAACAAACCTATATCTTTTGTCCATTGTATCGATAAAACTTCTTAATAAAGCGATAAGAAATTCAATAATATAATGTATTAGGTATGTATTTAAAATATAATAATTTGTATTAAATCGTGTAAATTATTAATTATTATTTTTTAAGCCACTGAAATTTATCCATAACCCGTATAATATTTTATTTATACATAAATAAATATAAGCAATAACAATGTGGAGCCGAAAAGTAATAAAAACAAATTGGGATGGACAATAATAACTCATGTAATGAATTTAATAATGCTCCTTATTCAATTATTGTACATGTTGTGTCCGTAGTACGATGAAAAAAGTACACGATTTCTTGGTGAGCAATATCACTCGTGACTACACTGATTGATGACTTGTGCTTGCGCGTGCGGTAGATTGAGTACCATCTTTTTACGCACTAATAATCGTTTACTACGCACACGTTTACACGAAATGCACTCAGGCACTTAGTAAATTGCAAAATTGTAAAAGTGGTAGGTTACGAATCCCTCTTTAACAATACTTCTAGAAGTATAATAAGGTATACAATTACATAAAAAAAATCCATGTCCAGTTTGCTAAAAATTAAGTACATTTGAGATATTTTACGAATGATTTGAATGATACGAACGCTATTAGATACGTTAACTCGCGATTAAGGTCATTCTTAAACATTTATAGATAAAATCCATATAATTCCAACTCGATAATTACAGGATTGAAAGCAGATAACTATATGATTATCTTAAAATGAATCAATATAATAAAGTGGAAGTTGTTTTAATGTTTCGCTGTAGAATGCGATCTTAAAAACAACGGGGCGCCACAATATTTTTAGAAAATACGTATCATAAATATATATTTGTATGTTATTTAGTTTAATTATAAAAAAATGTCCACTATATTATGTAGTATGCAATGCATAGCTCGTGTCAGCTTTATTTAATGTATTACACGTGACACGTTTCGGTATATGGTAGGTACATAATATTTTATCGTCCCATCAGTCACACTATTGTACAAATCAATCGTATACTCGTGATCGTAAAGTCGTTGTGAAAACTGTTTTGTACCTACCATTAGGACAATTTTTAAAATATTATCTTCGTACCTAGTTACATATTTAGAATAAAATCACTATATTATATTATATTACATTGATTTAACAATAATTATCATAATAACTAACTGAAGTTATAGGTAGGGTTTGAACATTTTTGAGAATTGCTATTGTAATATTTAAATACTTGACGAATCGTGAAGGAAGAAAAGACAATAAACAAAAATTATAATTAAACAAATTAATTGTATAGTTATTGAAATTGTGACAAATTTGTATTTTTAAATTTGTTTATTTGTAAAACAAATTGTTGACAATGGTAGGTACTTAATGAAAACAATTGAATGTATTGGGTACATACAATTGGCTTATTGTATGTAATGTTGATAGCTCGTGATATTTTTTCATAACACAATTATTATTTAAAAAAAGAATAAAAATATAATATTGTATTCTAATCTAAATGTTTTAAATAACTCATAATGTTTTATGGTATATAATATTATTGTAGCTTGCAATATACAGTTAAAATTATTTTAATTTTACCTAATTCATTACGTTGTGTTTCATAAAATATATCTAGATAAAAAAAAATATATATGTAAAATTATCTACCAATATATTGTTAACTGAACAAAATGTAAACATAATATGTCATACTGTTACACCGAATACAGGTGAAGTGAGAACAACTACAACGTATAATATATTAATACATTATTATTGACTTGACACAAATTGTGGCAGTAAATATCGAAAAAATATAACCATTTACACATCATAAAAGTTCAGTAAAATTATAAAATCAATCCTGTAAAACTGCGCATTAATAATTTAAAAAATAGCTTCATGACTAGTTGTTTAATACACGTGCTTTATTTCCAGAAAACATATTGCATTATACATGAAACACTCTAAATAAACATTAATAATCGCGACGAAACAAAATAAAGAAATCGTCATAATATATTATGATGGTAAAACTATAAAATACACATGAAAATTAAATTGTAGATGTTTAGAAATTGGAATTTATTTTATATTGATCATTTAAAACCTTATTATTTACACAAAAATATTACAGTATTATCTACTTATGCACCTCAAACATATTAATATGTTTATCGCTGCAGGCCAGTAGGGCCCATTGGCTTAGTTGTATCTTAAAGACAAAATATAATGAATAATTTTTGTTATCAAAATTAATATGAACTCTAAATTTGGCATTAATAATTAGTAATTACACAGCATTATGAACTATTTAGTATTTTGTAGTAATTTTTTACTTTTTTTGGATTAAATTCAAAATTAAGTAGGTCATATTTATATTTCATATAACTTAAAGGTTGTAAATATGTATCAGTTTCTTAACTGAAGTTAAACAAAATTATAGGAATTTAATAATAATACATGTTTAAACATATTTAACGTGTTTCATGGTTATATTTTTTACGGGTTTACAAATAGGTCTTTTGCTTCATACGCAAAATTAATTTTATTACAATCTCTATATTGCCAGTCTATGTAACTATTGAGTAAATATGTTTCACGATTCATCAACATAATATATTTAGGTTGAAAATTTTCGAGAATATAACTGGATAGTAGTTGGGTATGACTAAGAATATCAAAAAATTCACGGTAATCAATCACTATTTGTTAATATTTATGTTATCTTATGGTGTATTTCAATTAGATATTTAAATTTTTTATCAAAATAAATAGGTAGGTACATTTTATTTTTATATATATTTCAATCATTTACATCAATATAAATGTAAAATAATAATCAAAGTAATTTCAACATAAATAATAAAACAAATATTAGATGAACAAAAATTTTAACATCTAGTTCGAAAAATAAGAACAACGAAATGTAAAATATTAATATATATTACGATTAATCATTATTTTATAGAAACAAAATACACACGATATTATTATTATAGTAATAGAAATTTGTTAGAGCTCTTAATAACATAAAATTATACAGCAATAACATTGTAGAAACAAAGAATAAATAATTTATAAAAACTAGTACATTTTTAAGATTTACTATGATAAAAAATTAAGTTATTAAGTTGAAAGAGAGAAGAGACAAATATTCTTAGTTAATTATTGATAACTGGTAAATGATAACAATAACATTATTTTGTTGTTATGCAATGATATAGTTTTGTCTTAGCTACTAAAAATTAAATAGGTAGAGTGCAAAAGACCAATTCGGTACAATAACAATAATTAAATTATAATATAATATTGAAGTTATTTACATTTAATCAATAGGTATACGATATACCATTGATATAATACTATATAAGAAATAATATTTTATTACATAATTTTAATTACATTTATAAAGTACATATTATATGTATATACAAAAATATATTATTAAAATATACATGTATACGTTAGTATATATAGAAAGTAATAATATACCCAATGATGAAAAGTTTCAAATTTCTACGATTAATATTACCTATTTAAATTATAACATAAATCGTCTGAGGGCAAAACATTATTTTATGTTTGAATATCCAATATAGATATTCGATATTTGAACTTACAAACTAACTACTAACTAAAACTATAAAATATTATATCACAAATGAGAAAATTATGTAATAAAAAAGTTACTAATAAGTTACTGTGTAACTTTACCTACGTAATAACTTACAAAATCAACATAACTTAATATTAAGTATCGTTTATAATATTCTATACAATTTACATCATAAAAAAATAATCATATTTTGTAAATTATTATTTACTTGTATACGTAAACAAGTTTAACGAAATTCATTAATATAATTTAATTTTACTTAATATTACATCACGAATCTATTTCATTTATATGAAAAGGATAAGACTGGGACCTTTTAATTTTTAGAAAAAATAGAACAATTTCTGAAATAGTACATACAATTTATTTTTGATTGATAATTTGATTTATTTATTTCGTTATCAGTAAAAGTTTTAAAACAAATATAAATATTATTTATTATTGGGTCTATTACATGGATTCAAAATGTATGTGTTGTGAAATCATACATATGAGTCTTAATTATGTTTACTTGTTGTCTACCATATATTACTATTTACCTATTATGTATATTTTAAACGTTTATTTTATACATATATTATACATATATGAATATTAAGTGATTCGTGAAAAATTACAAGACATTATGTGCAATTATTTGAAAGATTTTATTTAATATCTCTGTGATATGTTTTGTAACTGTAAAATTAAAAACAACAAGAAACTAAAAATTAGCATTTAAAATGAATGATTGATTCCACTGGAATTACTTTAGCCCGGGTAAATTAAGGCGAATAGGTGAAATTATTAAAATTATTTAATTACTTCAATATCACCTACGAAAAGGTATTACAATTACACATTCTGATAGACCATAATTTTTAAGTGAATAGAATTTAAAAATTAATTGATAGCCTGAACATTAATTTAATTTTACGTATTTTTTAATTATTATTTGTAGTAAAGACGTAATAAGCCTCACATCATGCCAATATTATTATGTATATCTAATGTATCAAAGTTAAAGTTGACATTGCTTATATAAGGTTTTAAAATGTATATATTTACAATTTATTATGTGCAACCACAACACAAGCAATAGCTTGTATGGGACGAATCACCTTCATTCTTACATAAAATGATTCTAACGTTGATTCTAACGTAGGTTTCTGTGTGTTATTAATTGATATATTTTTATTAGTTAGGTTAGGTTAGGTTAGAATTTCAATAGAAATAATAATATTGAAATATTACATTAAAATGTATGAAAATAAAATGTATTATGATATTTTTATTTTTTTTTTGACAGTATCATCAGTTTGATAACTTATATTATATGAAATTAAGTTTATTGTTTTTACACACGTACCTGTCTTCCGCCGTGTAGAAACTAAAATACATACCTTTTTTTACCGCGTAGGAACTTACACATTACGTCATAGTAGGAATTAACGTAATAATATATAACTTTTTACTTGCTATTCTTGTGTAGGAACTTACGATTCCTCAGACAGTCATCAATACACCGAAACAGATAACATTGATACATTTTATCATTTTGACGATGTCACAAAATAATGAATTAATACCTACTTAGTATGTATAGTACTAAATTGTATGCAAGTAATTTGAGAGTTGGGAAGTTGATCAGCTTAACCGATATTGAACGTGACGACAAACTAAATGTGTTTCTGAATTTGGTTTATATTGCTCATTGCTTATTCGCCAAAACTGACATTGGCTTCATCAATGTTAATGTATTATTTTTGATTTTTAGCACCTAACCAAACTTCAATGATATATATATATATATATATATATATTATAATATTCTCTGTACAAGATATAATAATAAAATATTACAATTGTATAATGCTTATGGTTTTGTGCCATACTAACTTTAAAAAAAAAGTATCCACCCACTACTGGTAAGAATAATCATAAAACATGTATTTTACGTGTTCGAAGTTAAAATATGCAATGATATGCATTTCATTTAAAATATGCAAAAATATGCAAAATAAAATAACCACCATTTGCTTCAACGTGACATGATTTTTAGAAATTATGAACAAAAATAATTATCTGAAGTAACAGAAAAATATCTCAATGCATAAAAATCCTAGTCTTATTCATGATTACGGCTATGATTGTTATTAACACACTTTTATTTATAATATACATTACATTATTTATTTGTTTTAATTTATTTTAATAACAGTAATTATTATTTTTTGTTACATCATCACAATAAAATTAAAAAATTCAATATATTGAATCATTCAATATTTGAAAACATTATTTGGCAACGTGGCATATACATTTGTTATTTCACAGTCGTATTAGTTTTTTGGGTAAGCTAAGGGTTCTTTATGAATTTTAAGTATTCAAATTTAAAATTTGTGCCAAAGTATAGCTCTAAGACTCGAATCGTCCAATCCTATCTATATTTTAAGTACCTATGTATTATTAATTATATTAATTATACAAAAATCGTAAATAATAATTTTTTTTTAAATAAAAAAGAAAAATTGCTAGACAAACACAAAGTGGTTGAAAAATAATGTTGTTTATAAGGTCTTTCATTCTCTGTTTGAATAATAAAGTTAATGTTTAATTGAATTTCATTAAAATTATTTAGTTGGTTTCCGTAGGAATTCTATTATAATGTATCACAACCACACTTTAAATTAAAACTATCCAAACGTAAAAGAAATTTAGTGTCATCACATTGTTAACTAGGTTAGTGGGTACATTTATGATGTTTACAATGTTAAAACTCACCTATAAATTTCGTGTATAATATAGTACAATAATAAATGTCTTCTCTATGCGGGTGTTTAATATGTATAAATTAATTTTATTGTCTTCAATAATGTAACTCAGTAATATATTATTAAATATTATGAGGTTAATTTCATTTTAATATTTTTCAATAATAAACGAAATATTTTGGTTTATACATAAATTCTTTGAATACAATTTTCTTTTATTATTAAACACTAAACATTATTACTGGCTTATATTATTTGTTTTGAACTATTTTCAGAGTTAAAAAAAATATACGATATATTTTTAATCTATTTTATATTAACAATTTTACTTTACAATGTTCAGTTATTATTTCATCTCTTAAATATCACATACATAGTTTTTATCATTTTATTATAAGTTTGCTATGATTTTTTTATAGATTCACTACACATATTGCAGTGACTCGATCTGTTTATGGTCTTTATATTTCAACTTTACTGTTACTTACTATACTATAGTTACATTAAATTAAATACGACTTTTAACCTTTTATATTTTAATATAATTTCCTAGATGCTTATTAATCCTGTTTACTATATCCATTCAATTCATCTCTGTCGGTATGTGTTTATTCAACAGTTGTAGGTTGAGTAATGAGTTCTAATTTCTTTAGATCTAGTAACATTATTCACATTTTAGTAATTATTCAATTTAGAAGTTTAGAAGTTATTTTTCAAGTTTTTTATACAGTAATGATATTAAATTGTATTAAACATATGTTTAAAATTACCTATTTACAATAAATTTACTCTAAATTATTTATATAACTAGTGACTACAGATAAATACAATGCAGATTAAATATTAAATTATTTAATAATCAATGTATTAATTTTTCTCAAAATTGTTCCTTTTAAATAAAACGGATAGTATATAATAACCTGGCTAAAAGATAGGTGTTCCAATGTATTTTGACCTGTTTACGTCGTGAACTCTTTATATTATGGACGCAAGCTATAATATTTCAATTCAATAAATTGACATTTGATAACGGAAAACAATCTAATAATATAATAAGGTTCTCTTATACAATTAATATGAACAATATTTTCATAAAATAAGTAGAAGATTATCCATAACGGATTTTTTTGATGGTCCCGTGACTGTTGGTTATATATACAGTTATCACTATATATTTAATTATTTATTTTTATTTAGAAACTGCAGATATTAGTGTTATTTTAAAATTAAAATTACAAACAGTGAACAAAGGACATTAATGTCTGTGGCAAAAAATTTAAAAAATAAAAATTGTATTTATTATTTGAGGGCGTATTTAATTGAGTATCATTCTTATGGCAGTATAGGTCTACTTGACCTATATTTTTATCCAGTACTGTCATGTAGTTAATTATTATATCAATAGATTTATGTATCTCGACTACATATATTGGATTATTTTGTCTTTATTCAGATAAAAAAATAATAATTTTTCAGATATTTTTATATTTTTCAATAGCGTATTATCTCTATGATTTTTAACCAAATAAAATAAATAGACACAAGTTAGTTATACATATAATATAATTATTTATTAATACGATATTAGTTTAATTTAAAATCTATTCGTATATATTGAAATATCATACTATCACTCAAGTCAAGAATGTTGAAATAACTACTTGATATTTTCACAACAATGCAGTAGTTATTTTATATTTACTTCTCGTGGAGATTCATATTTAAAATTTAAAATACGTATATTTTATTACAACATCAACAATTTTTAGATGATCGTGTCCATAGGGATCCTATCTGATTCATATTTAATATCTTATATCAAAACTTATCGTCATGGTATTTTAAATACAAATATAACTAAAGGGAAATAGGCAGCTGTCCCCTGGGAACTGGAAAAAAAATGCACACTATTAATAATATCATATTAACTTATAAGTTATAATCCGTATACCATACCTATACATACCTATATATATCTATATAATCTCGTATAATACGTATTATTCACTGTTGTAGTAAATCAAAATATTGTTAACAAGTGGAACAGTATAATATGTCAGCTAGTTGGATGACGGACACTGTAGTTCGTTACATTATTATATAATAATAATAATAGTAGTATTATGCCACGTAACATATAATAATGATTGGACTTCCTAACATCTTAAACATTAACAAATGACACAAAAATAATGTTATTGTATAATACGAATCAAATAACAAAATAACTAATACAACAAGAGCTGTACAGTTTAGATATGTTAATAATAATCGTTAGCTTATTACGCGGTGATTTTAAAATTCCTTTTTAAATCAGAAAAAAATTAAATTTAACCTAAGATAACGACCAAAAATATGATTATGAATTATTTATCTTTACCTAGCTCTCTCTCTCTCTTTTTTTCTTTCCATCTTTAAATGAATAATCACTCATCATTATGATTTGTATTTATTTATTTTTCAGTTATTTTTAAACGAACCCGTTACTAAGCCATCTAATAATAAATAATGTATTCGGCTCTGTAAACTGATTTATCACGATTGATTTGAATTGAAACATTTATTACGAATCCTCTCAACAAAATCTTAAAATAAAAACGTCATCGCTAGACGCGAATTGTAAAATAATAGTTATACCTTTTAATATACAATTTTAAAAAGAATAGCTTAATACTATACCTATACCAGTTAATAGAATTGAAATCATTCCTAAATATTTTTTGATAATAAAAATGTGTTGGAATTTCAAATAGATAAATCAATTGTACACATAAAACAAATAAATTGATTTCAACGTAAAACATAAACTACTGTAAACATTTCATTAATCTACACTATAAATAAGTAATAACGTTAACATTTTTTTTTTATTTTGAATAATCGGAAAATAACAAACACTCTTCAATATAACCAGCAACCTAGATGTAGTATATATATTAAACCTGCTAAAAAACCTGATGGAATTATTTATATAATATTTATATTCTATAATTAAATTTGAAGAAAATCATCAGTTCTATACTTGTATAGAAATTCTAGAAAAAAATGTCACTTATGTGATAACCCTTTAAATTGAAGAGCGTCACAAATACATCATTTATACCTAAATGCCAAAATAAAATTAAAAAAACATAGATGATAGATATATGATTCCTATAAAATATTCTGCAAACATCAAGTTCCTACGCATAACAGCAAAACTTAAAAGCAATACAATATCAACTCTCAAAACCTATACTTCCATTAGTACGCAATTCCTTTTTTTTCGTCACACTCATTTACATGAATGCATCTTATCATATTTTAACCATTCATATGTTTATTATACAAATTATATTTATAATTATACAACTATTAACCTATTATATTGATCGACTAATATAACATTACATGATATTTAGCTCAAAGCTAAAAAAATCTTTTATTAAATGTCAAGTATACTCGTATTATAAGCCACTATGCTTTTTCACTATATTTACTGTATAGTACCTATTTATGAAACAGGCGTTGCCCATTACCAAACAAAATATAGAAAACCGAACAATAAACCGAATAATAAATAGCCCGAGCCATTACCTCACAGTTTGAATACAATATATTTTGTCAAATTTTCGGATGTTACAGAATATTTAGTATTAGCCAATAATCAGTCCAAACTTTACTTTTTTATTCTTATAAAATGTCAATCTCGGTATTATTAATAATATGAGTAAATTACTTTTTATCGTTTACGCTAAGCCTCTATATATGTTCACATTTTATTAAAGTAAAATGTTTTAATTAGCTGCTACAATTGATGATGTGGACTACGATGACTTCGGTCGTAATAGTTGTCGTTTACTGTTAAAAATAGGTGTTGGGTGAGAAGTAAGAACATAATACAGACACCAAATACATAATTTAGTGTTCGTATAATAAAAATACCCAATTTTATTAGATCGAAATAATAATATGAATTACACTCGTAATGGTCATCGTCACGGACCTGGTTAGTCATCAAAAGTTACAAAGGCAAGTCTAAGGCAAGATAAGGTACGTACTCGTACAGCCGATCCGGTCACTTGTTCCACCTCTTTCGTGATCGGTTGAAGCATAAGAGTCAAACGATTTGTGCTGTATATCCAAAAGTGGTGAATGATAAAACGATTGTCAGTGGTACAACGTCACAATAACCGAGAAAATTATTCTGTTTATTTTGATAAAATTGAAAAAATAATGGAGATTGAGATGTAAATTTAACGTATCGGTTAGGTACACTATTTTACTGATAATTAAGATAACCATAATTTGACTTACCTACTAGGTAAATAATTGAACTAATTTATACTTGGTAATTTGAGGACAATTGTATAGGTACCTATTTATATTGTTTTTTTATTTACAATTTAAGTCAATTATATACAAGAGATTTGATCAATTTCTGCAGTATTGACCCTTTTTTTGTGTTAATATGTTGTTGCGTATTTGTGGTAAGTACCGTAAACTTTTGTTACAAAGTTAAGCCACTATTTTCGTTGTATTAAGAATTAATTATGTATGTATATAATATTAAGTTTAAGATATGTTGCTTCATACATAAAGATTATTAGACTTTAGCTAGGTTAAGAAAACATTTATTTAATAATATTAATTATTAGGAACAAGATTTACAATTTATATGCTTAGTCAATATGTTTTAGTAGACTGAAAACCGAATTATGTAGCAACCTGGGAAATTAGGTTAAGTTATAATGTATAGGATATAAAAGTAGAGAGTAGAGTATTATATATTAATGATATGTGTTTTATTTTATTAAATACGTGTACGTTGGAAGTAATTAGCGTATATGATATATTTAAGGATTACCGAAAACGATCCACTGTTATGCCATCACCAGTAATTATCTGCTAAGGGTAGTTCTTTTAAAGTAAATACTAACTACAACTTCAGAAACTGTATGAACTAAGTATTATCCATTTTATAAGAAAAAGAAAATTGGTGTTCGATTATAAGTTATAACATCGTATAGAAATGTAAGGCTCTAGATCAAAAGTCACATTCTATCATATTTTACCATATGTATTCAAACTATATTCCTGAAAGCACCTATAAATATATATATACTTATACATTTATTTCACTCAAAGCTAAGAAATTTAAATTATATTTATTTTTAGTGTGATGTATCTTTAATGTACAGACATATATAAATCTTTAAATTGATTATTTAAATTATTACAGACGTTAGTTATCTCTTATCATTATAATTCTATTACAATATATTAAACTCTATAAAAAAAAAATCTTTTAAAATGTTTTAAAAAAATTTAATATAATTATAGTAGTAATATCTGATATCGGCCGTATTTTAATATGCAATGCACCAAATCGTTAATTTATTTAATGTGTATTTTAATCGTAAAAGGTTCTTATTGGAAGAATTTGGAAATATTATTTTCAAATTCTAACATTTATTTCCAAGAAAAAAGATTAAGTTATCGGCAATTAAATATTTCAGACAAATAATATTACATTTAATTAATGAATGAAAAGAAATGCATGTCTTCAATATGGTGCTGGATGCCAAATATAAAAACTAAGATCAATTTATTTTAAACGTAAATAAAGTCTCAAAAAAAAAAAAAATAATAAATAATTGTGTCTGTTGAATATTGATGTATCACGAAAATATATTATCAGTGATTAATAATTACTATGGTTACATGATATAATTATACAGTATATTATGTTGATAGAATTAAACAGTAGATATCCGGTTTGTTAAAAATTGTCATAAAAATATACAGTTATTGCAGAATTTGATAGAAAATAAGGATAGGTGTATCTATATTATCATATTTTTTGAGTCATCATTGTATGTAAAAGTAAAGTCCTATTACTCCCAATTATATTATATGTGTATATTGTTATACGTACTCGTAGATTAAATACATTGATACAGTGTGTGTGTGTGTGGAGCTGATAATATGTTAAACTCTATTTTTGTTTATTAGTAATTTATTTTTCAATTATGGTTTATCTTCTGTATTTAACATGATCGTACCTATATACCTAAATACCTATATTATTTACGTTCAACGATAAAAACCCAAAATAGACATTCTATTAGCCAATCATTGGTAGAATCTTTTCCCGACAATTTGTAAATGCTTGGAGGCATTAATATTAATATACAATCGCTGTGAGAAGTTTGGCATTCTATTAGTTTTCGAGAGTTTCAACGTCAGGGTTGTTTGACGGCTTCGAATGGTTTATGTTTTAAGATAGACAAGTTCTATTATTTTGTCGAAATACGTCTATTATATAATACCTATTCTTATTGAGTTCGGTGTAGACGTAAAGGAGATTGGTCGCTTGTCGTATCAGTTTATATACATATCAGTTTAATTTTGTGTAAACTGTATTTTTGTCCGACAAAAAGGATAGCAACCATACCAAACACTGTGTTCATTTTCCAAATGAAAAATACTATATAACCATATCTATAGAAATACATATAATATAAAATTACCAACTTCCCTTTGATCAATCTCAATTATTCTAAAAGTTTATAAAAATATATAATACATTTTCTATACTGTTACAAATAAAATAATTAGTTGTAATCCAAACTAAAAAAAGAATAGTATAAGTACTAAACAATTCTTCAGGCAGCATAAATATTGAGATTTTTTAAGTGCTAGTTAAAATAAAATAATATGATTATGAACTTGTAATATATTAAAATTATTTGTTTGTATACATTTTGAAATCTTCCAACAATATCTTATTATTTATATATGTATTGTTTGTAGGTCGGTAATTATAATAATGTTTAAAGGTTATGTAAAACATTTTGTAATAAATCTCATTCTCGCGAATCATGATGTACTTATAATTAAATTACCGTTTACTTGTCCACATTATTCTATTTGAATAATTTTACACTTAACATTGCAAAGACTATGACTATTTTATTATTAGACAGTATAAGCACGTTTACTTAAAATATGTAAAAAACAGTATAAACTAAAAATAAATTACTGTTCTTGAAAAAAAAAGTAGGACTTTAAATTTTTAACTTACTTCGTTTGATTCAATTGAGTAGGTACAAGCATTAGGTACATTATTATGTATGATGTATATATTTTAGGGTTAGTGTGGGTATTTGTAATTAACTATTGAAATGAAAATATTAAATCTCTATTAATCAAAACAAACATAGTAGAATATTATGAGTAGACGTTATATTGATGATGATTATGCGTGTGTATTGTTATTGTAACGCGTATATATATATATATATATATATATAGTTGTATTAACTATGCATCAATTATTATATATATATAATGTATACCACAAGTACACTGCGATAATAATGATTTTAGCACGGAAACGGCTTCTCTCTCATCTGAAAGTTTTCAAATGGAAAGTTGAATAGTTATTTATAGAAAACAATTCCAGTCACAGCTTACAATTCATGCAATAAAAATACCCTTCGAAGTTGCGTAGGAAGGAAAAACCAGAGAGAGTATGACCTTTTCACCAGTTGCGAAATTATATAGAAGCACAACATTTCATTTCAAAAGTTGAGATTCGTAAGAAATGCTCAATCTAACTAAAAAATATGTTATGTCTGCCTCTGTGTTATAAATAATGTACATAATTAAAATAAAATAAATAAAAACAAAGATTGTTTAATAGAAACGTTTGTATATTTTTCGTTTTCAATTATAGCTCCATATTCATGTTTTCATAATTTGCCAGGAGCGTTTTTAAGGTTTCATATGACTTTTTATTTTCTAAAGTATACTTGAAATATAGTATATGATCTTTCTTGGATAATTATTTATGAAAAAAAACCAATGTAATATTTTTGAAAATCAACGAAATAGAAACTATAAATAATATAGAAATTAAATTACATATAATATTATTAGTCTAGGTTTCGGGAGTTGTAGGTGTTGCATATTATTCTACATGCACTAGATTTATAGCAAACCAAGCTATACATCTGTACTATATAATGGCAAAATAAAAATTAAAAATACATATTTTGTATATTTCGTTAATTTTAAGGAAAAATTGCATGTTTCATTGATTTTCATAAGCACATTAAGAACACTTAATATTTTCTAAAAATTCATTTTTTTCTTAACCTATATACTTTTAAATAATATTGAGTATAAAACTCTATTAAAAAAAACTATTTGATTTTGTGCATATTATTAACTTTATTAAATTTTTTTTTCGGAAGTTTTTTTGCTTATTTTACAATTTTATCGTTCATATTTTCATGCATTTATTACCTATTTTAGCACCTATAACTTCTGAGTGAATGCTAAATATAATGGACAAAAATATTATTCGTATGGTTTTCGCGTTTTTCTTCGAACATGTGTTCGATTTTCCAATGCGAAAATGTTTACCTATATATATTGAACATCTAAAACTAACTTTTTTGTTTTTGTTATTAAACAGCATGTATCGTAATCTACTGTATATATTGTGTAAAATAAATAAAATACGAATATCGTTGAATTTAATTTAAAAAATAAAAGTGTATTCCAATACGAATACGCATGGACACGAGTTAAATAAAAATAAGGGTATAATGTAAACACTAGCACGTTGCTACCATTTGTCGAACAAAATAAACAACACAAAACCCATGCTCTTGAACAAATATTTGCGACTTGTATGTGATTAATCCGTAAGTTGTAGACTTGTAGTCGGTATCGTAGATAATAACAATCTTACGGGTGATTAAGTTTAAAACTAATAGATGTGGGCACAAAATACTCGTCAGTTTATAAGCCCACTAGGCCAACTTTCTTAAGTTATAAAAAATCTATCAGGGAAATCATATAAAATGTATACTAACGAGCTTGGAGCTATATATAGAGAAATTATTTCAGTATGTTCTTTGCTGTGTATTTGTTTTATGAGGTTTCATCGTTGAGTACAGTCGCATCCGTTATTCAAACAAATGACTTATCAAAGCATTCAAAGCGTACTAAACAAAATAAAAATGTCATCATGCAATCGCGGCCAATAATATTATTCTTTTTTTTTTACTCCTTTGTTTTATTTTTCGAATAGCGTAAATATTATAAAAGTATAATAATAAAGTAGGTACTTAATATTTAAAATAAATAAATTATATCTCAAATTTCAATCGAAAGCTTATAAAAATGGCTAAAATTCGCTTTATCTTTGTTACCTGTATAGTATGGTGTATTTAAAACACACGAATAAACGATTGTGTATATAGTAGTCAAATATTCACCTATTCGAACTAAAAATAAAACAAATAAAAGCTCGATAACGATCAACCGACCAAATAAAAATATAATAATTGCCATAATGTGCAGTTGTCGGCAATTGACTCGACGACGATGATGATAAGTAAAATAAGTTTCATTGACGGAGAAAAAAAAACGATTTGTCAAAAACCTTGATAGTGTCTGTTTTATATTATAATTATACGCTACAGATATTCAAGTAGTAGGTATATAGAAGCAATATAGGCGGCGGTTCGTCGCGTTTAATGCATTTCCGAGGCGTACAGCATCGTCGTCACGGAATGCATGCAATCAAACGTGTATTAATCAAATGAGACGCGATCGCGGGGCCATTTAAATTATTATCGAAACCGACAGAAAATCGATTTGACAGAGAACGATTTGATCGCAATTGATAATAACAATTTCGTACAATAATAACAATAATAAATAGGTAACGATATCGTAAACGACACGCGTGATGGTTAGGCTAAGTAAATGTACACGAATCGTATATCTATTTATTACGATATCATTATAATCACCACGGCCGTAGCTGCAGTACAGTGATATTATAATAAACATCGGGTTATTCGAGGCCCCGCAATAATTCAAGTCTCCGTTACGTGTAGCAAGTTCCGATAAGTCATAAAATAAATGTGTCGTAATCGCGTGCATATAGGTGTACGCGCGGTATTACACAATTGATTTACAGCGGCGGACTCGGGTCGATCGATCAAAACGAATCGTCCGGCGTGTAACGAGGCCTAAGCGGTACACCCCGCGCGGTCGACCGCGATTGGGATCGATTTTCATCACGCCAACTACACTACAACGATATTATTATCATCATCATCATCATCGTCGTCGTCGTAGTCGTTGTATAATTCAAAACGATTTTTTTTAGCGTGATTTAACCGGGGACTTGGTGCTTTCTGCGCGCGTGCTGCCACTGACTTCGAGGACCACGTCGTTACGTTAATCGAGTCCGTCGAGAATACATAACTGACGTGTTAGTTCAATCCGTCGAGTGAATAACACAATGCCGTTTAAACGCAGAACATCTTTATTCTTAATAAAGCTTCGTCATCGCCGCACCGCATTTCACACTTCCGTATAACGATCTTTTGATTTATATTATTATCATTGTTGTTTTATTTTTTTGCCGCGATTATTATGCACCCCATTGTCAAACGCCGAAGTATGCCGTTTCGTATGGTTTTACTTAGTCATTGTATAATCATATCTGATAAGTTTATCACATTACATTATACTCATCCGTGTATTTTTATACACATAGAACAATAACAATTTCAGTTTTATATTACCGTATAACAAGGTTATTGATTATGTATTTGTTTGTTTGGTTTTATTTTATTTTTTTTATTATTATTAAACTATCATTTCGAAATCTTTTTCGTGTTCATAAATTTCATAAATATCATTCGTCCGTATATGTAAGTACAATTTTATAACCAAAACACTCAATAGTCATTTATCAAAATCGCGTTCAATCGTAAAGTCGGTTAAAACAATCCAATCCTGTATTAATTATCTAATATTAATTGATCCTGTTTAATATCCTAGCGCGTGTTTCTTGATGGCATATACTAATGGACTGAACACTTAATAGTTATTTATGTCGACTGAGAATTATGAATACTCGCTTTTTTTCTCAAAACTGTTCTGAGTTGACCTTGATACAACATTTTTTTTTCTTAAACTTACTTGTAGCGATATTAGTATGATAAATGATAAATGATAATGGTTAGGTACAAGACGCATTTATACCCAACATATATTTTTTATATTAAAATTATTTCCATTAGTCATGTTGGCTATGACATTAGAAATAAGGGAATCAAGTATTCGTGCATTTATTTTTCATAGTATTTTCTTGACATCAAGTAGACTAATATTCATCAAGTGTTAATTTAAAATGTGTATTAATTTCTCGAGGTATGCACTGTGTTAATACATTATATAATGTATATTGTATACTAATAGAAATAATGCTAAGAATGGACGTATCTATGAAAAACAAAATTGGACAGATTATGGGGTCCCATAATTATTGAACACTGATTATTACATAAAAACAATAACATGCACTCAGAATTCACTAAAATCTACGTCAATAATAACAATAATAAATAATTATTTAAATTTTATTCAAATAAAGTTTAGTTTAATATTTATTTATATGATTTCAGAAAAAAATGTATATTATTTTAAATTATGTTTTTATTATCATGTGGTTAAATAATAAAATAGATAATATAAATAAATATAATTTTTTACAAACAATAATAATGGAAAATTTACATTATTGATCAATTGAATAGCTATTGTCTACCTAAACAAGTAAAAAACATTAAAAAACCGTTTTATTTATTGGTCTCACTATCCTGGCATCTCGCGGTAATATTTTAAATTCATCACACTGCTATTATACTACTTATAAACTCAATAAAAAAAAAATAAAATTTTTTATTAATATTCAGAAAATAGATTAATACACGTATATCTATATAATAATAATAATAATAATAATCACTTATACTGATTGTACCACATGTATACAGAGTGTTATAGAATTTTGAAATAAAAAAAGTACACACACACACACACATATATCTATTATAGCTTTGGTATCTACTATCTACCGTATAATGTTCGTATTAATGATTAAAGAGGAATGCCGAAATTCCATTAGCGATTTTCGATAATTATTTTTGTCCCATCGGATCCAATTAGTCCTGTCTCCCTAATTTGTATACGACAAAAACTTCAAATGGCTTTTACACATATATATTATTATCCATTATGCATATATCTACCTAAAGATACATTCTGACGATTAATATATTATATGTCCTGCGGGACGTAACTGTAATAGCTATATATATTTATATAGGTTATATTTATATGCGCCATTATACATAGTACTTATTATTATGCATAATATATGGAATATTAAATGCATAAATGCAGAGCGATAATCTCAGGTTGCATAATATTATCATCTTGAAATTTGTTTGGTTAATACATCGATTACCGAGGAGGTGACGTCCACGACGCCGCGTTATTAAATTTATGAAATTAATATTATGTGCGTAATCCATCGAACGTGTTCGGTATCTAATAAGTATAATAACCGTTTTACACGTACCGTTTGCTGAAATTGTCCTACTAGTTACTGTTTAACACATTTTATTTTATTATTAATGGGTACCTATATTATTATGTGGTTTTGTAATCGGTCCCGATGGTTGTCGACTTCGCGTCTGCTCTCTCGTCCAAAGGTTATTATTATATTATACATTTATCGAGCGAAGATTATTGTTTGACACGTACCAGTCGTTCTGTCGTGAACGCATTGAATCATATTGTGTCTGGTATCATATTATTATTATTATTATACTCGAGCGTCCAACATTATAACCACTCGCGAAGACATAATTGTTTTTCTTTTCTTTAGTAAGACAAGACGACACGTACGTGTCAGTACAGATATCAAATACTATAATTGACTATAAATAACAGTCAGTTGAACGGCAAAATTGGGAGACTCGGGATAGTCGGAATTACATTTTTAAAACGGATTTAAATACTTAGTTTTCGTAATGTTAGTTAGATAATATTTTTAATTTGAATTCTTTAATAAAATTTACTATATAAAAGGTTAATTAAAATAATAAAATAAAATAAAATAATGTATTTTACATTTAAGGTTGTGCGTCTTTAGTTTTTGGAACATTGAACATTTTTTCTATTAAGCATCAGTTAAGTGGTTAACGATATTTATTTTTTTTAAATTTGAACCCTTCAAACTTAAATCACTTTTGTCTGGATGTTGGCCTATTTTACGTGTTTTTTCTGTTTCGTCTGAAGTTACCATATTATAATTTTTTTTTGTTTTACAAGTCACCAAAATATTTCACTGATACTTAATTTATGATTTAAAATAGTTTTTTTTATTTCCACCGTTTCGATGTTAATCATGTTTAAAAAGCAAGTAACGAAAAGACTAAAAATCAAATCCTGGACTTGCAGTAAAAAACGTATTTAATTTCATAAATATATTATTGGTAGACATATTACGATATCCGCTAACAAATAGAATTTTTCCTTTAACAAAACCCAACATAAATAGGTATATTTATTCAAAACTCATGTTTAACCCTTAATAAATAAATTATAAATGTATACAGTTCATTTGTATAATATAACGATAGGTAGTAGATAAGTAGAAAAAAACCATGTTCATGCATTAAATATCAAATGTTTATATGATATAACAATATTTTTTTCTATTTAAAAATATTTTATAGGCCAAATGTCCACAACAATATAATTTTATCATAAATCAAATGGAAAAAATTTTATATTCATGCTGTCATACAAATTTATACTCGTGAATAGTCAATAGACTCTTAATATGCACATAATCGTTGTATTAATATTTTATTATAATATTTATAAAATATTTTTTTCATATGATAATTCCTAAACAAAAACATAAAGTTGATTTGTAAATTAATAATTTACAATATTACATATATCTTTGGGTTTGTTGCGAATATAATAATTATCAGCTTAAACCTTAAGCCTCCAAATCTTTAACTATGTGCTATAATAATTTAATATAAAAACTTTTTCAGATAAAAAGTTACTTGTACGCGTCAGTTCTAAGTGCTTCACTGATTATTGACAAAATTAAAAATGTATTTCAAATAATGTGCCTGACACTTGTAGTATTTTCAAAGGCACTACACATGCATAATTAAATCAATCAATTAATCACTGGAAAACATAATGATTACAGGAAAACGTTAAAACAAAAAAAAATATAATAATTTTTAGCTAAAATTCAAATTATACAATTTAAAAAATATAATATGTTAAAATTAGATCTTTAATGGATAATTTTACTAAGGGCTTTTCTAATCATATATTATTCTGTAATCCCTTATATAAATTTTCATTACTTATATTATTTAAAAAAAATATATACGATTTATGCATAAATTAAATATATAATAATAGTATAAGTGATATATATATAAAAAAATATTTATTTACGAAAACATGCATACACGAGAGTGTTGAAAACCTATCCATTGCATAATTACGGAAGTTGATTTACATAATTGTATTATTCTGAATGAAGTTCGTGAGCTATTTTTTTTTTTTTTTTTTTGGCGGCGAGGCAGACTCATTATGAACTAGAAAAGTGTCAGAAAAAGGCACTAAATATCTTGCTGGTTCTCCAACTTCAGAATAGTGTGATGTGATATTATGTAATGTGATACAAAACAAAAAAAAAAAAATGCTTAAAAAATCAATAGGTACTGTTATTAAAAAACCATATTATAGTTAGTTTCTATAAATTATATACATTATAGCTTTTATTATTTATTAATTTAAATTCCCATACAATCCTTAGGAATTTAATACTTCATTTCTTTTCAATTATACTTGTTGGATAAATTAAGTTTTTATGAAATAAAATTACACAATTTAATAAACATAAAAACAATATAATTTAAAATAATGTTTACATATTAAGAATATGTATATTATATTAACAATAACAATTATGATGTTTATTAATAGAACGTTGAAGCTTGGAAATAGCTGGCGGTAATGAATGGATCTACATACTAATTGTTAGTTAGAATTAGGTATTGCAGTGAAAACGTGTATTTACGAAGTATAATACGATATGATTAAGTACAATGTATTATGCTGTGACAACAATAACTATAGGATAATGTAGTGTTTTGAAACGGAATCATAGACCAAACTATCTAAAACAGATTACGCATTAACATTATGTCATTCGAACAATATCACAGGACCTACGGGTTTATGCTTAATACGTATTCAGAACATTTCAATATGTGTGCGTAAATACGCATTAGTTGTTTGTTACGCAGACGGCGGATGTGTTTACAGAAGAACGGGGATAGACACGATAAAAAAATAATAATAAAAACGCAGTGCGTGCGAGAAATGTCAATTAAAGGTAAATATTATAATATTGAACAGTCGTATAATAATGACAATAAAACGAGCAGTACACGTTGCGTGCGTAGATCTACGAAGGGGTAATTTTTTTTATCGATATTAATAAAAATATAGTACGATTTCTGTTTGTTTAACATTGTAATACATGAGTATTATCGGTATACAATGAATACATTGTGGTATAACGCGAAAACGTTATACGGGACAAAGAGAAGAGGAATTCGCATATTACTTGAATTTTAGGAATTTTAACAGTTCCTCCGCGGGCGTTTTCTCGGTGGGTTACGTGGAATTTATCTCGAGACGAGACTATTTTTAAGCGGATTTGAATTATTGCTGAGCCCATTATGAGGTTTTGTTTTTAGTAAGAAAAGTAAGTTCATATAGCAAATTGTGTACTATGCATGTAAATTCCACCTATTATATCTTTTTCGTATGCAAATTTCAAAGTTTTAATTTTTTCTAGATATAAACGTAACTGATATTATTTTTGACCAATTTAATTATTAATTATAATAAGTTTAAACTAAATTTGATTGTAATGTTAAACATTATCTTTCTCAATTTAAGACTGAAATCAATCACACACCCGTTTAATGTCACGTTATGATTTTTGTTGTTTAAAGTTTAATTTTTGATTATTATCTTGTAGATTTTATTTAGCAGTAATATATTTGTTGAATTGACATTCTGTTTTAATAAATCATGTAAAACATAATATTACATTTTCCGAACTATACGTAACTATAGTTAAAAAATTTACTTTTAATTTTTATATGTTGTTTATATGATCGCGTTTGGGCATGATTTTTTTTTTTTTTTTTGTTAATATCATTAAAATTTAAATTAATTTTTAATAATTTTAAAGTTCATATTTAATTTTTATGTCAAAAAATGTATCAGTGGAATTTACATGTTACAAATATTCAAAAGTATAAATACCCACACTCGCACTACATGATATCTATAAACCGATATTTACAAGTTGTATTTAGGTACAGTGTAACCTTTAAATAGAGGGCACTTTTGATCACCAAAATTTCATCCTCTAAAAAGAATATTTACATTTTTAAAATTCATAAAAGGGTAAATGTATAAAAGAAAAAAATATGCGCAAGATTAAATTAAATTATAATATTAAGTATTTAATGTTTTAACAATACAATCATTTTAATATTTTTTATAGTATTTATTTAAATAAATATAAAAAAATATAAATGTTTACTTTACATAAATATAATTCAATTCAATTTATGAACATATTCGTTATCGTTATACAAGAGTATTAGTGTTTTTTTGTTGTCGTTTTGTCATTATTTTTAAATTAAGATTAAAATATGTGTCTATGAAAAGTAGTGAAATTTTCCCAATTTCCAAAAAAACGTCCATTATTGAGAGGTTTATATTAGAGGGAGGTTTTACTGTATATTATTTTAATATCCACATTGCCTGGAAATCGACGGCTATTTGTGATTCTTAGGCCTCAACGACTGCTGCAGACTCTTCGTTTTAAGACTTTTTTTCTTTAAATCCGTACAATATTATAAACATCTTTTTATTTTTCATTTTTGCTATGTATAATATAACACTCACGTTTATTCAATATTAGTGTTTCATTCTATAACTATGCTCTATTTTAAATAATCAATAAATTATCATAATTTAATGAAGCAAAGTTTCTTGACGTGTAACTGTATAAATGTCACATTTCTTTCGTAAGCATCAAATAGTCTATAAACACTTTCATAATGTGTATTTTACTAATGTAGGTACTTATACACATTAAAACCTAAATACTAAATATATTTATCGAGAGAAATTTGAAATTCAAATTCAAGAGCATATTTTATGCAAACATAAATTCACCAATGTTTGAATTAAGAATTTATAAGATGTTTTTTTTAAAAATGTCTTTATTAAACAAAATATATTTATAATGCATTACAAGCATATTGCTTCCATTATGTGACCATAATTTTTTATTGACTGATATGAGTACGTCATGACCTTATTTTCACCAATAGGTAAATTTATTATAATGTTTATTGATGTATTACAATGATTTAAAATAATATACAGGGCGATACACTAATAATAATTTAACCCCATTTTTCCTTTAATAGTTATAATCCTTAGAATTTTTAAGTATATTCAAGGCCTATATTTTCAAATACTTAAACTTATTGAAAATTTATTAACAAGTGTTCTACGGGTCATGATTGTAAATCTTCAAGCTTTTCAACTGAAAATTATAATATGTATCAATATTTTTAGAAAAGAACTAAAAAAATGTGAACATTTGAAAATGTTAATGGAAGCCATAAGTAGAAGTTCGAATGCACGTTGCACCTTAACACTACCGATTCATTGTTTTTCACTAATGTGTCAAACATAAATACGCGGTAATCGACGCTTTCCTGTGCCATAGTGATAATTAAATGGCATTATCTAACGGATCAAATGAGCTTATCTAAATCTTCCTACTCACATTCAACCTTTAAAAAAAATATCCATATAGTCTTGTCTCTATTCTCATGGCCCACCTTGTTTATAAAACATTTTATGTGCGCTGTAATGCTTGATAGGTATCTAAAAAATGAATCATAGCTTAAATTTGTTCAAGTCTGTTTTACTGTTATTTCCAAACAAATCTTGTAACTTATAATGACGGGGAATAAAAATAATAAACGATAATATTTATGTTATATTAACTATACTTAATGTAAAGTATACTCACAATAATGTTTACCATAATATGTTTTATAATATATTATTGTATTTTTTATCTGTCTGCCTATTTTAGTTCGTAATCAAACAGCTATTAATATATAATATATATTGTATAATATGCGGTTAGCTATATGGTTTTAATCAATTAATAATAAATCAACAATCAACTTCAATGATGATTTTATTTCGCAATTTGAAAAATTTAATTAAATGTTAAAAAAAAAACAATTTATTTTTAGAGTTTTTAAACAAACAATGTTTATATCGATTAATATCCTACATAATTATTAAATTGTACTTTAAAGAACCTAATACATACTTATCCATACTTATTCAAGTATAACTACTAAAATGCGAATTATCGAAGACACACGCTAATGACCAATGATTTCAATTCGCACTCGTATTATTATAATATGATATTTTACTTATGTCTAATGCAATTTAACGAGTTCGTATGCCGTCTATTTCATAAAAATCACGCAACGTCATAAACGGTCGGAGTAACTATATTTTTTACAATATTTTAACCGCGTAGTAATTTATTATAGCGTAATCGTATAAAAACCGTCGAAAACAATAATATATTGCACATCATGTAAACCGTGGAAAAAAAACCACTCGTCAACGATCCGATTAATATATTATACTTAATATGCACAACATCATATTACAAGAGCGCATATAAATTAAACTATATAAACGTCACATTACACCCTTTTACGAGTTCAGCAGTGTGAGGCAGGTGTACGTGCTCCAGGTTACTTTAACAAACGCTATTTGTGGCTATGTTCGCGTATTATTCGTATTGTATCTATAATACACAACTGTAGTTAGTGCGATAATATCAAGTAGACATACACACGTCCGGTCGTTTTGAGTGCGAACACGGTATAGAGGATGTGTACGATTGTTAATTAATTTTTTGAGTTGATGACACTCTCTTTACAGAAATGTGCGGACTTTAACGGTTCGTGCGTAACGCGAAACGGCAAACGAACATAACAAATAATGTTATTATTATTATAACTGTGACTCCCGGGCAACGAGAACATTGCGATTCGCTAATAAAAGTGTGCGCAAAACGCCCAAGAGAAGATTTTCAATACTAAGTTTACGAGTTTATGTTATAATTGTCTCAAACTCTTCTAGCACATAAATATTATTGCTTTTCGGTCGTTTTTATTAATATATATATATTTGACCAAACGTTTATTATTCGATGCATTATGATTATTATTCCCTATATCACATAATTGTAAATTATAATATTATCGCGTTGATTGGAAAATAAAACTCAAAGAGCTACCTTACGGTCTACCGCCGTTCAGTGACTACTCGCGTACCTACTGATGATTGGAAAACGATTAGACAGAGTCATACTTCTTATGTATTATTGCCGCGTGTTTATTTGAGTTGATTTATTTAAGAAAAAAATAATTGACGTGTATGTCTGAAGAGATGGGATCGCAAGTATACTTTGTCGTTCCGCCTTATAAACTTAAGGATCCCTTAAACTCTAAACAAAAGATGAAATTCATGCGAATCTTGAGTGTCAAAAAATAATGTTCCGAACGTAATAATGTATGCGTTATATTTATATAAATGTATCGTTGGGAAATCGTAGTAATGGTTTACGACAAGTAAAAAGATTTACATTTCATACAGAATAATGCGATATATATTATACGATATTCAATGAAACAAAAACTATATTGTGCTTGCTCAGAGTCTCGACTGTCATGCAGAGATTTGTATTCATAAAAAATAAAAATTAAACAGAACGACAATAAGATGTGGGGTATGTCACGTCAGTGGTGCATGCGTGTTTGAGTAAGATGTCAACGTGTATATAAATCCAAATGCGATCAAGAGATGAATGAGTCCCAATGAGGGGTGGAATTTAAAAAAAATATAAGTAGGGCGGTAAAATATCGTAAATGAAAAAAGCAGGCATCTGTATCTCAGGACCGTCACGCGACCTAACATCGCCCCCTCCCCATCCCCAACCGTCATACCAGCACATCTGTCGGATAAGTTATATCTTTATTTTTTTTTTATTTATTAGAAATAAAGGCTCCGACTTTTAGCTCACAATAGTACGATATCATAATATGATTGTATTTCGGTATCGACGACAACGGATTTAAAAAAGCATCCGGGGTATTCTGTTTTGTCCCCCTTATATCCGGACCACGTGGACTTTTTCTATTTTTGAACGTGATCGGATCGCTATAGTGCTATAATATCTTATTATCGCGGTTCTCGGACTCCGGCCGGTGGCCTCGGCACTCTAATATAACATAATGATGTGCTATCATCGTATAATTATTATAAAACATAATATTACGAGAACGACGCAAATGCATAATATGCACGCGTTCGCACACATCGTCCAATAAAGTACACGTGAAACGATATGGTGGATATCGTCGTAACAATACGGGTACAGATCGAGTTGAATTTATGCGAAACCCATCGAAATACGGTCTGGCGTACCGAAACCGCGGTGATAAATGGTAACTCGATCGCACATAATATTGCACACATAAATATGTACACAGTATATATATAATATATATATATATACGTACTCTCGTAACTTAACATTGAACACAACGTATGTATACGTTTTAAATTCAATCGCATGGTATTATAAGGTATATATTATTGTATTGTTACCGAAAGAATAATTTCGAAATAGTACATAATATAATTTATCACGGAGACTGAATAATACGAGTATAATGTTTATATCTATGTACGCACCTATGTGGGTGTACGACTATGTACGTATATAGTATGTGTTTGGATGGGTCGGGCAGCGCCGCAGCCGAGGTTTCCATTTCGTTAAAAGGGTATACTATTTTTATTGAAATTCACTTCCGCGTGGATTTCGCCTTTGCATCCGCTCGCACACGTACAATAATAATAAATATGTTTAGGTATATGATAATGTATATATACACGAGTATATCAGCATGATGTAGTAGTCGTATAGACATCGTATTTGAACTGTGATATTCACACTCAATTAAAGAGGAATAAAAAATGTATAAACGTCACGAATTGCACCAACAGACGAATTGAATAATTTTAAAAATCAAGTCATTGAGTGTATCGAATCATTGTGTTATAAAATCACATAGCTCGGAGTACACGCTTAATAACACCAACAAATGCGACCACCGATGAAATATTTTTCATTGAATTATGTTGGAAATACTGACTGCGGTAACTACCGATAATATATCGTATATACATACTCGAATAAATACTTACGAAAATAAAATTTCAAGTCGACAATCGAACTGAAAACTCTCTCTTCTTGGATCGAGTGATTTACTCAATATATTTCAAACAGGCTACGGCTACGGTATAGATTATGTATGTCTATTGGATACGTACTTTATCTCGGATTTCCGAGTCGTTTAACTGTCTGAAATTCGTAGCGCAACCTTCGTTGATATAGATTTACACTTCACAATGACGATAACGCAGCGTGGACACATATAATTTGTAATTTCTGTATCGCACCTTTGTCATATGTATAGGTATAATACACAGAAGGCAATTGTTGTACGAAAGTAGAGGTAATAACGCGTAGAGCTAACCTCAGTTATACACACATTACATGCATGTCATTATAATGAAACAAAAATCGCGTTTTAATCGTGTCTTGAATAATTGGTTCATCCGATATTTGATTTACCTAATATGAATATTATGTTTTATCCTTATATTATACATACAAAAGAAGAACAGGCATTTTTTATTTTCCGATTTTGTGACGACACTATTTAACTTTTTTTTCAATTGTTTTTCACAGAGTTATTTTAAATACTCTTCAAAATGTCACAACGTCACCCGATTTTTCATTTTTTTTTTTGTTTGGCGGGGAAGTGTTGGGTTGTATTTAAAGATTACAGTTTTTTAGCGTGTCATTTAATTAATTAAACGATTTTTTTTTTCACAAAGTTGTTCAAAAATACTTCTACGAGTAAATCACTCTTATTATTTCATTTATATATATCATTTTATTTGCCATTTCAGTTATAAATATCATAAATTAAGTTAAATTATAAAAATTACTCGTATTTATATTATATGAATAGGCTTTAAATAGTTTAATTACAATAAGAAAACAATTTATATACGAATCAATTATTTAACACACGAGCGAAGCCGGATTATTCAGCTAGTGTTATTATATAAATGTTCAGACACAGTTTTTATTTGCCACGTGATCGAGGTTTGAGAAATTATGGATTGTTAAAGTTTGTATAATGATTAGTATCTATAGGCGTAAATAAAATTAAAAATTTTTAATACTACTAATTCATACGTATTACTAAACAAAATACACAAATATAATAATAGTAATTATTATTATTATTTTTTAGTGAATTGTGTTATATAATAATATTTTTAAAAAGTATACTAAAATAAAAATATAGAATAGTAAACATATTATTATACGAGGAATAGAATAACACCAGCAGCTAGACACACACGCTCACACCCTAAAATACGCAGATACCTACATGCACGCCAGTGTCAAAATTCTCAGCCAAAAGTGTATTAATGATGTCACTGAGCGTGTCATCACTATAATTCTATTAAAATAAAAAAATTAAATAGACTTGAAAATAAAATGCGCACTTGCCGGCGGCATCCTTAATAATCAAGAGAGAGAGAAAGATAAAGAGACCCTATTTGGCTCGTCTAGTTTCTTCGTCAGTTTATTGTATGCACATACAATATCTTTTTTACATGAAAACTTAATTTAGTTTATATACACACGACGCACGTCATCACAAGTTTTCTGTCTAAACATCGTTTAGACATCAAGGCATACGTTCGTAAGATAAGCTGTTCTGTATTATTCTTAACACAAATTACTTCAAAAGTTTATTACAACATATAATACTATGTCGGATTATTATCCTTACACATATTTATGCATCTAATTACGGTTAACAAGCATAAAAATAAAAATAAAAATAAATATATCATAGGTATCTTATAAAATATTTTCTCTTCAAATTTTTTTTAAACTTTTTTTTATTTAAAATATAAACAATTCGATTTGTGCACTTCATCAATGAATTAACTATATAATACTCACAATGAAAACATTTAATGATTGATATATCTTTTTCTACAACTCTAGTAACTACAAAAAAACAATAGTTTTTCAAAAATTAAATTCTATAAAATAATTCATTCTAAATATTTTTCCAATCTAACTGATATTCTTGCTTGGTTGGAGATAATGCGTACCCGATAGTCGTAAAATGTTGAAAATGACTATGGGTATTGCATCTTGGATATAAAAGACGTATACGTATACGTATGTGACTCGCTGATAATAATAGAAGAAATATAATTTCCATTAACCTAATTTTCGATAAAATATTCTTTTCAAAATTAAATATGCCGTACACAACTTAGAACTATATTTGACATAAAAAAATATCATAAGATAAATAAAAAATAAATAAATAAATAGTTATATGTATGGCAATCCGAATAAGTAACGATAAAGTCCTTTGAACCAGTAAATAATAGTCTAAACATAAAACCATATAGTTATATTATAATACCATTATTCGATAAAATAGAATTACATTGAAATGTGACTATGGTCTATGTAGGTCTTTAGGGATACTCAAGGAGTTACTAATACACAATATTATTTATACATAACCTTTATATAACCTTTACAGTTAAATATGCATTGTATTTATATGATCTTGTTTTATTAAGTATTTACGAAAAACGTACTTGAGTTAAAATTATTAAATTATTATTTTAAATGAAACATTGCTAAGAAGTAATTCGATTTATTAAAACACTTTTGAAATCAAACGACGGATTATTGTACTACTGTCTATGCTGCATGAATTTACGTCAAGTTAAATGTTATATTTTAATCAATACTACGCGACTAATTAAAATGGTTAAATATAAGAGTCAATGTGTCATTTGAAAGATGATTGCTGTGAAGGCATTTATTTAAATTTATACTGTGTCACCTTCAAGAAGAATTTAATAAGAACGAGCATGTTTCAATGGTAACCACCACGGATTAATTTATCAATAGAATTTAATTTTTTCGATTTATATAAAAATATTTTGTGCCACATCACTAAGTTATGTTTTATTATTTATGTTAAATAATAACAATTATAAAATATATTTTATTCGTATTACATTTATTAAAACTGAGTGTATTCTACTTCGAATATGATTCAATTACAGCATATTATATAAAAATAATTGTTTAGTTCCATATTCAACAAAAAACTCGACAAATTTTAATTTAAAAAATTAAATTAAATTATGTATCTAAAACACGTATTCGGAATATTAACACTTCAAACTGGCACAATTTTATTGAGTTCACTATTTATCGTGAGGAATCAATTTTCAAGAAATTATAGCTACTTCAATAATGGTTACAATTTAATGTTTTCAGACGCTGGCCATATGTGTTTTATTAGTGAATATATTGGCAGTCGACACAGAAGCGCCACGTACGAAATATTATTATTATTTTTATGTTATGTAAATATGGGTATATATTTGAAAATTTATTTTACCTATATAAAAAAATAAATTTATTGATGTTGATGATAAATTAAACATAGGTAATGATTTCTATCTTAATTATTTTTTTAATATTATAGTAGCTTGGATTACTATGTTCCTGTTTGTTGGATATATGATCGTGATTTGGTTAATATCTATTAATGGCGCGTACAAAGTAAAAGTTTAAATATTTTCAGCTATTTAAAGAAATGTAATAAATGCACTGCAATCTATAGGAATCACAGTACGCGATTTCCACAGCAACTATCTTGTGGACAATTTATATAATAATATGGCTAAAATTGGTAATTTTTTCGTTTATAGATTCACAGTTGAGTAAAACGTTTTTAGTTATCGTTGACATTTCGACTATACTAAAAATATTGTTTATTTTGAAAGGGCAATTTGTCTTGAGAATAGATGTCCAGAAGTACTTTGGTTGTTAAGCAATCCGTGGCAGGAAAAACAGAGAGAATGTAATAAGATTTTTCAAAATTCTTCGAAAAATAACACACGATCCCTATATGAAAAAACTAACAAACCTCAAATACATGATGATATGGTAAAAAGTGAGTCAATAGGTGAAAGAAAACAATTTGCAACTACGATTAGCATTTCAAATTATACAACACTACCATTTTTGATGTTTGAAAAATATGAAAATCAATCTAAAATCGAAAAAAATGAAGTAAAATTAGTGCTTAAAAAATGTATTGAAACGCCTAAAGTACAAATTAACCAAGGATATATGAATGTATCAATTATAATTTTATTACTATATTTACGTAAGTAAAGATTCTTAAAGCCATATCCTTAAATTTATTATAAAACAGATAAAAATATCATATTTTAATTTTACAGTATTATTATTATTTTCTTGGGTGATTCTAATAAGTTATCGAGAAGAAATCATTCTCCAGGCAAATCTCAATAATTCATAAAACACGATTGAATTTTGTTAAAATTATAATAAATTATTTATTTAAATATTTTTTTTTTTTACATTTTATTCATTATTGGGTTCTTGCTCAAATTGTGTTTTAGTAAATGAAATAAAATAAATTATCGATATGCTTATGAGAACATCGATGTTTGTTTTAAAAATATATGCCAAAAAAAAATCCTCTGTGAATTGTGATGAATTGATTATTTTCTTATAAAAATGATATATTATTCAATTTATATTTTGTATATTGCAGTAGAAAATTATATTGAATACACGAAAATGAGTGATCCAGCTGAGTATAATGAATACAATAAACTATAATTCATATTACCCTTATATGTACCTACCTATTAAATTTAAATAAAATAATTTCGGTTATGAATTATATTTTATTTAGAGTTTAGTAAACTACTTATGCATTCATTTAAAAAAAAAGATTTAACTCATATGGATGTATTGTACAGGATGATTCTCTAACTTATGTACAAAATTATACTAATTTTGTATAATTAACATGCTCACGACTAGACTTAACAATATTATTATCGGAGTTCTTCAATTAATTTTATTCGCAAAATGCGATTTTTTGATGTAATGTCAGTTGACATTTCTATCATGACATCGAATGTCGCGTTTGGTTCATGCAATGTGTACTCAGAATACTCAATAGGTACCTATTATAGGTATTTATAAAAAGTTTTTTATATTTTATAGTCATGTTTACGTATTACAAGACAGTAAAGTTTCTTTTATCCATGTCCTTTGATCAATTTACTGAATATATATTTATATAAGGTTACCAGTCATCAGATGATTAAAGAACATTTTATTTATTCCTACCTATAGTTTTATATTTTATAAAACAACTAATGTAACAGAAGTTAGTTACTTCCAAGCCATTGGTCGTGTAGAAGCAATAGCTTATAAGTATTGTATTAAATTAATGGTAATAAGTTATACATTTATGTGAAGAATACGTTGACAAAATATAATAAAATTATTATAAATTAAGATAATAATTTCGGTTTTGTACATTTTAATTTACATAATAGCTAGAATGTATATGGAAGGACTCATCCATGAGTAAGTAGTAAATAACAATACTATTTTAAATAATCGATATGTCATATTTCATATTTTATATAATTAAGAGAATTTAAAAAGAAAAAAATCTATTATATATATATATATATATATATATATATATATAATATAAAAATTGTTTAATAACTCTTTGGAAACAAAAGTAAACCTTGAAGAACATTGGATATATTATATTGATTTTAAATTGTATTAATCAATAAGAATTGAAACATATTTCATAATTTATATTGAGTCAAATACAATTCATTAACAGTAATAACGTATCTCTTTAAATTAATTTATAAAACATATATATTAATAAATAGTATTTACACTTCATCATATTATTTATATTAAACACAAAAAAGTTAAAAAACAAACAGTATATTATAAATTTTCAGTTAATTTATTACAATATATAATATATTTCACCTATTTATTCATTAACTGTCTGACGGATATAGTGTAAAGTTAACATTAATATTTCAAAATATTTATACAGAATATTAAAACTCAATTTATTTCACTAATATTAACATTTATAACTTCTCAGTTACATCATTAATTTGAGTAGATGCTATTATATAACGTATGAAATACTGCTAAAGAACGGCTTAGAAAATGTAGACCTATTGTTTAACTCGAATTGTGCTATAACATAGCACATCATTTACGAAAAACAATTTTAATTAAATGCTCATCTACTTCACTGCAAAAACAAATAATATTATGTAACATAACAAATCTCTTAAATTATTTTGAAAACAGTTGGATAAGTTCTGGTTTCATTTAAACTTTTAAAGTTCTCATATCTTTAAAACAATTCTCTGTGAATGGGGTATTGTCCAAAAAATATTTTTTTATTATATTAAATATCAGAACAACAATGTTTTTTTATAAGTTTATAATTAAGAAATTTTTAAAAAATAACTACACAACCAAAATATTCAGCAAAAAACTTACCTGATTGTTTTGAACGACAATATTTTGCTTGTATTTATTAGTAAATTGTATACTTAATTTATTTAATAAAGTATTTATAATATATGCATTACATTTATACTTAATTTAGAGATTAACATTATTGAGTATTAACCACTTATATATAAATTTATATATTTAAGATGTTAACCGACTATATTTTTTATCTAAATCGTTTCAAAAAATTAACTATATATATTATAATCGTATTATTTTATATTTAAAATGTTATTATTTGCCCATAAATATGATTCATATAAACGGCAAAAATTAACTAATACAATTATACGAAACATTTGACTTTACGAAGTTAAAAATTAAAAAATACAGAGCTCTAGCGTAATGGTTACGAGAATAGCCTTCTTATTTAATTATTGCGTGTAGATGTTAAATTAAAAATGTATGAATTTATATCGAATATTTATATTATGTATTCATATTCTATGAATTCCAGTTATTCTTTGTGATATATACTTTAAAATTTATTTTATAGTATGTAGATAATCCAATTTTGTAGACTACTGTATACTGGAAATTATAAATTATATGAAATACATTTTGATTGCATTAAATACTCTCTTGTACGTCTTAAACTTTGACAAAAACAGATGATTAGGTATTTATAAAATATATAGTATATCCACTATATGTGTCACTGACGTTGCTTTATTTGTAACGTAATACCTAATCAGTAAAAATCCACTTATCGTGTTCTTGCGCACAATATAGTAGATTACATACAAACGAGTACATTTTGAAATATGAAAATTTTAAATACAAACAAAAAAATATAATAAAAACGAATATATTATATACAATTATATTTTAAATACAAATATATACCAGCAATATCAGGCCTTATAGTTTAACGTCTTCGAATCGAATCCCGGATCGACAAATTTTCTATTGGCATTGAATAAGTTATATATTTAAAACTAATATCAACTAATAATTTTTAGTTAACTTGTATATAGCAAAGACATTTTTTTTATAATTTAATAACGAACAAATTACAAATTATTGTCTTTGCTTATTTGTGTCGATGAATATATAATTACACACAAATTAAATTAAGTGCAGTTATTCTAATAAATTAATCGTGAAGTATATCAATACATAAGATATATTATGTTAAAAGCGAAGTAGAAAAAGTTTATAAAGGATATTTTTTATTACAAATATCTAATGTATAGAAACGATCACAAATGGTATTAGTATTTTATACAATGATCAAGATACAGTTTAACAAAATGCTCAAAAGACGAAAATACTAAAGTACTATAATATTACTACTATACAACTATAAGTCTATAACACGTATAATATATTTTAATGATAACATATCATTCGTAGATGTACAAAATTAAATTATAAATTTAAGTGGAATAACTTTCTTCTTGCTAGTTAATATTTATATTAAGTTTTTAAGTCTTGGTTGTAGTAAATTTAAATTAATTTATAATTTAAAATTATTTTGATATGTTTTCTATTTAAACGATTTTCGAAAAACATTAAAATTGTAAACATCAAACAAAATTGAATTCATTTTAATTGTAGTAAAAATAACTTTTCATGAATCTTGTATTAAAAATGCAAGATTTTTATTCACAAAAAAAGTTATGTAAACCGACAAAAACCAAAAAAAAAATATTTGTTTAAAATTAACACAAAAAGAGTCAAAAGTCAACATATTTATTTTAAAAAAATGCTGATTACATATTAATAAATATTTGGCAATAAATTCAAGTTTTGACAGTTATTCGTTTTTACAATAAAAAAAATCATAAACAATTTAGTGGAAAACAAGTTTTGCGTAAAAGTCCCTTCTAAGTAATATTTCGAAATTAAGAGCCATTTTTATTTTTAAGTATCAACTAGATCCAATTTGCTACGAGAGAATTCCAAATCAAGAATCTTTACTGTTCCAAAATTAAAGGCGCACGCATGAAAAAAAAACACTCATAATTGTAAAACTAATACATTTTTGATCCTCTCAGAATATTTAAAACAGATTGCTTTGAACAAACATTTATATTAAGTTTTTGGATGATTTCCAAAATTAATATCTTTAAAATTCAATCAATTTAAATAAAAATCTATAGTATTACAGCTGTTTGTTTAATAAAGACAATATAATTTCGTATAAAGGACGCAACAATTTGAGACGATTGTTTAAATATTTTAGTTTAGTTTGAAGAAGACGTGTGTCCCAATTTCCAATATTGTACATACTTTTTTTGGAATTGGCGCATGGGCGTGTAACTTCTGATTTATTAAGCCTGTTATATAGTTAGTCGGAAACATACTTTAAAAGAGCAAACTTTGCACTAACTGATTTTTCTTCATTCTCTTTCTCTAAAATATGAGCCACAGTGGAAAAGCTTAATTTAAAAATACAAATAAAATTAAATTTATTGTTGGTTATCAACATTAAAATAAGACAAGTAAATTGCATAGTTCATAAAGTGTGTAGGTATATTATGATATATTTGGACGAACATCAGCAAGTTTGAGAATATATCTACACCATTAATATACGGTGTACATAGCCTACTCTGTTATTTAGATGATAAATAAGTTGAAGGTAATAAAATATTTTAACTGAAATTAAGACATTTTATTTTCAAACTAATAGGCTACAAAATATTCCATCAAGTTTTTTAAAATAAAATAATTGTGAAAAACTAAAAGAAATCCATACAGATATAAAACCGGCTGTAGAATTTTCGAAAATATTATACAATGCCATCGATTATTTCATAAGCTCGAAAGATGCATATCAGTACATCCGTTTTGATTTAATCCTGCAGACAAGTGAATATTAGTCATTATAAGTAAGTCATAATAGTATAATGGAAATTTGGGTATGATGGACCATATTTTAGCGATAATATCGTTTGAAACATTTTACTGCTGTTAGTCAAATTGATTGATCAGTATTAGAAGTGGTAGTTTTAGATTCTGAACGAAGCATGAAATATAATTTAATATTTTGATTATCAATGATATTATGTTTATTTTTTTTTTTTTATGTCCATGATAATATTTTTGGAGGTAGAAGAAATAATACGATCATTATAATTTTGTTTTCGGTGACAAATTAAATGTACAGAGGTCATTTTTATTTTTTATACTATCGCATTTTTGTGGATAATTTTTTCTTTTTTTTTTTTTGATATTTTTTTGATATTTAAAGTTATTATTTAAATATTGATTTTACCTCGTTTTTCTTTTTATACACTTTTGGATTTTCAACTACGTTTCATTCAGAATCATTTTTTATTTTACATCGGTTATTTAAAAATAATAATTCATTTTTAATTACTAGTTGATTTTATTATTTAAGATTAGCTGTAATAAATACCATAGGAAACATAATTAAACTTGGAAAACACATAAATTATAAATTTAGGTCTATAAAATTAGTGATAACTTGAACAAAGAAAGATTGTCCACGTTTTCTAAAGCGTTATTAAGTTACAACCATGAAATAAATTATACCATTCTATAAACCATGATGAGATTATAGAAGGTATAATAAGTTAGCATACAAAGTCAAAAAAAGTTGTATGTAACGAGTAACGAGCAATCAAGAGTCCAAAGCATTCAACATGTCGAAAATGTTAAATAATTAAGTTATTTTACACAGAATTAAATTATATTTTTCACATATTTAGTTATCTTAAGATAAATTTACTATCCGTTTCTTATTATATTGTAAATATGTTGTATAATAATACTATAATTTATAGTTATTACTTTTTTTTAACATAAAAATTCATGTTTTTTAAAAATAATTGACAAAAATAATGAACTTAGATAAAAGCTTACTGAATGTTTTACGTAGCTATATATATATATATATATATATATATATATATAATATTGTATTAAAAATAAATCTTGATCAGCAGCTGATTATACAAGCAAACATAATACTAAATTGTAGTGTAGTATTTACTGGGCAAACGATATTTATATTCAAATATATAAATAATGTATGTGTATGTTCTCCATTAAAAATATATTTATTCGATTATTTTTGTGTAACATTAAGCTGAATATTTTAAATATTATCGTTTGATGATGAAAAAAAAAATACTTGAAATACTATACTACACTAAACTTATAATGTTGGATACAGTTTTACTATGACTTACAGTACCTATCTTTTTATTTACATATTGGCATATATAAACGGACGACGACACAATGCCCTGAAATTATATAGTATATTAGAACATAAAAGTACCGTTATTGTTATTTTCTTCAAAAATACACAATTTTAAATCATGTATATTGATATTTGAGATGTTCTGAGTATCAAACTATAATATTTAGCTCATAAAAATGTTTTTCATAAACTCGAAGACATTTATTACAAGCTTATTTTTTTCTCAAAAAGTATTAAATTATACAACATTTTTCTATTATTTATTATTGTAATATTTCAGTAATATAAAACTGTTATCCAGTTGGTGATTAGTGACTTGGTAACACATCGATGGTATTGAAAACAATAACTAATCGCTTCTTAAATTATAATATTTTATTTAATGCAACTGTTATTGTGAATACTCAGAATGTTAAAAACCATATATTATTATTGTATTGTTAAATCGGTTGTTAAATTACATATAGTTTTAAAGACTAATAAATAAAGGTCATCAATTGTAAACTGTGAGTAAGTAATATTTAAACTAATGAAAAAAATAACTTAATAAGTGTAAACAATAAATTCGATGCCAAAATTATTTAAAAACGTATTATACCAAAACATGAACAGTTACGACGTTGTCACGAATTTGTGATGAAAGAGTGCTAAAAATACTATAATTAATAAGTATTTTATTATAAGTGTTATAAATGGCTTAAGGTATCTTAACTCACAAAAATATATCATATTATATAGTATAATATTTAATTTATGGACGGAATTATGTATTTTAATTATAATAATTTTCGTGAGCTCCATTTTTTTTATTTTTTATTTTTTTTTGTCTGAAATTTACTATCTTAAAATTATTTACGAGTTGGCTGACAGAAAGCACTCATAACAGTAACTTTTTTACTTGATTTTAATTAACGATGATTAACTAGGTATCTATAACATTGAAGAGTTAATCGTCTACGTGTAGATTTCTAGGCATATTATATGGATTGAGATCTCTAATAAGGGAGTTTGGGTGGTTAGTTAAACGTGATCGAAATCGTTTATAGAAAGTGATTTAGATATGGATATGTCTATGTGTCTATGTGTATTATTAGAGTGCAAAGTGTGATTGGAGACGCAGAAAGCTGCACCCGTTATCAGGTGGAGTAGTCGTAAAACCAAAATAATTATAGACATAAACAATGCTTTGTGTAGAATTAAATCATGTTTAAGATTGATATTTGTTTTTTTTTATTTAACGGAAAGTAGATGTTTCTGAGTCTTTGGTTGAAAAAAAGTTATTTCACTTTAATGTTATGAGGCTAGTTGGGTCATTTATTAAAAAAAAAAAACACCCAAGTAGCAGACAATTGATGCAATAAGAATAATTATTATGAAGTTGTAGAAAGCTACAGGAGGAAAACGACTTTATAGAAAATAAACGTAACGTATAATGAAAAGTGTTGATTTTGACTCTTCAATTTTAGTGTAACGAGTGGATAATGTGAGGAATATAAAGTTTAATACCCATGTCTAATTTCGTTTTGAAATTAGGTTAAGTACATATTACATACATACATAAATAATTTAATGAGATACGTCAAATATTTTAATTTTACGTTTGACACGTGTAACGTGAGAAAATAACCAGTGATACTTTAGAATGCTGGGACAATAAAAGAAAAATGACTTGAGTGAATGAGATCAAAATCACGACGGGGCTCTTACAGCACGTCCTCTTGATTTAATGGATTATTTCGATGACCCCCATATTTTACAATTCTACTATTTTAAAATGGTTTTTGGTACTTGAAGCAGATCGTTATTAAGAACGATGGTGATCATTTCTTCGACTGTGATTTATATATATAATATAAAAAATGAAATCGACTGATGTTTCGATACACAGTCCGAATCACTTGAGTAAAAAAAATTTGCATTTTTTCATATAAATTATTTTTGTAATTGGGTTGAAAAGAGATATCAAAAATAGGATTTGTATCACTCTTATTTATTATAATATATTAAATAATAATAATGAATAAATAAGCAATGTAATAATAGTCAAAACATAATAATATATGGTACCTTACCTTTCGTATAGAACACACTATGGAGGATATTCGAAGCGTAACATTATAGGTCTCAAATTAATTTAATTATTATGGTGACAATATAAAAAAAAAGTTTCGCTAGAAACGATAACTTGACCGTGCTACAAACATGTTATAAACATTTATTATTGGTTTTACTAGGCGAAAATAAACCTAAATTGTTTTTCTCATTAAGTCATTGAACCGAAATACACCAATCATCCATAGATGAATTACCCATCTCAGTTGGATTTGTCGAAAAATAAGCGAAGAACGCCCACGCCGAATTTCCCATGATCTAAAGTACACTTAAATCAAAATACACAGACCACCGGGTTTTATATTTTTTCTCTAAAAAAGTCTTTGTAATATAACTAATATATAAATAGTATAATATAACGTTGTAAATTTATTTATTTTAGCAATAAACTCTCATACATTATCCCAAAATGTATAAATGCTTTTGAATATATTTTAATAAACTTAAGTTTTTATTAGCAAAGGATGAGTAATAAACTAACATTTTCTGAAATGCCCTTTCATTCTTTTTATCTGAATTTGAAATATTTTTAAATCATTATTACCTACTCACTCAAAATTATGTTTTGATCAATATTTCTTTAAACTTATTTTGCTTAAGAATGGAAATTTAAAAATTTCCTAAATGCAAAAAGTTAAAAAATATAACATCAAAAAAGCAAATTTTTTGTTAATTTTTATTTCAAAAATTGTGTTTTCTGCAAATTATGTAAAAAAAAATTTAAAAAACGTGAAAGTCAATAAACTTTTTTATATAATTAGTGTTTACTGTTTATATAATCATAAAAACTAATAACTTCCCATAGCTTACATATTAAAGGCTGAAACCTACAATCACACAACTTTTATTAACTATATGAACTGGTAGATGGGTCACAGAGGTTCACGACCGTCTGCTGGATCAGCAGATGAATTACAAGCACCGCAATCGCCATCCCGAGTTCTGGATTAAGGTCACGCTAGCGGTTGGTTGGTTTTCAGTGATGTTATAACAACAAATTTGAAATGCAGATAAACAATATTTATGTTATTTTGTTGTGTAAAGGTGATTAAGTAGTATTAAGTCGTATTTATTATTAAATATTATATTTCATACAATTGTATTATGTGTAGTAGGTGCAATCTTGGTAACTAAATAAATAATTTAAATTGTTGGCAATAATAATGAATTACAATAATTTAGGTTACTGCAAATTACACGGAGTTGTTAGTGCTAATATCTAACCCTATTATACGTATAACATTATATATATAGTTTATATTTAGAGAAATATTTCTAATTCACAGACAACACTGTCTAAAATGTATTTTTACTTCATTGTCAGTTATACTTATAATATTTTATATCGGTGTAGAATAAGTTTTAATAACGTACATAATAAATATATTATACAGATAGTCTTAAAAATAAGATAATACACCTACGTAAATGCAGTACATTTTTTTTTTATCAAATTCAAATACTTGAAATTGACCAAATTATGTTTGTATTTATTTATCTATGATTATAGTTATTTCACGAATTGTGATTTTAAAATAAAATTTTATTGAATGTAAAATAAATCGTGTTAATCTGCTATTGTTATGCTTAAAAATAATGTTAAAATTCCATAGAAATAATAGTTAGGGTGTGAGTACCTACGGCTGATGAATATTTATTACCATAAGCACAACTAAATTGATACTAGGGGGAATTTAGCATATTCAATATTTTGCTATTACCCATAAACAACTTTATTAACTCTGTGTTACTTATACTAGTTATACTATTGTAATTATTTATTTAATGCAATCAATCACAAAATGGCTATGAACTAGCTTCACACAAAAAAAGATTTTCAAAATTGTAACTTTAAGTATTGAGAAAGATAAAACAAAACTGATTATATTATTAATACATTTGCAACTGAAGACAAAATAATTGTTTTATTATTATACACAGTTATTTATTATTAATTTTTATTTAAGCAATTGATTATTATCATTATTTATGAATATTATTTAAAGATAATTAAATTAACAATACATAAATATATTAATATATAATTTGGATATTACTTCACTAGTGTGTTAAATAATCGATTCGTATATAAATTGTTTTTTTTATTATACGAGTAATTAAACTATTTAAAGCTTAACCATGTAACATATGATATTTTTTATAATTTAAAAGAACTTATAAAATTTTTAACTGAAATAACAAATAAAATGAAATTGAAAATAATAAGAGTGATTTACTTGTAGGATCATTTGGTACAACCTTGGGAAAAAAATATCGTTAAATTATTTAAATGACACACTAAAAAACCATAACCTTTAAATTCAAACCACCATCTCCTTCTTCTAAAACGAAAAAAAATAAAAATCAGACGACGACGTGGTAACACTCAGAAGAGTATTTGGAACATCTCTGTGAAAAAAAAGTTGAAAAAAAGTTAAATAGTGTTATCACAAAACTAGAATGTGAAAAAGACCTTCTTCATTTATACACATAAGGATAATTTTAGTCGCAGAATTCCTACAAATCTTACGTCGAATTTATATAACAACTTTTTCCCAGAATTTAAATCCTATCTTTTCGGACTATTTTGACAAAAATATACCCAACTCAAAGAGGAATAAAAATAAAAATGTCGTATTTCGAAAATGTTATTATTTGTTGTATAACGAAGAGATATCTATAACGTTAACTGCACAAGTAACTTTCAGCATAAATGCTTAAGCTACATACCTACCTATACCTATCTACTCGGTAAAGTATATTTATTTAATGTTTCTTGGCGTTAATAATATGGAAAATGTTTAACTATTATAATATTATTTATTATTTATTTAACAACTAATAATTAAAGTAACAATAAATAAATGATGGCTTAATTTGTATTTGTTTTCGTACAAAAGAGCTAAAATTAAACCCTTTAAAATAGTTTATATTGACGTCGACATTCATGTCACAATGACGGGTGTACTAAAAAAAAAAAATTTGTACGCGTATCGTATAATAATATCCATTTTATTATTTTAATTTCTAAAACTAATATCAATAATCATTTATTATGTTTCAACTATTGTAGATCGAGGATAGATTTTTTAAATATCCAACAAAATTTATTCATTTTTTCTTCTCAAAAATGTTATATTTGTTTTAATTATGCAATTTGTATTGGTGGTTTTAAGAGTGATATTTCTGATAAAATACTTTTTTATATCAAAAAACATTATTGTAGAGATTTAACCAGTGGATCTAAAAATACAAAAAAAAACATACAGGATAGCCTGTAAAAGATCTAGCCTTTCTTAAAACATGCACCAATAAGTCATTTAAATTTAAACTAAATACTTAAACATAATTTTAAATGGGATATAAGTCTATAGAATATTATGACTTTTTTTTTTGTAAAATACTTTACTTATAAACGAAAAAAGAATCTTTAGTACCTAAGGGGATCTTCAGTATACTTAACCTACCTCTTGTATCCACACTCAGGAACACTGTATAGAAATATAAAACGAATTCACGATGTAAATAGGTTTTTGAGAGAATTTTCGTGTTCATATGTATTTTAAATACTGCCGGTAGTGTATTTATATTCTTTCGTCGTACTTGACATAATGCGAAGTCTTACACGATTTATGCGTTCATGTAAATAAACGTTTATTTACAATATAACATGCACTGATGTCTGAATTGAAACTTGAGGGTATAGTTATAACTTATAAACAAGTTAATGCGTAGATATGTAAAGTAGAAAATGGATCAAAAGATACCGCATTTGGTTTGTTTATTTAACGTTTTATAAATATAAAATAATAAAAGACATTATAAATATTTTATATTAGGTTTAGTTATTATAAAAAGTTGTGTATATCACTTCATCTCAAAACCATTAAATCGCGGTGTAAGAACGATCGTGCAAAATTAAATTTGTATTATTTTATCGTCACAAAATTTCAAAATCAAAAATACCGTTAGTTTTAATTTATGAAGATTTTAATTTTTAGTTATTAAGGTCTGGCATAAATAAGCCTGAAAAAATCAACATTGTATTCAATATATATATAATTTATATCTAGAACTGTATTATGTTTATTAGAACATTAGGTATTATGGATTTACGTTAAGAAATAAATAGTTGTAAGCATTTCATAGTTATTGAAATACGTGTTATTAGACATTACCTACGTTGGTTTTTATCCGGATACTGCAGTAAACCTAGTAAATAGATTTAAAAAAAAAAAATAGTAAAAACTATTCTGGTATTCATTTTTAATCTAATATTTAGAATAAATCTTAATCAATAATTTATAAAAGCTTATGATTTATGACCAAAAAATAATAATAATAGTTTAATCTATCTACTTCAAACTACTTTACTTTAGATTATCATATTACTATGGGTTTTAATAGTTATAATTAATGACTAATAACATTTAATTTTAAATCAGACAAAAATGAGAAAATAATAAAATAACAATAAGTTTGTTCACATAATGAAATAAAAAAGCTATAGTTGGTCACTTATCCGGTTATTGCTGATTTTCATAATATTGTAGAACATGTATACAAGAATATTGAAACTTGAGATATAAGAATACAACATATGATAGTTTATTAAACGGTTGTAGTGTTTTCTAAAAATAAAAAAAAATAGTAAATCCTTTAAAAAAAGTTAATTATATTTTCAATGAAGAGTTTTATAAATTAAACTTAAAGTATTGGATTATTGGAAGTATAATCTCAGAATGGTTTTTAATAGGTCATTTATAAAGTGAATTTATTTGAAAACCTTTAAGACTCTGTTATACTTTTAAAATTATAAATATTTCTTAATCCCTCTAACTACGATAAATTTTAATCCAAAACACATTGTTATACCACTATTTTTTAAGTTTGAGGACAAACATTATGTTCATTTATCTTAGTTTATTTTCGTTCATCCTATTGAACTCGGTGAACAACATTATAACAGCCAACTTCTTTATTAATATAGTTTCTTTTTAAATCAATATTATTTTGGAAAAATATCATTTATTTTTGAACTTTTTGCTCTTTTTTTGAAATAACAAAGAAGAGACTTTCATAGAATTGTATAGAATGTTAAATTGCATATTATTTCATAAAAAAAAGATACATCAACTATGTTTAAATATAATATTTTAATTAAAATTATTTTTTTTACTTTTTTTTTTATTTAATCATACGATTATTATTATATGTACAAAGTCCATAAAATTTGAATATTCTGAGTAAAGCCATAATTTTTTATTTTAATTTTCCACTGTATATTGGACATCCGTAATAACTTGGGGATAACTGATAAAGAATAACATAGGATTTACAATAATGAGTTTTCAATTATAATGTCCATTCATTAAAACTTTTTTTCGCTATCTATCTTACTATTTTTTAATAGTTGTTTTTCAAAGTTTTAAATTCCGAATAAAACGAAATACCATAGCTATTATACATTATGTGTTCCTTTTTATACTTTTTTAGAAAAATAAAAGTGTTTCAAAAGTTATTTTTAGTATTATTTGGTTTAAAGCCCGGTCATATGGAACTTCTTTACCGTATGATTTAATTAACATGGAAAAATACAGTTTAAGATGATTGTCTTTAGGACAATTGAAAAAACTTTACTAAAGGATTTTGTTTCTGAACTATTATAAAAGTGTGACGATAATTGATTTTAAATTCAATAAGGCGACACTTTTAAGATACGAATAAACTGACCTATCTATCGCTACAGTATAATGGTCGGAATTTTAAATATATGCTCAACATAATACGTTTTTTTGGAATTCTCCTATACAGGCTGATTCTTTTATCATTGTACACTCATTATTTTAAAAAGTATTGACTTTTTCAATTTTTTTTTTTCAAAATATTTAGTTTCATACTTTTCTATAACTATATAATATTTTATTTTTTTTCACCTTTATATTTAATAGTGAAATTACTATCCGCTTTTGATTTTCAAATGGCAACCTATAATTAAAATGTCATAAAATAGTAGGACTATTTTTATTATGAATTTTAACGTTCAAGTTATTATTTTTCATTTAACCGTTCGCGAGTTATAGCTGCTCTAAGTTGGGTGGTTTGAGGTTTTCGGGTGTTAGTCACAAAGGTTATTACGGCTATGAGGCATTGATTAGAACACAATTATTATTTATAAAGACCAGTGTCCAGTAGTTCAAGTTATAAATCGTTATCGTTCGAACAAGGACCTAACATCTTTGTAGTTTAATTCGTACCTCCGACTACCAACACGAATACGGAATACGATGCGAATACGAACTATGGACTATCGTGGAGTATGAATGCCACACGGCATCCGTGATATCACAAATTATGATAAACAATAAATCAGATGAAATAGAACTTATCATTTTCAATTTTTAGTGGTTTCATTATGGTTACAATATCATAGTATGAAAGTATCTCCTAAGCCACGTGACAAATGACAATCACAGATAAACTCTCAACGAACCAAACCATTGGGTATTCCCAATAAAAATAGATAATACAAAAGTAAACTTTTTACTTTTTAGTGCTACAGCCTATGCTAATATGCCAAATGTTTCAATGTTTAATTACTAACGTGAAGTGTAAATACGTCATACGCCAATATTCATAATATAATTGAAACAATTATTCTCTAATAAAATATTGTTAAATAAGTAAAAATTATATAATTATGATGGGTAGGTATACGTTTTTTAATGACGTATTTTGTTTAACTATTTATTGAAACCTAAGTTTCATTTGAATTGGTATTACGCATGTGAATAGTACTTGGCAACCTATCAGGAACTTGGAATAATTAATTGGTAAGTTTTACTAATTTTGTAAAAAGCTGTAAAAACTATAATAAATAATAATAATATGTTTAAAATATTTTAATTTCAGTTTTATCAGTTATCTATAAAATTATTGTTCAAATGTATATCAACTGACAATATTATTGATCTATTATGCATTATTCATAAGTTAATAATACATAGCTTGTTTTGAAATCAAGTTGCATTGTAACTATACAGCTATTGGCTCCAATTAATATTCGTTGCATACTAAAATTCTAAGATGATTACATACATGTACTAAGAATATTCTTGGACAGATAACTTGAAGAATATATATGTTATACTACAATTGTATTCAGAAAAATTGAGAACAATGTGAAAACTAAAAAAAATACAGTTAAAATAATATATTGGATTTTAATATTTTAACATGGAATAATATCAATTATAGGTATGTATAAATATTTTTTATTTGTAACATTAATACATTTTACAAGCAAGTTATTAGGTTTTTACTGTCTTTTTTTTAATTAAAAATGATAAAAACATATTGTAAGTGCTAATGTACTGTGATTTTAATACTTCATATGCAGTTAAATTAAATATGGGGCAGCAACATCATTCATTAAAACTTAAATGATAGGTAACTTTTATGTATTTAATAATAATAATTAAAAGAAAATAATTATAATATGTATAAATGGAGTAAATTAAATTAATATTTAAAAAAAGAACTTATACGTATGTATATTGTGATTATCATTAAATACTTGTTTACATATACGTATACCCAATTTTAATATTAAATATTAAAATAAATATATTTTTAAAATTATATTTATTACTTAGTAATATGCGAAATATTGACATTTTTTTTTGTAAATGGTTGATGTTGTATCCTATTTATTGGTAATTATTAATAAGTTATTAGTTATTATTATTAAATTTATATATCCAAGTTAATATATTATTAGTGCCACTTTAAAATGTTACTATTGTTCTAAGTTTGGGGTTAATGGAGAGTTTGTTCTGAATTTCTTGAACACGTGTTTATCATTACTCATATTTTGTATAGTTGCAAAATGAAAATTTTGATTAAACTGTGTCATCAAACTTGGAATAGATTTTTATAATCCTGAACTTATAAATAATATTAACATTTTGAAGTAGTCACTAATAATATAAATAAAATTAAGTAGGGATTCATTTGTGACAAGGGCCCGCTTTTAACGCAAACAATTAATTGTAGAATATTAACATATTTATATATTAAAAATATTTATATTGTCTGTCAATATGTTAATGCATATAATTACTTTGAAAATTATATTTAGTATTTAAAGATATATTTATTATGAAAAAAATTGAAATGTCATTAATACAAGGAATTATAAATTTATAGTTGTATAACTGAGCTAAGTTAAAATTATTTTACTTAATATTTATAACATAACATATTGAATTTGTATCTAACAAGTATTGTAACTATCATTACAATATTACATTTTACTTAAGTATATTATAAAATTATATTAGCTATAGAAATAGAATCTATGTATTTGAAAATGTTGATCATATATTTAATTAGAATTATTTTAAGTGTAAAAAAAATAAATTGTGATAAAAATCGGACCATTATGACTTGAAATAACATGTTTAACAAATAACGGTTGTATCTTATATGTATACTTAACTCACGGATTGCCTAATCATTGAGCTTATAAATATGTCTTGTTCCAAAATTAACTGAAATTTACATGAATTCTAACTTATTCCAAAAAATTCAGTGAAATATACATCTGAATATTATAGTTTTAATTGATTTAATGTAGCAATGTTAATGTCCACTGTATAAAATATAAATAATACATAATGGCTAATTTAGCCACAACAATACTTAATCTACTTCAAAACTTAATTATGTAGATTAGGTATTAGGTTATATCCATGAACATCTAATAAACAAAAACAAATAATTTAATTTGTTAGTGCAAAATGTGCTGATTGCTTAACAATAACATTTAGTATTTTAGTAGATATTACTTTTTTTTTATCATTTTAATAAAAATTAATTTATACTATACTTAAACAGATTATGACATTTATATTCATTTTTTTTTACAAATTATAATTATTACTAAATAGTGTATATCTGTATGACCTGTATATAAAATTTATATATTTATATATATATAGATATATATCATCATACATATTAATACTACATAGATAGTGGTAATACTATTGAAGTATACGTATAATATTTTATACATACCTATTATAATTAACTTGTTACTCAATATTTTTCTACTTATCTTTTACATTGTTTTGAAAACAATAATATCTTTCATTGCTCTATAGTTTATAGTTTTTAAACCAATGATGCCAGAATTTCAAAAGGAGAAAGTCGTATAAGAGCTTTAAAATATGGTCATATTTTCAATAAAAAGATGGTATAAAAATTAAGTTTGGACCTCAATACTAGTTTAAACCTACAATCCACATACATATACATATAATTTATTTTGTTGTTTGTACTTATTACTTTAACACATTCACATAGAGTTATACATAAACAAATAATAAAAATTAATGTCACTAAAGAAATACAAAACAATAATATTTAAAACTGGGTTAGCCTAGACCACGGCTGTGGATTGAACTACTAATGATTACCACGGAGTAAGATTTTATTAATTATTCATGATAGTTCCTATAATTAGAAAAAAGTACCGGTAAGATATAGATAAATAGATGGTATTAAAATATAATTTATTCCATCATTCAAACCTGGATTAAGGGGGGGAGGGCATGGTCCCGGCCCATTAAAGATAGTGTGCCCCTGGCGAATGGTACGTTTTATTTTTTTATTAAATTAAAAATATTTGGATATAATAATAATAGTATATTTTACGTATATCAAAAAAAATATGTAAAATTATTTATACAAATAACATTTTTATTTTAGATTCTGAACGAAGTGATGAATGTATTAATTTTACAATAACGTGTGTTTTTTATTAACATATAGTTATAGTATGACGTAAAGTTTAGACATTAAATTTTTATATTAAACTTTGATATTCATTATCTCTATACTCATGGCACCGCATTTACCTATACCGCGGTCATTACTAACGAAAAAGTACGACTTATTCATAGACCTTATACTAGTACAAGGTATATGTACTTATTAAATGTCTTATCAAAAATATTGGTAATTTGATATACCCCTGGTTATTATCTAAATTAGATATAACAATATTTTTAATGTTTATGTTATTACTTAATTACTGGTTTGACATAGTAACTACAGGTACTAAGTTCATCACTGCGTCGATAGTCAATAACGAGTTTATTACATATAAAAATAAGTATCTCTTATTATTTATTACCCATGTGACTGATGGTCTTCAGAAACAAGAAGTATTTTAAAAACCAAAAACCGCCCAACTTTGAAAAGCTATATATCGCTAACTAATTAACGAAAAATACTAATTTGAACGTTAGAATTCATATAAAAAAATAGCCCTACTACTTTATGACATTTTAAGTATAGGGTACCATTTGAAAATCAAACGTTGATCCTGATTTCACCATTAAATATAAAGGTGAACAAAATTAAAATATATAGTTTTAGAAAAGTATGAAACTAAATATTTTGAAAAAAAAAATTGAAAAAAGTTAATACTTTTTGAATAATGAGTGTACAATGATAAAAAAATCATCTTGTATATTAGTAGATGTTTAAATGAGAGCGGCGCGTCGAATAAAACGCACATCAGTCACTTATATATGCCTAGGTATTTATTTTATTTTTCACATTTTTTATACTTCTCCATACTCGTACTAAGAAACCTTTACTACTGTTATTTAAGAGTTTTTGTAAATACCATGTGCAGTATTTAATTCAGTGGATATTTTAATTCAAAAATAATTTATTGATCTAGACTTAAAGTATTCTTAAAATTTCCAAAAATTTAATTTTAAAAAGATTAATTAAAATAAATATTTTTTATGAAAGTTACTTATTATATAGTAAGTACCCTTTTCTTTGTTATTCACCTAAGTTTACAAGTAATTAACTCTTATTATAACAGTAACAATTTTTCTTGTGCATTGTTCCAAAAATGTTGAATATATTTAAAAAAAAATGCTATGTTCTATACTATATTATGATGTACATTGCACATTCAGTTGCGGAAGAACGTAAAATAATATTGGATTAATTTCAAAATTATAGCAAACCTTTTTCATTTTATAAATATTCATTAATTGTATAGCCCTCAAACTTTTAAACAACATGACAAATTATATGAAATTATATAAACTATTAATTCGATATCCTGTAATATGATATAGTAATTACAAGTATTGGAATAATGCACATCTATTGTTTCGATGAATCTCGTTATTAAAAGCAGACTTAAGTGCAAATAAGAATCGAAAAATGTATATTCGTATTACCAGTGTTTATACATACAATAAAATTTAATTAAAATAAAAATCAATTGAAATTTATTAATTTTTTTAGTGTACAGTATTGTTTTAAAGTTAATGAATTTCATGAATTGTTTTTTCTTTATTTAATAAATATTTGTTTTAACACACAGTGGCGCCGAATCCTATTTGTGTTGGTGGTGATAATACTTATACGCCAGTATTAATAGTTTATTTTTGTTCTTCAATTTTGGACTTTGAGATAATAACAGTTAGTCTGATTATAAAGTGTAACGTATAATAATCGTATAAACAGTCAGTATATAATGTTACCTACTTATTTATTATCATTATACGCACAAACAGACACATACACACATTACACGCTCATGTCTTGTATACTATATACATAGTACTCTGTAATCTTCGTGGCATCACGTTATATATAATGTAATAATATCACTCGAAATACATGAAAATTGCATTGCTGATTGTTAAATTAAATAAAATCGTTTTATTTTTTTTAACCTGCAATAATATATCTATCACTTTGATTAAAATAATTAAAAAAATATTTCTAAACATGTATTAAAGGTGTATAAGAGGCAAAGTGTGTGTGTAAAAAAAATATTAGACTCGGGTATCTATATAAAACGTATAATTGTATAATAAAACTTTAAATGAACCAAGCTCCATTGTATTTATTTAAATAAAATGAAAATTATGACAATATATATGACATAATTAAAAAAAAAAATTCAATTATTCTATGAACAAAATAAGCCTCCAATACATTTTAATTTAAAAATGAATACTATTGATTAGATACTACATAACCAAATTGGTTAAACGTTATAAGTACATACGTCTTACGTAAATTATATCGGGAATGTATTATATTATAATATAAGAATATTATTACACAATAGTATTGTTGAAATTAAATAATGGTCATCAACATATCAAACAAAGTAGAATTATTCTTAACGGCAATAATAATATATTATAATATTATCATTACACAAGAAATTATTTGAATAAAATATTTAAATGATATGATAATGTCTATCATAATAATCGTATTTGACCGTTATATTCAGTCGACTCTCACTATAAATTTTATATAATAATATATATTACTTTTATGAAAGTCAACGAATTTTTTTTCAACGAAAATTAATTGTTGAATTCCAAAAACTGTATATTTAATTTTATGTTTATTGATTTAAAAAATAAATCTATTTAAAATTTATCATCGAACTTTCAAATAAAATCAATTAATGTTGCCATTAATATTAATAACTATAAGTATTCTTATGTAATTACACGCATTTTGTGTATTCACATATCTGTCGTTATACTTTTACACTATTTTTACATTTATATTAAAAGTTAGAAAATATACTGTGAATATAATTTCTAAATTGTTTACAATTAATTAAATCTATACTGAATGTATAAGTATTACCTAATTAAATAACTCTACTTTACTATGTCAATACCGAAAATGACTACAACATTACAAGATATTACGTAATTTCTGTATTTACAGTAACGTAATAAATCTTAGAAATCATTGATCATTGTAAATATTTTATATTAAATTTGGCTGGTGAAAAAAAAAAATTATAAATAATTTTATAAATTTATTTAAACTATAACTACCTGATGATTATATCACTTCTAATGATATTACAAGTAAATATTCAATGAGATTATGTGAAATAAATGTTTGCGATAAATAATAGCACTAAATATTTTATAACATGATTTTGTTTTTAAATTTAAATTAAAAAAATTAATAAAATAAAGTACAGAATAGATATTGATCTATTATTAAATAAGTTTAAATTTTGTTATTAGCCTTAAATATTATCATTTTCTATACTTTTTTTGTGTAAAACGATCTTATTTAAACCACTTAATGAAAATTGAACCAATTAATTTGATAAGTATAATTAAATATTTGCAGTAATCCTACATACAGACGTACAGTGTTATTTTTATTGTCGTCTAATATGGCCATAGATAGTTAATGGTTATGTTAATGTATATATAATAATTAATAATATATGATTCACGTGAAACAAAATATGTAATATATTAAACATATAAATTAATGTATGACATAGTTTTTAAAATTCTAACATTTTGGTAATAAACCGTCTTATAAATGATTTATAAAAATGAGTATTAAAACATTTTTCAATCCATTAAATTTAATTATAAATATTATAATCAGAATTTAACTACTGTATCTATTTATTATAATAACATTTATAAACTATTAAGCAACATAGTAATTACATTATATCTATTATTGGTTTTAAAATAGTATACAATTATCATTTAGCTGAATAAACAAATTCTATTTTTAAAATAAAATATAGTGTAACCTCTACATTGCAATTAATTAATGTTAAATTTAAAATTGAATAATATGAAAATAAAACCATTTTAAATATTTAACCGTAACAGTATTTAAGTTATTTACGAGTAAATATTCAAAAGAAACTTTTTACATGAACGCAAAACGCGAATATTGTGCGAATTTGACTTATAAAATGTTAATAATTAGAATACAAAAGATCAGCATTATTTGATATCAGTTAATGCATTGAGGGAATTTAGGTATAATTTTATATTCAGATATTTATTGAAGTGATATAATTTATAAATAATAATTTAATTTTGTTTCTTCTGTTATATTACTTTAGAATCTAAGTATTTTTATATTTTGTATTATGCATGTACACTGTACACAGTTCTATATTAAAGAAATTGTATAAATACTGAGTAAATTAGTATGGATGCTTAAAAAAAAGATATAATATATATTATAATAAATATACGAATAAAATAAAGATTTTATCATTTTAAATCATTTTGATTTAATTTCCTTTACGATTGAATTTTAATAATAATATTAATAAAATATATACCATAAAATTATACTTTTTAAAGTTCAGAATTATTAATATGTGAAAATCAACAAAAATAATAAAATTGTAACTGATTATATTATTATAATACGACGTACTTGAATATGCTGTGGACAGATATCAATAACATTTTTAATCTTATTATGTAAATATTACTTATTAGGTACAAACTATGGATTTTGTAGGAATTTGATATGTTTTTCTGTCAATGTAATTTTAGAAACCAATTTTATTCTTACTATGCAAAATAAAATACAGTTAACTTTGTTAAGCATGTTTTCTAATATTTTAATTAATTTTAGAATTTTTTTTTAAAAAAAAGTGTTCTTAATTTACATATATTTAGAATTTTTTAAAGATCAATCTTTATTTTTAAATATATTATAATATTAAACATAATGTGATGCTAACATTTAATTTTGGTCGTATCTTTTAATTTTTGTTTCATGTAATCCTTATAATTTAATATTATTAAATGACTGAAACCCGTAATAGTCCTAGTTCTAGGTATTATTAAAAAGAATAAAACAAAATTCGTATGTCCAACTATAATTTTTAAAATATTATTTTTTGTATTCCGTTAATAGTTATATAGTAGATTCTTATCATGCTAAATCTGAAGAGAAACTGGAAAAAATTCGAAATATCGAGTTTTATTAAAATTCTTTAAAAACTTTGTATAGGTAAATAATTTGAATTATTAAACGCATAGTTATAAATGTTTAAATACTTAAAGTACTAATACTGCATACATATCATTATACTATAATAATGAATGGTTTAATTTATTTTTAAAAATCTGTAATAACAGTTTGTTTAATATCACTTTTGGTTTTATAAGAATTTAAAAAATTAATTGTAAAGACATTTAATTTATGCTTACTTTCCAATTCACTATTGTATACGAATGATTTCAATTTATTTTTGACTCTCAACGTATGAAATCACAATAATTATACTGAATGTACTAGTTAATTTTTTGTTTTTACCGTAATAAAAATATTATATATGTATTTGAGATAACGAAAAACAATTTATTTAATATCGAATTATCGAGAGTAAAACGCTATTAATGGTATGTAATGTTAATTTCAAGGGTATTTCAATGTAGCTTGATGTAACGAACAATTCGAAATAATAAGAATCTACTGTATATTAAAAAATTATATTTCATACGCGAGTAATTTAATCACGTCAGTATAAGAAGTAAATATCACAAAAACACATCATATTATATTTTTAAAACAAATTGAAAAAAAAAATGTATCCAATTTAGTTGATTAATAATTTAACTATTATGCGTTTTATAATTAAATCAGATAATATTAAGTTAAGATTTATAAACAGCAGAGAAAATAAGATTATACTACTTCTGTTTTTTTAACAACTATTACTCATTCGATAAATAATATAATATCTATCTATTTTATATATAAATTTAAAATCCTATTTGTCTCAGAATTTTCAGAAGAATAATTCTAAAACGAGCAGTGTGATAATGTCTATTTACCACGTTTCAGGATAATTATTAACCAAATTGAATGAATATATATATAATATGTAATGTGATATATCGTCATTTGTCAAGAAGATTGGTTTTAAACAAGGGTGATAGAGACTGGTTAAACAATATACATATTATTTTTAAGATATTATGTTAGCGTTCTATGTACTCTTTTAAATTAAATACAAGTCAATATAGTTCAGCAGGAACGCGTTTTGAAAACCTTCTTTTTCAATTCAAGCACTGAATACAAAATACGTAAATAACAATAAATATACGTAGTGTAAGTACTTTCAGTCAAAGATAAAATATGTCAAATATTGGTGCTAGGGAGAGTGAAAAATCAAAATATCGTTTTATACACCTGCAGCTGTACAAGATGATTCACCAAGTATGCTCACCCCTATTTTTTTCTTTAATAATGAATATATTAATATTTTGATTTATTTAAGTGTGCTTAAAGACCGTATTTTAAATTATTTATATTTTTTATACGATTAAGGGGTGACCTATAATGATGTAAAATTAGTTTTTGCAATGTAGATATAACCAACCCGTTTTTATTGTAAATTATTAAGCAGATGTTTTTTTTTTTTTTTTGAAAATTTCGATTTATTTAAATCCAAAATTCAATTGAATAGTTAGGTATTCTGAATTATTATAATTTAATATACCAAAGATAACAGTCTACAACGATGATTTTATGTGAATATAAAATAAATAAATAATTTAATATAGTATTTATCATAATCTGACAATTTAAGAAAATTATAAGATATTGACAGTTTAATATTGATTACCTTAATTATAAAATTATTGTAGCCCCCATATATTCTAAAATTATTATCATAGACCATTTATCCTTAGTAAATAAAGTTAAATAACTAAAAACTACACTTAAAAATGCCAATATTAACACACCAAATTATCAAAAAGGTCATCTACTATACAATTTACAGACAAATAGATAATTTTCATTTGGAAAAAAGTTGGTACTACCACAAGATATGCCATAATGTATATTTTTTTAAATCATAGAATATTAAATTATATTATAAATTATATATTTTAAATATACTTGAAATGTCTAAAACACAAAATTTGAATTAATTCATTATTAAAATAAAAAATAGCGGTGAGCATATTTGGTGAATAATCCCGTATATTATAATTACACGAGGAATGTAATAATAATAGTGTTATATAACCGTTATAAATTATATAGGTAATACTATTATAAAACCAATAATATGTAGGTGATTTGAGGAACATTATGTCTCCATCAAATTTTACAACTTTTCACTATTTTTTCTCAAGGCCACAGAATAAATTCAAATATAAGATTCAATATTTTATAAGGGGTACCTATTTATTTTTTTATTAGGCCTGCACTTCGTAGAATACAGAACTCTAAAATAAACAAATATTGATTTCTGAAGCTAAACCCATAATTCTATGGTTATTTGAACGATCACTCGTAGTTTGGTGCACATATTATACAAGATCATGTCTTAGAAGAATGATATTTCTTTATAGTATTTCAAGTATCTGTGTATAAAAATAGTAGTACAATATAAACCGTTTTAAATACTATTAAATAAATTTTATAAATAAAAATAATCTATCAATATTAAAAACAAATATCTTACATAAAACGCTATCTTTTACAGCGTTTATATTATATTATATTTTCGTGAGCAGTTATTAAACTCATTAGATTGAAATTTCATTTTAAAATTATTTATTTTAAATAAATTTAATTGTTAAATTTCGCTCAATTATTTTTCGTCAGTTAAAAAATGCCTATTGTAAACAATTGCAAATAGACAATTTTTAATGTCTGAGTTTTAAATCAGAAGTATTCTTATAAGCTACTCCCCTCTATCGAAGTTTAACCCATTCGTTTATAATTTCCCGAAATTTTCTATTATCATGTATTAATAACTATTTTTATTTTGATTCAGACGATGATGGCAGTATTATTGTCCAGCAGTTGACAGTCAAACTTTGAATAACTATGGACAGCGGTAGTGGTATAGTCAACGACACATCCAACAGCACGTTACTCTTAGACGAATATGACTACTCGGAGCGACCGGAAACGTATATCGTTCCGGTACTCTTCGCGTTCATATTTTTCGTGGGTACCGTCGGTAACGGGTCTCTGGTGTTGATATTCATCCGGCACAGGAATATGATCAACGTGCCGAATATATACATACTCAGCCTTGCACTTGGTGATTTACTAGTCCTGTTGAGCTGCATACCGTTCACGTCCACTGTCTATACGGTATGTTAACAATAACCACTTTTTAAACTTTTAAGACTTAACATAATAATAATATTAAAAAAAAAAAAAAAACGATTTTAAAAAATGTGTACATTAAAAGATTATCCTGTACCCAAATTCATAAATTATTGTTATTAATATTTGAGAAAAGTGTGCCGATGTGTGTACAGCGTTTTTATTATATACTGTCAATATCGTAAAAACATTTAAATGCAACGTTTGCGAGTACATTTCGTAATCAGTATCTATTCACAATAGGTATAAATAATTATGCAATTGTTACTAAAAACAATATCGAGAGTTGGTTTGGTTGAAGTACGTGTACTAACGATTGCTAATAGACCAATAGTAGTTACATGACCTATTATTAATAATCTGATTGAAGCAAATGAAACTATATAGACCAAAATTGAATGTTTCTGCACCTCATCTTCAGTATACTATAATTTATATAAATTATAATTATTAAAACATACAACTACTAAATGATTTACGAAATATGAATACGAAATTTAAAAATATATTTTGTATATATATTAATAATGGTTTTTGAATCATAGATTTTGGCTTATAACTTTTTAATTAATGTATGTTACTAAAATAACTTACGTTTGAATTTACAAAACTAGATTAATTAGTTTAATTGATCTTGTGTCAATATTTTGAATGGTTATTATTATTTTTTTTTTTAATTGAAATCATAAAACTATTACACACGTGTATTTATATATATATATATATATAGACACTAGTTATTCTCCTGTACATGTGTATTTCATTGTCTTTATAACATACAAATTTAGTTGCTTAATGTTTTAACATTCAGTGTAAAGCATGCTGATAAATAATATATTTTATTTTATGATTTGATTTATAGATAATATTTCTGACATATCAATGTTATCTACATAGCCGTCTTGCCCAGTGTTGCTTGCATTTTTAAACATTATTTTTATTTTTTTTTTATTTTTTGTTAAATAACCCAAAATTAATTTATTTCTAAAAACCAACAACTTATAAAATTACAGTTTCAATAGAATGAAACTACGAAAAATTGTTGTACTGTTATACTAAATCAACTAAATAATAATTTATAGTAATAACTAATTATTAGTAAAAAGGAAGAAAAAAATGATCTGTATGCACGTATTTGGAAATTAATCAAAAATTAATAATTTGGTTTTTCATAAATTTATAAATTCAGAAGTAGGATTAAAACTTACTCCGCATTTTAATCTTTCATTTAAATACAAAAATCAAAATAATCGAATAAGTAGTTTCAGACAATAATATGCGTAACAAAGATTTAAATTTTCAAATTTAAATGTACATACAAATATGGTCAAAACTAAATTTAAAATAACAATAATCAATAAACGTATGAAAGAATATAATAGCAATAATAATTAAAAAATAAATATATTGTATTATTAACACTAAATCAGTTAGTAGCTACTAGCTAATAATTATAAAGTATACAAATTCTTTTGATTTTTGTTTTCTTTTAAGATGATTTTAATCAATTTAAATTAAAATACTTAATAACAAAAAATGTAATTTAACAATCTTTTAATTGGTTAAATGAGAAAAATTAAAATTGTATAATTAAAATACTTTAATTAAATATTTAAAATGCACAACAGTTAAAAATCAATCTCCGATATTATATTATAATATGTAACCTCAAAAAAGTTTTATAAAAACAAAAACCGCTTACCTTTTTTTTATTTAAACTTTGTTTTACAATTAGTCTTGACAATTAAGATATCTTGTTAAAAGTATATTATAAATTATAATTATATACAAAAAGAGAAACACAACACAATTTATAAATTAAATTATTATTATTATTATATAAAAACAAGATCAATTAATGAGTTTAGTTAAATTATACAACCTGCATAGTTAAATAAAAATATGAAATGATAATATTTTTTTGTTGAGATACAAAAATATTTGGGATGTCAAAAGGGAACAATATGTGGGCAGATTGCAGCGATACATTAGAGTAGAGTGTATCTTTTTTAAAACTAAAAATCTTTCTTATAAACAGTGGCTTAAGCCTAACTTGTGTTGATTCTCGCGTATAAATGTATTATTTTATTTAATATATATTCATAATTTGTCACTCTCGTAGTCATTAAATCATGATAACTTCTTATTATCATTGTATTTCGTTCGGCTTGTTTTTATAAATATGTTACACGGCGTAATGTATAGGTAAAATAGGTACATATATGCACAGAATAATTATTAAATACATGTTAAATATTAATATTATAATATATAATAAAAATAAGTAAATTAAAAAATAATAATATAGTATTATCTTAAAATTTGCATAATGTACATAATTATATTATTTTCACATTAACATGCGTCTATAATCTATATTATATAATTTGGAGTCGATTTTCCTTTCCCGAAATACATGATTTTAATGATTTACATGGTTATATAATATCTGATTGATTAATGGGAAACAGGAGTTGTGTAGTATGAAAAAGGTTAAAATATTATTTTCAATTGATTAGATTTAGTTCTTAACTGGGATTTTATTACCTTTATTAGTTGAAGCTGTATTTACGAAAAATATTCTTCAGCTAACATTATAATCGCATACTGATATTTTTTATTACCAGTCATTAGAACTAAAAAAAAACATCTATTTTACTATAATATCAACACAAATTTAATACTAAATGAGATAAGATATTCGATTCATGTATTTTTTTCGTTTTAATATTGAATAAAGTATTTTTTTGTCGTATGAAATGCACTTTAATATTCGACGATACTAAAATTTAAGACTTCAAAAACATATTATTCTTTCTTATATAATCCGTTTATTAAAACCAAGATGCTTGAATAAATAAACAATTTTTAATTAAATAGTTTTTATCAGGATTTAGCATAATCGCTTAATTTATATTTACATTAAACGGCAATATCAAAAAAAATGTTAAAACCTCTAATAGGTGCATATAAAATAGATTAAATCATAATAAGCCATTGAAGTTCTTCCAGTGAAATAATTATTTATACCTGTGAAACGACATGTCATTTTTAGTTCTTTTTTCTAACTAGTTACTTGAGCGCAATATGTATGTGTATATTAATATAAAAATAAAAGTAAATAATTAGCGTAGATTCCTTATAATCCAACATATAAAACAAAAAAATATAAATGTAATTATATAAAAAAATATATTGATAATTACTATTATACTTATACGAAAATACAATTATTTTTGGAATTATTAATTAGACGATTAATTTAAGAGGCCATATCTGTTTGACAAATTGCCAAGAGGTTCTTATTAATTTATTCCCATTTATATTTCAAATATCATTCAGCGAAAATGTAATTGTATTACGAAGTTATAAAAGTATGTAGCTCTTCATATTTTTAATTGATACGTTTCAAAAGTATTTATGATTAAAAAATATTTTGTCTTTTTTAATATTTGTAGACGGATAATAAATAATTATACTATCAACATTTAAATTCCAACCAATAAATTTAATTTCGAATATAATATATGCCTTTATTCATTATATCAACAATGAAAACTTAAACTTATTTTCTTAGATGAATATTATAAATCATTATTTCATTAAGGTTTTCAATAAATAAGTAATCATTATAACTTTATTATAGTGCATAAAATTGTTTTATTTTTAAATAAATATATACGACTAAGAAATTATTTTATATAATTGTTTTATGAATCATAATAGCTTTTCATAATTTAATACACCAAAATAATATATTTATAAAATGTAATATTTTCTTTTCAACAAATGCAAGTAAACGTTTTTATTTAGTATAGCTGTTACCCTACTATTTTGCTATCACCTGAGGTGTCTGAATAATTTATTACCGCACTATTCAAGTATGTTACTCCTCACCCGTATATTATGATATTTACTATTTACTATATTATTATTTATTACACTAGCAGTCCACAGTTTTCTCAAAACATTTTTACAAGTTATTATATTATATACTTTACTAGGTATTATACATTTTTAAAATTTAATTTAAATTTAAGTGCATATAACTGGTAATAAAGCCGGAAGGTACTTTTTCGTTCGCCATTATTCATAGATCATAGATTTTTAAAATTTTATATTTTATCCGATTATCATATTATAAATTTAAAACTCATGTGTGTGATAATCAATTTTATCTAAAGACAAAATTTAAGCATCTCTGAAAAAAAATAGCTACCGTAGTTTTTTTGCATTAATTTTCACAACTGACCATTAATTATATAATTTTGAAACGGATCACATGCAGTAGGTAGCATTTTTAAAGTAGACATTTTCGTTAAGAATAAAATATTAGGGATCTTAAGATTCAATATTGCCGATAATTTTAATACTATTGTAGTCTTGTGTTCATGATATGACTTACTTAAATTTCGCGAAAATTAATGAGGTATTATAAAAAAAAACCCAGGATTCAATATTAGAAAACTACTTGTGTAACTTTGTTGAATGGAGAACAATACAATCATTTTAGATAGTCTAAATTTAATTGTAGAAATAAATGAAAAACTTTTGTATCCCAAAAAAATAATATTGAGCATTCAATCACAACAATAGATGTTAAGTGGCATATATCGATATAGCAATGAATGTTTCGTTACAAAGAGCGAATACTATAATACCAATCATTAACCATTATAATAATAGACCAGGTTTCACAATGTATTCTGAAAGTTGAAAAGCTTATAAGATTTTGTTGATCCCATCACAAGCATAAAGTTTTATAAGAATAATATTAATTAGGTTTGGGTAAATGTGGTAACAAAAAACGTAGTTCGAAGTACAGATATCACACCTTTTAGAATCTTATATGACGGAATTTATGCGTAGATCAAAATTAAATGATAGTAATATATTATTTTATACGATATTAAATAGGTTGGAGTTGTAATAAATTAGTTTTTATATGCTTTTTGGTATATTTCTTGATTAAAAACATACCATAACATTTTTACTATTTTAATGATTAATGTATTATTGCAAATTTTTGGAATCGTGTAAATGTTAATAACTATTGATTTACGAATAAATGTAAAATCATTAGAAATAATATATTAGTGTACTTGTAAATAATCTATTGTAAACGGATAAAAAGACAATATGGCTTTTTAGAATACCGTTCGATGTAATGTGCACAAACTAGTAGATACCGTATAAAATGCATATACTTATTTAAATTACAACTTATATATATATATATGCGTAGTATATGAAATAATATGTTTTTGAATGAGTTTTAATAAGAACTCATAAAATATTAAACAAATATAGTCATTCGCTTATAACTAAATGATTTATACAATCATTGTTACAAAACTAAATAGAATTTAAATTATAATATATTGTTATTATTTTATATTTTCCAATTACCTATTGGAAATTCTAATAAATTAAAAATACTATACATGAATGGCAATTTAAAATGTCATGACGAATTATATTTTACGTTTGCGTCAATGTAATTATGAAATTAAATGAATAAACTTTTTACATAATAAAAAACCGAATGAAAAGCCACATCTCTAAATTATTAAACTAACTTTCAGCATAGTAAGAGAATGATTTGAGAATTATTTTAATTTTTTGATATCACAGAACAAAGTTATTCATTAATTTTGTGTTTTTCAAACTCAAATAACTCATTTTGCATACAATTGACATCGAATAAGTAAAAATGACATAGCGGCAACACAATCAAAGTTTCCCTGACTTTATAATGAGAATTTGGTTTGTCGACTTCAAAGTTGTATATTTTAACTTAACGACCAGGTCTGCGGTCACCCGCCCAAACTATAAATGTATGTCATTTTCCTATTGTACATACTTTTTACATATACTTGTTGCCGATAAGACAATATGAACAAAGTTTTTAACTTTCACATTTTTTTAACATCCCCAAAATAAAACATCTACATAAAATATATTTAAATAACTAAAAACTATCTATAATTAAATCAAATTTTATTCCGTCTATATTTTCTACGAAAATAGACCATTTTAATGCTAATAATTTTACCGACTATTCCAATTACCGAATAAAACTTCTAAATATTTATTTGAATTCGTCATAAAATTTTCTTGAAAAAGATTATTCCACAATTTTGAAATTGAACTCCTTAAAACTATAATAGAAATCTTTCAAAATTAAATAACTTTAAATAATAAGAATTTTAAAATATTAATAGTATTAGAGAAAAAAAATAATTAATTTTAATAATTAATTTTTAAAGGATATTTTAGGACAGAGGATTGATACTTTAATTATTAATAGTCATATAGTACGTTGTTAACATGTGAGCATGTGGTAGTGCTCCACTATTTTTTATACACACTAATGATCAATAACTAGTTGCTACTCACATATACTTACAACCAATCAGATCAGTAATCCGCAAAGCACGTATTTAAAAAATTTCTTGTATTGAATTTCTTAAACACGGTTGGTATTGGATATCAAATTTCCTTTAAGACAGACATAACTTGACTAAATCTGTCTATAAACGAATATGACAATTTTTCTGGATAAATTAATAATTGGTAATCTATTTTACGTACGTTTACCTATTTCTTTGACATGATTTTAAATCGTTACAATACAACGATTTTTGGACAAAAAATTATATTTTATTAAGGTCTTTTAAATGATATAAAACATTTTGATTTAATTTTCTTGAACAAAATATTATTTGGAGTATTTCGTACTATAAAAATCAAATTTTGGATAAGTAAATTTACTATGCTAATTAAAAGTGTTTAAAGTGTTTTGATGATCTGAATGGAGTGGTACAGGGTTAACCCCGCAAAACGTCGGTTCACTACATTCCGCTCATCATAACTTTGAATACTTATAACTATTATGAACTAATTGCCCGAAATTTTCCGGGGTACTGCTGTGTTACTTCGGCACGCTCATGAAAACTTTAAATGAATACAATTTATTCCGCATAAGCTACTCGTAGAAAACTCCATGTTTATACATCCTAGTACTAGCAAAAATATTCTGCTTCGGACTTGTGATGTAAAAGAAAAAAAAAACAAAACAAACATTTTTCCAAAACATACAGTTAGGTTAATCACAGGTTTTGGTTTTTTTTACAAATAACCGGTGTCGTCTCTGGCGTAGTCGGACGGATCTGCCAGCACGTCGCATTATAATGACATTATCTGTGTACCTATCTGACCTGTGTGTGTGTGTGCGGGTGTGCCGCAGGTGCCGTCGTGGCCGTTCGGGTTGACCATCTGCAAGGTGTCGGAGACCACCAAGGACATATCGATCGGCGTGACCGTGTTCACGCTGACCGCCCTGAGCGCCGACCGGTTCTTCGCCATCGTGGACCCGATGCGCAAGCTGCACGCGTCCGTGGGCGGCCGCCGGGCCACCAAGTTCACCGTCACCGTGGCCGTGACCATATGGTGCCTGGCGGTGGCGTGCGCCGTGCCCGCGGCCACCAACTCGTACGTCCGGCAGTTCCAGTACAACAACGTGACGCTGTTCGAGGCGTGCTACCCGTACGCCGAGGAGCTCGGGCCCACCTACCCGCGGCTGGTGGTCGTCATCCGGTTCCTGGTCTACTACGTGGTGCCGCTGTCCGCCATCGCGTGTTTCTACGCCATGATGGCCCGGCACCTGATCCACAGCACCCGGAACATGCCCGGCGAGGTCCAGGTGAGTGACGCGCGACGCGGACGAATGCCGCCGATGTGGCTATGGCCGCGTATGCGTGCAACGGTTAACGGCGCGCCGGGTCGGCCCGACAGTCGGCTGCGTCTGCATAAACGCGTTTTCAACTCGCATTGGACAAAGAGTGGGCGCGCCCGTCAGACCGAATCGACTCTCGCCTCGGCGGGATTAAGAAACGCGTAATGTGTAAACGCTTCGACGCGAATTGATTATTATTATTTTTTTTTTTTTATCGTTTTCATTAAAACGTGATCATCGTTTTGGTAGTGCACTCCGAGGAAACATTCGCCATTAGCTTTTCACCGTATTTAACATCTGTTCTTGATATTTTAGGTGCACATAAACCCGCCCACCAATACGCATTAGTTGTTCCATATAAACGCGGTGTTATTGTGTTCGGCGAGATCCGCGCGCACGCTGGTCCCGTCCGGCGTGGGTCATCGATTCCTCGCGGTTTCGGGTCGTCGAACTGCGTGCGACGACAGTTTAACGCGCATTTTTTAACTGCTTTCCTGAGCCAAAATACGTTGAGCGGAAAAAAAAATTTGAAATATTAGTTTATTATATTATCGAAATATTCGTCATTTCGAAACGCATATTTTGATCCCTATCAGCAAAAATACCCGCGAATTCAATAGACTTCGTACCTCATAGTCGCGCTTAAACGTGTGCGCGTATCTACAATAATTGTATGTGAGAGAAAATAACGTGACTTTTTTTTTAATTAAAAATGTTAAAAACGAAAAACAACAACCGGCGAGCGCGAAATAAACAAAATAATATAAAAGTGCACAATAGCGTAATTATAAATGTTTTATGGGAGAAGATATGAATATTTTGTAACCATAAACCCGTGGGGGGGGGGAGGCTAATTTATATTTTGTATTTTGTAAGACAACAGTACATAAATACGGCACATGGAGGCGATCTATTCCCCATATCCCCCCCCCGTAATTACGCCCTTGAAAGTAAATACTTCTCGTCCCTATACAGTGTTATTAATTTTGTGATGTGATTTTGTACATCGACCAATGATATATTATTATGACTTTATCATTATCTTAAATCTTCCAATGCTGTACACGTAACACGTTCGAATATGCATAAACTGAATTTTCCCTCTGTAAAAAATAATATTAATATCTCATACTACTAAGCTAAGAGTACGTACATGAATTTTAAGGTATTGAGAGGTATCTTAACGTTTATCTATGGAGGTTAAAAAATAATAATAATAAAAAAAGTAAACACAAAATCAATAATTACACGAGTTTACGTTTATTTATTAGTTTGTTTATTAGATATTATATTTTAGTATATTATATAACGTATATAATTATGTAATAATGGGTGTAAAACTCACGAGCCTCTTGAAAAAATGAAAAATATGAAAAACCAACAGTGAAATATAAAAAAATAAATACATTTTCCCGATTACTATTGTAATTGATTAAATATAAAATATATTAAAATTTGTAACTAAATTATTTTTGTATTATTCATAAGTTTTGAAAAAATTTGAGCCTCATGAATCTATGACTAGAGTCGTGGTTTGGCCACTCCTGTAATACAAACATGAAAATTATCAAATATTTGATTAAAAAAAGTTATTGATGAATATAATATAAACTTTGTGTATAAAAGCTTTATTTTAATTTTAATTAAACTAATTAAATAACTTTAATTTTAAATAAATATTATTTCATTCTGAAGGACACAACGTAGCAATATCTTCTAGAATCATTTGAAATGAATAGCGTCCAAAATTTGGACCTGGACTCAACGGCTAGGTCAATAAATGTTTGTCGATTTCCTCCATTGTTTAAAACGTAAATTTTTTTATTATACTATAATTGGATATCGGTGATAGATGGAAATTTTTTACTAGTGGTCGTGTGGAAAATTCTACAGGAGTACCGCTCGGTATTTCGACGAGGGACGCGTTTCGCTTACTTACATGTAGGATTATAATAGTCCTCTTTTTTCATAGTTTTATTACGATCGGCATTTTTTTTTCTACCACAAAATCTCAAAAACGTGTCTAAAATGTTAAATTATTATTATAGAGCTAAAAGTCATTTATGGGATTATATTTTAGGATAGATGAAGGTTATTGGGATCGATTCTATCGCTATTATAATATGATATACCATATACCTACTTGTCCTACTTCTATTTTTTTTTCAAATTTATTGTCATATATTTATACGCATAAATTCTTAACGCATATGTTTAGTGAACGAATATTATTACGATTATATTAATGTTTACCAAAGTTGATCGCATAAACAACTAAAATTTGAAAAATATACTCAAAACTCTCTGAAATATGTAAAAATATACAAAATAAAACATTTAATAACATAAAACGTGATTTTATTTTACGACGACCCTTATGTACTTGAAACAACAGCGCGTAACGTAATAGATATACCAATAACAGAGGCTTTTTTAAGCGTTCGTTGGAAATTTATATTTGTATCGTGTATTATTTCAAGATGACACAACAGTGATAGTTTTTAAATGAATACAATAAAAAATAATAACAGCAATAATAATATAATTATATAATAAAGATTTTGACGAACTAATATGTATTATGATAATTAAGTACTACTCATAATACAGTAATATATCCGTAATATTAACTGTATAGTTTTAAATATTTAGTGAATAATCCAAATTATATAATTTTATCATGCTAATATCACGAAAATTAAAGAAAACTACACGAAATTTGCAAATAGCGGAATACGTACAGATGTAAAATGTACGCCGGCCTTCTACAATACTTCTTTCAATTTTAACATTTTAATTTAGCAATAATTCAGTGTAGCTAGGTTATAGTCGCAATTAAAATTTTTTTTTTTTAAAGAATTATCTTATAATAAAGATGCTATATGTAAAGCCTGTATTGTTTATCAGAAATGTAGTTTTATAAATTATCATTTCTCTTTTTCTTTTAGTTATAGTAGTAAATATACAATCTGTATTAAAAAAAAAAAAAAAAAAAAAAAAAAACGTAACAAGTAAATATGAAAAACATGTTCCGCAAAAAGCAAAAACCCTTCATAAAATATTTTGTACACGAGATATTTTTTCAGTGGTTAATTTATTCAAAGATTTTTTTACATCAATACCGGGTGCAAAAAAATCGGTGACGTTATCAAACGTTAAAACACCCAATTATTGAAGTTTTAACAATGCGTTGATAAAATAAAGATATTTAAATTATCGCATTAAAAATTGTTTTTGTTCGACGAACCATTTGCTACGAGTGTAGTATTCGACATTAGTTTACCTCACACACATTATATTTTTGCTAAAGCTAGGTTCTGTCACTCTGCGGAAACCATTATTGAAGAGGAAGTATAAATCTACTGAAGTATAGATAAGACGTCGTCAATTTTACAAAGGTTAATTGACCCACTATCAGCTATATATTTCTGCAGTTCTGCGATAAACCCGAAATCCTAATAACTTTTACTACCGACTAGAAATATAAATATATATACGATTTATGATGGTGAAATTTATTTTTTTATGATACGCGATTATTGCATCTTGGCCGTCAAACGTTTTACGTTTGCAACCGAAGTTTAAAAATGATTTTATATTTATTTTTTTTTCCAGACATTTTGTGGTTTTTTTTCTTGCTAGTGATATTACTGTTATATTTATGTTGTGATCCTGGATTACCGTTATCCTCTTCGACGGTCATACGAAAAACTAAATATTATTGTAGGCAACATTATTTACACATTACTATAGGGTTTTCAGCATATTACACAATAATAACGTAATTATTGAATACTTAACATACAACTGTCTGAAACACGTGTGGTTTAAAATTACGAGATAACGATAACCATAATTGTTTTTGGGCCAACCCGGTCGGGAATTTAGGGAATCCTCATATAGTCTATACAATTTAATAGAGTAAATAAAACTGACTTTCAACTGCGCATTAATTAATAAGCCTGTCCCGTCGTGCACTAACGTATACGTATGTATATATACTGATGACCACTTAAGTCTATTAAAGATTGATTGTATGATTTTACACAGTTTGATTTCCTAACTGTAAACATAAACTATAAAATGATATACATATTGGTTTTATAAATTGTGCGAAACTGTCAGAGATATTAAATCGTAAAACTTTTTACTTATCTATTATATTACGTAGTTTCTGTCTTTGTGATACACCTAATATATGAGCTTAAATACTTAATTACCTACTACGTCAGATGTATATTTAAATTTTTCCTTATCGTTATTCGTATTTTATTTATTTTGTGCAGATGAGCTAAAAAAACAAATTTTAACTATACTATTTTTTGTTAAGTTAAATGATTATAATAGAATAAAACTAAAGTTATATTATATTATTTTTTCTTACTTTTGTAGACTATAGAAATTATGGTAGCAATACAATTTTACATTATATTTTGTGATAAAAATATAAATAAAATTATGGATATCTAGTCAGCGGTACGGCAGTTTAGATAGCGTTCAATTGAAAAAATTGTTTTAAGACACAGACGGAATATAAACATAGATTTCAAGGTTTAAATTTTAAATTGTAAAGGCATTTTGGACTTAAGTTTTTTTTTAGAATTATATCAAAGAGCCAAACTATATTTTATATACACAATTATATAACAATTATATATTATATTAAGTAACATGCAATTTAAGTTGTTAAAATGGGTTTAAAAATTATAATTAACAATTTATCAAAAAGCACATTAAATATAAATAGTTAATAAGAGAAATACAAGTATATGTATAACATCTGTTATAGTTTTGGTTTGACCGTAATCCCTGTTGAGGAAAACTATAAGTTTTCAATATCTTCTAGTAGTGCTATGTCTGAGACATTATTTAAGATTATCGGTTATTTTTCTATTTACATTAATCATATAATTTAAAATATTGATTGAACTCTCGAAAGAGAAATTGTGGGATTTTTGATTAAAACAAACAGCCTACGCATTTTAAACTAAAGTTTTCTACCTATTCCAAAAACGGTTAACACAATATTTTTGGTAAAATATAATATTTAAATTTTATAATTCTTACCTTACAAATCGATTGAAGTTTAACATAAAAATTATTAAACCGAAAAATACGTCATCTGATACAGGAATAAGACACCTACATTATGTAATTTAATCTCGCCAATAGTATCATATACCTCATAAGTGCCTTATATATACATTCAATACTGGGATGTGCGCTTGCGTTGTGTATGAACCATATAATAAACTATAAAATCTATGCTGATTTGATAATTTTTATAATAGTGAATACAAATTATGACATTTGCTTCTTGGTAGGTATAACTGTTGATTTTTAAAAAAAAAAACACTTCAAACAAATACTGGGTTTTAAGTTTAAAAAACCTAAAAACAACATTACTGCAACACGCTTTTGAGTCATTTTTGTCTACATACTTACGATTTTTTTTATCCATCTTAGCATTAATAAATAGTCGATTGAGCGTAGCGCCTTGAGCCGTATACATCAGTTCACTTATTCTTATATATACATGTTATTTTCCTTGTAATTAAAAATCATTTACAAATATAGAGTGTTGTTTTATACACAATAATAATATCAAATAGACGAAACGCGTCTGATTGGAAAATACGTTTTGAAGTACCTATATTAAATCCCGACCAGGTAAATTGTAATAACCAGCCGTAAACGTCGAAGAGGTAATCACGATCGACGTTAATCCTACAGAAAAAATACATTTATTAACAAATAAAAACAAACAGTTTTATTGTACACGTTCTTGTTACTGAACAAAATAATATCATTATACTTTCACGTGAGTTATATCGCTATATGATGTATGTATTTTTTTTTTCGACCCATTAATTGTGTACTGCGCGGTGGTCGGGATGATTGGATATCGTCCAAAACATACATAATATATTGAGTTCACGGGCATATCACGCTATAAAATTCCACCGTCTATGTACGCGTGTGCTATTGTGTATACGTTTTTATTAAATATTTCACGCATTTCAAATGTCGAATCCCAATAGCATGTAACGTCCCGCTGAGGAACGTTCGCGGGCAACGACACGACACAAGCAATAAAGGATATATTATTATCTCAAACAAATATTAGAACAATAGACGCCACGGGGTCCATTTGTAATCGATTGCCCTTTGGGGGGTACCTATATACTGTTGACCGTATACATTGCTCGAAATTGGTAAACGGTTGGCGTGTTTATACGATCCCGAGACAATTGCGCGTTTTCTATTTAGAAACGCGTCGTGTGTGCGTCGGATATATAGTATTATTATTGTCTTCGAAATATTGCGCCAAAAAAGCTGTAGCTAAACCATATTGATATTGTATATTCGTGTGAAAATTAGCATCATACGATTGTGCACGGTCCTTATCAAATAATATAACGTTACTCATACGAATTTTTTTAATATCCAATTTATTTCAGTACTTAACACTAAATACTAAATCGATTCATTTTATCCTACTTTATCATCATACGACACATAAAACAAAGGAACTGGCGACTATATATTATGTATATATATATATATATATATACAAAGAAGATTCAAAATTTTAATATGAAAAATTTTTATTTAGAAATATTTAAAATTATTATTATTATTTTTTTTTTTTTTGATTGGTGTAACAGGTATGTAAATTAACCTATATTGTTATAATAAAATAAAAACCAGCAATATTTATTCTAAGATATGTTTATTTATCTATATACGTAAAAGTCAAGGATTTTGTGTGTCCTATAAAGTCAATTTTATTATCGATACTAGAATAAATGTAATATTATATAGGTAGATACAATTTACTATTTCTAGCCGTTTTGTGTTGGATTCAAAAAAATGTGTATGTGTGTGTGTGTAAATTATTATTATTATTTAATCGAATTTTTCAGATTTCCCTGAAAATTGTTCATCGTTCCAAAATCTTATTAAATCCCATAGGTATTTATTTCACATCTCGTTACAATTCAATTATCTTGGATAACAATCAACAATTGAAAAATGGTCTAATCTTTCCATGGATTGGTGATTGTCTCTTAATACGTATTTGTCGTGAGCAAAGCTCGCCAATATAACTTTTATAAAATAAGAAAACACGAACATATTAGTTCTTAATGAGTTGGCCATAAATATTATTTTAGGAAAATCTAATGATACAATTATTTGTTGTGCATTTACAATGTTAAATTTATATAAAAATTCCATCAACGTTTATTAGGCTGATTGCCATTTTGTAGTATAATAACAATTGTGTGGTCTTATAATTTAATTAATCACAATTACAAAGCATTTTTATTATACAACGAAATTCTCTAATAATACAAATAGAATATTTTTGTCAACAATTTCATTCTTTTTCAAATTCAAATAGTATACACAATCCTGTAATGGATCCTGTTAGTATACTTATTCGATAGATGCCATTACTGTTTATTTGCATTAAGATAAAAAAAAAAAAGTTCGTAAAATCCATTAAATACATCTAAATCAAACTATCAAATAATGATTGATATTTTAAAATTAATTATTGGTGAAAATTATAAGGTTATATGATTACTGTTTCATAGATTTTCGATAATCACAACTAAACAACAGCAATTTATTTCGCTAAAAACTTATACCAAAAATGTTTCCGTTTGTTTGAAATTTTCTTATGTTTTTAGCATGGGCACATTATGAGTAATTAATGAAAACATTTATGAAATAAAAAAATAAAAAAAAACTATTTAAACTCTATTATTCATAACCAATACATTATTTGTTTCGCTTAAAATGTACACATACATATATATAGATGTTATAACTATGCAATATACACAGTTTCATAACTAAATTTTAATGTTAATTTAATAAAATATAAAAGATTAATTTAATTGATGATAAATTCTAGTGAATTTAATATTTTATCGTCGAATCAACCTGACTTTTTTGACAGGCTCTAAAACTTATACATATTATTATATTAATTTATTTACTAAAAACATATAAAAAAATTGACGTAAATACGCAATAATTTTTGAAAGTTAATTAATTTTCTAAAATTGATAATTTATTAATAACACAAATCAATAACATATAATATGATAACAATATAAAATAACATAAATAAAATAATTGTTATTATAGTAACATTTTTTAAAAATAATATTTTTTTTTTCAAAAGGTCAATTTATTTTGTTATAATCTTATAAATAAATTAAAAAGTATTTTCTGTCGTTCGTTTTGTAAATGAAATAAGTATATAAAAACGATTTGAACTAAGGTTAATAACTGACATTCTATATACTTACAATAATTGATACTTCTATACAATATTTTTTTTTCAACAATCAAGTAAAGAATTAATTTACTCACATCATACGATACTAACGTGGATCAAATTAATGGTGTAATATTGCACTCAATACTAATATAACTAAAAAATAAAAACAACATTTAAGATCAATAATATTATTAAATGGTTAGCTTAAGGATTACAGTTTGAAAAATGTTCAATTAAGCGGGCGACGCGCGCAAAATAGGCTTTTAGATTAAAAAAAATTCACCTAATGTTTTCACTCAATTTGTAGGGACAGCTGCGCCAAGTCCGAGCTCGGAAGAAAGTCGCCAAGACCGTGCTGGCGTTCGTTCTGGTGTTCGCCGTGTGTTTCCTGCCCTATCACGTGTTCATGCTGTGGTTCTATCTGAACCCCAAGTCCCAGGACGAATACAACATATTCTGGCACGTATTGCGCATCGCCGGCTTCTGCCTGTGCTACAGCAACTCGTGCATCAATCCCATCGCCCTCTACCTGGTCAGCGGCACGTTCCGCAAGCACTTCGACCGGCAGCTGTTCTGGTGGCTCGTCAAGGCGCCGGGCAGCCAAGTCACCGAGTCCAAGAATGGCTATATGCGCCGGAAGAACGGCACCCGAGAGAAGGACCGGACCATCAACAACGATTCGACCACCATAGCCAACGTGCAGTTGAGCACGTTTACCAGGCGGACCGCGGACACGAACCACACCACTACCACGGCTACCACGACGGTGCTCATCTGTACCGGGCTCAACGACGCCAACACTATCATATAGGTACGACGATGACAATAGGCCGTAGAATTGCCTAGTATAGGTGGGACCTTAGCAGTGGTACTGATTTCTGTTTGCAATAGGAGAGTGCGAGAGTTTCATCTACCCCCTCCCCCATATTATTGTGGCAAACGAAAACCCGATAAATTAATCTCGTTTCGTTTTCTGCAAACTAATTTTCACTTCGGATTTTATCTCAATGTGACTCCTGTTTTACTTAGGTACATAACTTTATATTATGTATCCGTGTCAGAAATAGCATAATTTTATAACAAAAAAAAAGAAATGAGGAACTAATCAAAATATATAGTACCTACCATCTATCTCAGTGGCGTAATTTAAGATTTTTATAGATAGATCAAAAAAATTAAATTATAATTTTAAACACGACTGATAAAATCCAAAATAGTAATTGAAAAATCAAAAAATATAAAATACCTACCTAGGTTTTTTTAGAAATCATTCATTTAAAAATGTACGTTTAGTTTTGATAATTCTTATTCAGTTGACATAAATTTTAGTATACTAACCTCTATAGTGTTGAAAAAAATATTTTCAGAAATAAAATTATAGTACTACAATAGTATTAATAATAATATATTTGTTGTACATGCCCGCAAACAAATATTTGAAACTGTGATAGCTAAATAAAACCACTTATTTACATTTAACAGAAGAGGATGAATAAACAATTTCTCGCAGCACTTAAAAACGCATTACATAGGCCAGGTATTATATTATTATATTTCTTCGCACAACAAATATACACACATACACATACTACTTACAACATTCTGTTTACGTAGTATCACATCTTATAAACCGCCAATGCATCTATATTATTTTCGATCTAAAAATGTATAAATATTAATATTATTATTAAGACAACCATATTTTTCTAAAAGGCACGATATTATAAAAACAATAATAGTTATATTTTTTCATCAATGACAAATCCCCATTTTTTCCCCACCACAAACTCAAATGACGAATTCTACGCCACTGAGGTACATATCAAAGGCAATAGGTATTTTATTGGTGAACTGTATTCGGTGATTTATGATTTTAAATTCAAAACATATTCCGCTCTCCCCTGAGGCAGATTAGATATAACAAAAAAAAAAACCTTAAACTTTAAATTACCTTCTAAACTTTTTTGATGTATCAAAAATGATTTCTTAAACTTTGATAAAAATCGTTTGAATTTTTTTTAGTCTATAAGCTACATATAGGTATAAAATAATAACGATTATAAGCACACAATAAATTAAGTATTATTTTGTTTTATTTAAAAAAATTTCCATATCAACATATTGCAGCTATAGTCTCAACATTTTTTAAAAATAAATTATGTTTATATAATGAAAACCCTAAAAATGAGCAAAAAATTATTCAATATTCGTGAACCAAAATTAAATTTATATGTGAGCCACTTTATTGCAACCTATAGAAGTTAAGACACTCTTCGAGTCTCAAAAAATGTATTGATATAACTTTTATTTAAATCATTTCAGTAGTGTTTGAGGTTACCGACGATTAAATCAACATAGTTGAAATATGCACTACTTTAAAATATGAATAAATTTTAAAAAAAATTGTACCAATGATTTTCGTTTATTTTGTAATAGCTACAATAGAAATATTATTAGGATAAATCTCTGTTAAGACCTTTTACATTTATTTTTCATAATATATAACTTACAATATACACACGCTTAAACATTTTATTTAATAATATTGAATTTAAATCAAAACTTCACTCAATTCAATGGACTGTTATCGTCCGAATTTATGTTAATCATACGCTGTGAAACTTATCCAAATGCAAATGACCTCGACGAAATGTGTATCTGCGTGCTTTATGATATTTACATATTATATGTATACTATGTGTAGATAGTAAATAGTATATTTTGATCTAGAAGCCTTCTGCAATTTGTTTTCAATCGTCGTACGCAGTTTATAATGCGTAACGATACATGTTCGGAATAAACCGCTCGATTTATAATGTTTACATAATATAATAATTAATATTGTGTATTTATGTTCTTTATGTTCAGGATATGTTTGCTTTGTGAAATCTGATTAAATGGTTCTTACTAATTTTGAATTTTACGCATTAAAAATAATCCGTGATATTTAATATTTTCATTCTTTTATATAATATTACATTTATAATAACTACTACTTTTTTTAAGTGTTTTTCTTTTATTTTGATAAAAGATTAAGTAGTTTTACCTAACAGACTATAATATTGATAAACTTTTAAAATAACCTAAAACCAAATGTAGTCACAATACCAACGTGCATGATAATAACTTTTTTCATCCTTTTCTTGCATTTTTATTTTATTTATATCGATGTTTTACCTATATAAATGAAGTATTTATTTTTCTTTTATTTAATTGCAACGTCAGCATTAAAAAAATAGATAAGTGAACTTGAATAGAAGTAAGATAAAATAATGTCCCTACTGCAATGCGAAGCGTACTTACAAACCAATAGTTTTGTATTAAACGTTAACGTTTTATTTTTCTGTCAAAAATAATTGTACGTTTTTGACATACAATATAATATACGTACTTTCACCTTTTCATGTCGTTTAACTGTGAATTCGGTCACCTTTAAACAAAAAAAAAAAATACATCCGTAACGATAACAAGCTAATAGGAATTGAAATTCTGTCAAAAAACGGAATTATGATAGTGATAAAAGTGCAAAATATCTGAATTCAATTTCTTCAGTGAAATAGCTAACGACGCAGAAGAGAATATTCATGTTTCGTTTCGAATAAGAGACAGTGCTCTCGACAAGCTCCGAATTTATGTTTTTTTTCATTCCGTTAGCCAAATAATAAATGTATTAAACTCATTTATTTTATAATGATTTTTTTTTTCAAATTTATCATAACAGCGTTTCCGTCCACTTCTACAGGTCTGTATTATTATAATGAATATATTCTCACACAAAATTTTTGAACCACTCAGACGACTTACTATAATGGTGACGACTAGACGACTATTTAAATATAAATATATTATTACGCCCAAGAAATATAGCCAGCACTGCATATTTGTGTAAAATTTAAATTTACATAATTTAGCAGTTATGACGTTTGTGGAAATTGTTTAATTCTTTTTATTTTCTCATTACCATTTAAATTACATGTTATTGACACCTTCCTACATCTATTCTACAAAAGTTAATTTTCGGTGATAATTTTGAGTTTTTTTACGCAGTTGATGATAGGGAAACTATCGTAATTATCTGATTTAGAATTTAGATGATAATCTCTACTATTAAACCTATAATTTTAATAAATACATTTCAATTATACATTATTATTGTTTCATATGGTTTTATGTATTTTACAAATAGACACTGTCGCAACAAGCATTTAACAACGGAACTACATCATTATTCTGGACATATTAGAACATTTCAATTCCGAGAATACTGACATGAATATGTATATTTTATACACAGAGATTTAGTAATTACGATCATCCCTGTTTTATCCTTTAAAAATGAATTTAAGAATTCGATTTTTAATTTTTGTGTATTATTTAAAAAGTGTTCTGTAGTGAATGATGAAACCGACTTTTTTTAAAGCAGTAAAATAATTTTTTTATTAGTATTGAAACAAGAATAACTATATTTTTTTAGTATTTTAACTTTGTATACTAAGAATAATAGGTCCCCATCTTCTCGATAATAAATTAATAACTATAAAAGATATGACAATTTGAAAATGTTAGTAATATATTAATCCATAAAATATTTTATAATTTATGAAGATTGTCTAATTACATAAAATATTTGATCCAACATATCGCATATATTTTTTAATATAATTTATCCCTTAATATCCCTTTAAGTATTTAGATTTTATTTTTAAAACCCAAAAACTTTATTAAAAAATAAAAATAGGTATATGTTTTGTGTCACTTTAAACGCTTAGAATACTATTTTACTAGTATAAAAATCTAAATATTTTAATATAATTTGATCCTTAATATATTTAAAAATACCAAAAATCAGAACTCGAATAAATTCATTATTAAAGAAAAACTTGGGATATTGTGCTTGGTACACCAACTATAATTATCCAGATTTGTTATATTTGTTATATGATTGTGGTATGCACTTAATGGTTGTATATTTAATATTTTTACTGCTTCAATATTGTATATATTTTACTATTATCACGATGTAGAACTATAAATTTAATTTTATCTTGTAACAAATATATTAACACTACCTAAGTAATATATATAATAATATTACGGGGATCGCAAACAGTCCATTTTTTAAGGAATACGTTAATGATCATTAGGGTATATACAACAAACTATTGCGTAACGCCGCGTTGTTTTTTCATTTACAATATAAACTTTTTATTTTTGTAAATTTTAACAATAGTACGATCGTACAGTACGTTCATCGAACACAAAAAAAATATATATTAATTTGTCTTAAATGTCTAGATTTTCACATTTTTAATTTCATATAATGAATATTTTAATTTATACAATTCTAAGGTTTTAATAACAAATTTATAGCAGATTTAAAATAAATATATATACACAATTATTAGAAATTTAAACTCAAGTAGACCTAAAGACAAAATGCGTACTTTTTTGTAGTGATTAATTACAGTTTGCAGTTTCTTATAATTATCAATTATAACGCTGTACAATTGTTTAAGTACAATAAATACATGTAATTATGTAAAAATGTTGCTTTCTATATATTTTGTTGTGAATATTTATTACTATGTTACCTACGATAGCGTTACGTATGTGCTCAATTATTTTAAAAAAATATTTTTTTTTTTCTATGATTATTAACAATCATTAAAAACTCAATGGTGAGCACTAATTAAACAAAAATGTACAACGTCTACGACAAAATATTATCCCCACTTTCTCTTACGCAGCTTAACAAAACGTAAATCCGAATAGCATAAAATAAACTATTATTGTGAAATCTAATGTAGAAAATTCAAACTGTGATAACTTTATTTTATACATGCAAATAAAAAAACCTTCCTACTAAATTTCTATACTTAAAATAATATTTTTATAATATTGTTATGTTATTGGTGTATAAACTCGAAAAATGCTATAACGTATGTACACAATTTATAATTTAACATAGTCTTTCTAGCCGTTATATCGCTTTTACGGTTATGTTAAGCAAATAGTTGTATTTTGGTACCCTATGTTAAAACATTTTAATGGTAAAAAACAGAATATAACATCTGACGTGTATACACATTTCCACGAAAGAAAATAAAATAATGGCAAACGAGTAGCTTGAATGATTTCAGTCATATGTTGACGAATCATTTTTAGGCAAACCCTGTAAGTGACACTTATTGCAATCTAAATTTCCCTACGGATTTTTCGAATCGTATATTATAACATGTATATTTATAATATATATGTATAATAATACAAGTTTAGAGACATTTCACACATTTCAAGACGAACAAGTTTTAAGACTTCTATATAACGTGCTATTGACGTACGTATTTCAATGTTATTCCATTGTATTTACATTTTTTTTCGGTCACAAACAAGAACATTATTTCAAAACACAATATATTACGTCTATTCGTTGACCAAGTTACCATAGGTGTTAGTTGTCACGTTGACACTTGGTTGCATTAAATATATGTTGTCATTCGATATTAGGCGCCATTGTACCAATTTGTGAAATATTGTGCATAATCTATGTGAGGCAAAGCTTAACAGAAATTAACTAAAATTACGCTCCCAGCGATTTTAAAACAAATCTCTTTTATTACTAAACCTCAATACGTGTATAGAATCATTGATAATAATCACTGTGAGTTATGGATTCGGGTACTTTAATTTATTATTCAAAGAGTTACTTTACTCAAATGCGTAAAAAAATATGATATTAAAAACAATGACATTAAATATTAAATAATAATAATAATAAAACAAGAAGAAATTATGAATAAAATACCTGTCAATTTTCTAAACGTAGACGTTTCAGAATTCACAAAAATAAAGTATATTTTTAAAACCATAATATATTGTCTCACTGTTGATGATAATATGCTTTATGTTATATAAAAAGTTAAAATAAATTTCCTGGATTTTTTTATGATTCATAATTTATCTTATGTACGATATCATTCAAATACGTTTGATTTATTTTTAAACCACAACATTTATTTTAAAATAAAAATGTAAACAAAATATTTTTTTTGCATTATATTTATTCTAGTTTTGAAGAATAGAGTTTTAATATAAGCAAACTATACATTGCTTGCTCGTTAAATTATTATTTATAATAAAAGCAAGGACTTTTATACTTTTTAGACTGTATAAAATCATTAAATAGGTTCCTATGTGTTCAAAAATATACATTTTTCCACTATAACTTCTGAAATTTGAATAAAAATTCTTCCAACAATAGTCACACTTTTTATTTATAGCCGAAATTAAAATATGTTTTAAAACATTCGTTGAAACAAATGTAATCATCTTACTGTTTTAGATAATTTAAATCATTTAATAATATTCTCCTAAATTTAAATGTATGAAATATTCAAAATATATACTAAAAATAGCAAAAAATATTTATTCACTTCTTTATTCAAATACTTGATTTATTGTGTACTTATATACCAGAAGAAATTTACCAATGCATGAAAGTCCTTGCTCAATTTATTATACTTAGTAGGTATCATAGAATAAAATGTAAAAACCTAATCCTAAGTATACCAGTTTTTATATTATTTATTGCAAGCATCATATCATTAGCATTATTATAATTTTATCATGTATAATTTTTTACAATTTAGTCATTTTAATAAAATACTATATAAGCAGCTTGGATTAGCCATTTAATATATTTACTATGAAATGTGTAATAATAATAATAAGAAATTTAAGTAAAAATTTCTGTAAATGTTTTATTATAATAACAATAAGCTTGTTAATGATTATAGTAGTTAGGAATTAGTGAATAATAAAAATGTAATTATTTTACATGTATATACTCAAATATTATATTATATTAAAATAATACTTTAATTTGTTTATTTATTTTTTCATACACACACACACACACACATATATATATAATCGCACGCATACCCACATATTATATTTTAAATCAGCTAATTTAGAAAAATGTAAAATAAAATAGATGCTTTACAATGAATGTAGTAAATAATAATTAGTCAATCTATTAATTTATTAATAATTATGTAAAAGATATTGCTCAATAGATTTTATTACCACCTTGATAAACAAAAATGTTGATAATATTTTAGCTTAAGCATCAATTTCCTACATTTCAAAGTAACTGTTATCACTAAAGTATTTACTGAAAAATGTCATGTATTTCAATAAATTATAATATTATTACAACACAAACATTTTAAAAGTAAAAGAACTATTTTATTAATAACGATATTTTACGAGAACCTATTAAACAACTTCACTTATTTTTACAAAATATAAAAAATAATTATGAAGTTTGGGCGTCGAGAAATGGAAGATATGCCTTGAAAAATCAATTTCTCCGGAAATAAAAGACACTTAATCAAAAGATTTAGTACATAGATTAAAAGGCGTGAAATCGATATCATGATGCTTTTATAACTCGACCTTTGAATATTATTATTGGTTACACGTGCTTATTTATAAATATTTTTATGATGTAATTTTTACACATCATGCATATTATTTATATCGTAAACGTATCTTTAATATCATCATGTCTAATATCATATAGGTTAGACGTTTATTCTCAAGCACCTAATAATAATCATATTATTATGTATTTATGTATTTTGTGTTTTCCGTATAATTTTTTTCTATAGGTTATTAAGTATTCCAAGGACAGCAACTGTTGTGACTAAAGTATTACGTAAAAATAATACCAAAACAAGATTAGCCTTCTTCATTTTCTTTTAAATTTATTTTTCTACCTGTACTAATAGTATTTGCTTTATTTAACGCAAAACAAAAAAATTTAACTTATTTATTGTTTATTGTAGATTATAGTTAATATTATATTTATCATAACAATAGACTAACTTTAATGTCTTTTTAAAAAATAGTACTATAGATGTATATATTTTGATATAGAATTGCATTTATCATTTATCTATATGACTATAGCTATCGTGATATCGTTTCAACAGAAGAGATGGTCTATAATTGGACGTATATATAGGTAATAAACAAATAATCATTTATCACTTGGCCGCTTATTGTAAACAATTATTCAACTACTTCCAATATAACTTGGAACATTTAAATACATTGCTATTATTGTCAACAAAATGTTGATGAACTTTATTGTTTACAACTGTTTTTTTTTAATTTAGCAAGCTTGAACAATCCAAACATACAATTTATTATTATAACCCAAATTGATCCAAAATATTAAAATTGTATATTGATATTGAACTCGAACAGAAATTTAAAATAATATTATGTCAACATAAAAATAACAAGATAAACAAAATATATATCCTAATTTCAATAATTTAATATTATTTTTCATTAAATTTATTACTAATTTTTGTTTCATTACAGATTTGATTTTCTAACTAAACTGTTGAGAATTTGGTTAAGTTCAAAATTGTAACATCACTGATCACTAAAAACATTGTTACAAAATTAAATTAAAATACTGTGGAAACAAGTACATATGCCTTTTTCATAACCATGAAGTACGTCTCAGTATCTTTAAATCCACTATATAAAAAAAAATGGATCAGGAACTAATTGAAACATAATTTATTGTAATGTTATATAGAAAGTCGTTATGATTATTTATATTATTCAATAAAATTATATTATTATATTCTCATACTTTTGTATTTTATTTCAACTACACGATCTTTCATATTATAACGCTGTTCATTGGTACACACTGAGTACGTATCTAACTTCCATAACAATTTGTAACCGTACATATATTTTACGTATATTTCCTCGAAAAAAATACGTACTAAGCTATAGGATGCGAACCACTTCAATATCTGTAAATAATTTTGTCTATATTATTAAGCTCAAATCCTCATCCTGATGACTACAATATCTAATAACACTGTCAAATGTCATTGATTATTAAAAGATAAATAGGTGTAAACAGTAGGATTTATTGTTTCAATTCATTACAATGCCAAATATAATATAAGTATTATAATATATTATGTCCAGAGTTAGAAATATTACGTAATTTAGGGACTAAACAAAATAATTCTTTTATCAAACAACTCTTATTATTTTAAAATCTATTAACATTTTAAGAAATTTTTTTTTTTTTTACATAATTTCTTGTCAAAATATAACAACATTAAAAAAATATATATTTATTTTTAATTTTTTTACTTTTTTGAAAAATATGACATACATTTTTAATTTCATATTCTGAAACAAAATATTTTTCAGAGTACTTAAATACATAAAAATGGAAGTTCGTATGAGTGGTTAATTAGTTATAAGTATTTAAAGTTTAAGTGAGCGAAGTGGACTGGTACGGAGATATACCGCTAAATGTTTGCGTACTCCGCTCAAGTGTTATTCAATAAAAGAATCACTTAGTTTATATTTTAGTCTGATCTATTGAATATTTACATTAAAATAAGTAAAAAAAATGCACAATATAATATTTTATACTCGTACATACTTATAAATCAATCATATTATATTTCCACTATAATATATATAGTGTATACCTTGTATATAATTATATGTCTTTTTAAGGATTTCGGAAATGATAATTATAATTGTCCATTATTTATGTCATACTTGTGCATTATTACTAGTATAGTGTATGAACTAGGTACTTTTTAAAATGAAATATAAAATAACTTTTTATAATTATCACCATTAACCACTTGTTTATTTTAACATAGTTGTTAACTCCCACAAGTACCATACTAATGAGTTAATTATAAATTTCGTTGGCAAATTTAACGCTTACAAGCCAAAAGGGTTAAAACAAGGCCAAAAACTTTACCGTTTTTTATTATCACGATAGCACCATAAAAGGGTTATTAGTTTGAAAAACGTGTATTGTCACCCTGTCAAGTCCTATAAGAATAACAAATATTGCAACAGTAAAAAACAATGATAATAGTTATTTATTTAAAACGATACGTCTTTTTATTTTTTAATAATCTTTAGTTACAACTATTTTTCAACCCAATCATATTGTGCAGCAAAATATCCGTTTCGTTAAAAGTATCCAATTTTCGATTTACGAAATATAAAAACATATGGCATATATTTCAATCTAACTAAGGATTATAATTAGTACTATTAATTGTCAATGCTACAATATAATATAATATAATGTAATACATACTGTAATTTTATCATGTAGATATTTTGGACGATTTCCATTAGGATTATAATAATTTTATTTAGTATCACCTATTCGCTATTGCCATTTCATTCCATTTAATAAATAATAATAAATTATTAGCATTAGCTAGGTACATTAATTTTTCAGAAAACAAATTACATTGCATTGCTGAATGCGTTAACCAGGATACTCGGTCACTGGATACTCGAATTATTCATACCTAATCGAATCGATTTGAAATGTTTTAACATACCACACGTGAATTTAATGCGTTTATTTCGTTATTTTATTGTATGTTTGTTACACAATTTTGTTCAAAGTAAAATCTAATCATACCAACCTCAGATATTATATTTTAATTCTTTGAAAGTTTGAAACCATATATTATAATATTATACTCTTACAAACTTGAAGTAGTTTAACGAACTTCCACTAAATCTCCTTAAACTAATTACTTGTCAAACATTTATACAAGTGGTGATGACATAAAGAAACATAAAAGGATATATGTATGTAAATTAAAAAAACTTTATTATTTCTTTTCTTTAAATAATACCATATATGTATATTCCAAGAAAATCAACCAAAAAATAAATCAATTAATTATCTGAACACTTCCACTACAAATTTTAGAAATAAATAATCTCCACGAAACGTTAACTTAACATCATCGTATACAATATATATAATATTATGTTTAGAAAAATAGTGATTGAATTAGACATTAGTTTTTTTTTTATTTTACATAATATTTTGTATTCTGTTTTAACACAAAAAAATCTACTCTAAATATAATTTATATATTATCATTAATTTCCATAGCTACAGAGTTTGTATGAGATCTCAATTTGAGGTATACAATATAGACGTATCTTGTATCATATATTCTTCTTGAAAAAGTTCTCCATAGAAAATCAACATTCATGACGTTATAATATTTACAACACGACATAGCAATACAAAATTAAAACAACTAATATTAATCGATAGGTAACTAGTTATCTAATATGCTAATGTTTCTTAGAATTTCATTATAAACTTCGATAGTTGTAAATCATGATACATATTATATAGATAATATTTTGAAAAACACATAAGCCATATTATGTAAAATCTGTTCAGTTTACATAATTTGTACATACTTATATAACATACGCTGAAATAAGCGTTGTAACACGTCGTAGACTTGCGGTATTGAAACAAAAATAATTTCGAATTTTGGAACGATTGAAGTGATATTAATTGTCTCGGGCGTATACACACACCGCCCACGAGTAAACTTCAACTGTCTGTTGAAACAGACTATTCATTTCAATCTTAACGTTCACAGTAACTTCTCGTCACATTGTGTTCCTCGGCAACAATATAAATATATCTCAAGGACACGCGTTGTCAATTTTTCAACATTGTGAAAAACAGACGACGTCTTCACTACGCTGCGTGCTCAACAGACTGTAACGATTCATAATCAACGATCGCGCAATCGTACTGCTTACACCTGCGTGCAAGACGAATGAAATATTATTGTATGAAAAACGTGGGTATACACTAGGCGAATAATGTATTTCGGTTGAAATCGATTAATTTTCTGTGAAAAATCAGGACATTATAATTCACAAAAACATAATTATTAATTGACGCACGAAAGATCATTTCTGTGTCAAATGTCGTCAATTTTATAATGTTTTTCACTGCTGCGACAAGTGGTATTTATACAATGTTTTTTATTTCAATTATCCAAATTATAGTTTATTATTACCAAGCAAATACTGATAATAACATATAGAATCCACTCCCTACTAGCACAATTAATTATGAGTATACAAATATTATTAAACAATTCAATAATAAAGTATTATTTGTATTTTTTTATATATATATATATCAGGCTATAACAGAGTGTACATACAATTAAAATAATATTTCGAAACGAATATTATAATTATTTTTTGTTTGTCTTTAATATATCCATAAAGATACGATTAATGTAAATACATTTTAATAAACATTGTTCGAAGTTTTAGCCATAGAAATAACTCTACTCGATCTACATATAATGTATTTGCATGTTAGTATACGTAAAGTTTTTTTTTTTTTTGTATTTCTATCGCTAAAACTAAACATAAGATAAACAAAAGCTAAATCAGAAATCGAAATTTTTTTAATTTTGTTTTTACGATCGACGAAGTTCATGGGAGAACGATTTTAGTCGTATTTATGTATTTATATATATATATATGGTACCCAAGTGTATCCCATGAAATTATTGCGACCTGTGAGTATTGTATTGTGTATTACCGTACCGATATAACAATAATATGAACTTCCGTTTTACGCCCACTTGTGTATTTCAATACTACAGTGTTATTTTAATACGACTAGTATTACACTTGTTAAGTTTTTTGCATGTACACACATAATAATATTACAGAACCAAAAACCTGAAATTCGGTATTAAATTAAAACGTATGTAGTCAAAATTCGAGTCGTGTGAAACTGGAACATCTTTGACGGATTAATAATACATAAAGATTAAATAACAGGAAACTCGAAGAATTGAGTAGATACTAAGTTAATAAGTAGCTCTGCTATGTATACTTGTAAAATTGTCAACATTGTCCTTGCGCAAATTTATCTTACTGTTAACTTTTTTACGATATAATATTATTATTAATTTTGTCGTAGATCCTGAATTTGACAAAGCAATTATCATAATGACCGTTTTTACAGTGCTGTGCGACTTTGTTACATTTTAGAAAGACTAAAATTCAATCAAACTCTATTTACCGTTACTTCTAAATAAAATTCTATTTTATATAATTTTCCATATTTAACTACACATTTTCTTTGTACATTCTGATTTATATAAATAATTTATATTTTAATAATTTCAGTTATAGAGATTGACAAAAAAATCATGTGTAATTACTAGTAGAAGTTTCATTTTTATCATTCATATTTAATTTTATGCATTTTTTTTTATATATATATATACCTGTAAATCTTGTTTGTAGTAATAATATTAATGTTACCTTATTTTATTCTGAAATGCAAGTTTCATCGTATATTTTGAAATAATTTTAAAGTATCATTTAGAATATTCTTAGAGCATCTTTTGATAACTTTTAGTCTACAAGTGCACACTTTTTTTTATAGCCCTTACCGATGTCACCCGCATATTTTAAGAGTATCTCGTTTTTGAAAGGCTGTTAACAACATATACTACAAAACATATTTTACACATACGCATTTAACGAACGAGATTGGTTGGATTTGTCTGTCGTTAGTCAACAAAATACTCGTATCTTCTAGCTGAAAAGGAATAAAAGGGGAAAATAGATAGCCATTCTTCTGTATAGTAAATATCGAATATCGGAACATATCATATCATAAAAAAAATCACTGTAATATTTGTATTAAATTTGAATTCAATGATAAATCGATGCACTTTAAAAACGATTCCGAGCGAAGACGGACTACCAGCCTATGTTATTATTTATTTAATACCTATTATAGTTATCTTACAATACCTTTATTGTTATTAACTACAATAATTTATTTTACTATTATCGATATACGGTAAGTGGAATTAATTTTTACAGAAAACATTTCATTTATTGAATTAATATTATTATTATAATTTTTTTTTATCAATATAAATTACAACTTTGGTAACACAACAGAAATTATAGAGTTTTTTTTTATTAGATAATCTATAAATTAAATATTTACTGTAAGTGCAATCACTGTACGAATACGATTATGAAAAGAGTTGGTTAATCAAGTGTTGGTGAAGATTCTTTCATTGAAAGCATTTCAGCGTAGGAAATTATTTAGCTTAACCCGTTACATTTTTTCGTTTTTAAAATGGTTATTTGCTTGTCAAAAAGGTTTATTTTGACTTCTTTGAAATTTAGAAAAACAAAGAAACTTTCTTAAATTTTAAATTCTAACTGTAAAGTGTATACTCGTCGTAGTATGTACTAGGATAATATAGTATGTATTCTATATGTGTCAACACGGATATAGTTTTTAATCGGAAATACATAAACAAGCTTACTGTTCAAATAAATAAATCTTTTAACAACTCTAAAATGTTTGTATTTATTAAAAAGTTTTCCGAGAAATATAAATAAATACTTGCACTAAGACGTTTTCTAGTACAGTAATTATTATAAGACGTCCGAAATTCAAACTACAAGATATATTATTATTTATACCCTCAAAATTAATCATAATTATATAGTAAATATTATCAATAATAATTTACATATTGAAATAACGTACATATATCAGTTAATTATGTTATAACATGATAAGTACGTAAAATAATAGATTTTTTTGTAGCGAAATATTTCTAATTTTTACATATAAATGTTAAAATCATATACTACAATTATTTAATTACTACCTAAAAATAAACTAAAATTATTAATATTTTTATCTTACGTGTATATATCATGTATCAATATTATAATATTATAATATAATAATATTCTTAGTATGTATAAGTAAAGTTTTTAAATATTTAAGTATTGATAGGAAAAAATTTATTCAATAACAAAATTCTTAAGTTATATAATATGCTTTCTTCAACAAATTATTGATGATCGTTTATTAAAAGTGTCTTAAACTATATTATAATATTTTTTACAGATTTCAAAAATAATCTAAAATCAACTTCATAACCTAACAAATGATAAATATTCTATAATTTTTATAATATGGATCACAAGTTACAATCAAATCTTTGGAAACTAAAGAGCTAATGAAATAGTACGCCAAACAATTTCTTCGGATGCTACCATTCTTTATAATTTTACCTTTCATGCCATGAAATCTTTAATTAAAATAATTTCGAACAACATATGGCTATGGTTATGGACTCAAGGATCATCTAAGTTTAATTAAATTAAAACCACCATTCACGTATGCCTCTCACCATTGTATATCTCAAGAAAAATATAAATTTTCATTAATGGAATGTGAATATTGTACATACTTTGATAACACACTAGTATCTGAATGTCTTACATAATTAATACATGATATTTTCACAAAACATATTATAAAACAATTAGTAATGATCTCATTCTCATCTATCTGTAATGAATTAAATTATATTTTTGTACAATAAATAATAATCAATCTTGATTATGATACGTCTTCTGCAATTATAATATTAATATCAATATATCGGTGTTAGTTATTTAAAAACTCTGAGAAAATAGACTGCATGACAGCGGCGGTGTACGTAAAAAGACTATCCATAACTCCGTATGATCTTGATTAAATAATAATCATAATATAATGATTAATTATTTTATCATTAATTCGCTCAATTATTTTCACAACACGTTATCAAAAAAAATAATAATGATAATAGTAATAACTTATTGTTTTTTCTAATTTCCATTGAAATTTAGTACTAAAATATTTATCAAAACGTTTTAAAAATAATAAAATCAAATAAAGTTAATGCTTCTAATTTAAATAATAATGAACTACACTTGATCATACTCATATCTCTGAACAATAGATATTTTAATAGTGATACACAAATGTTAAAAAGGAGTTAGTTTTTTTTTTATTTTATAAATATTTTAATAGCAACATTGGTTTTTTTCTTAAGTTTTAAAAATTATTTTTGTATTAAATCAGCTGTATTACACCCGTTATTGCCCGATAATAGATATACTTAGATGGACACTTGATTTTAATATTATAAATATCGAGTAAGTCACCTTAATACTACAATCGAGGTTTGATTTATTATCTAAACATTCATTGCATCGTCAAAATCAGTAGAGTATGTTTGGATTCCATTAGTCTCATCCACACGTTATTAATTATGTATATAATAGTGTTATTACTCGTGGCTCTGTTGTAATAATACTCTTACGAACCACCCGACATCCCAAATAAAATGTATGCACAATTTGACGCTAATCAGTCGAAAGCTAAAAATTTGCAACTTGCATATTATAACTTAGTATACTGTATATATTAGCAAATTTTCTTTCATAATCTTTTTATCTTTCATTTCCATTTTGTTGGAGTTAGAATATTCTCAGTTGTTTTTCTTATATTAATGCATGTTATTACTAAGTTTTACATTTATACAGAATAGTGTTTTATCAGCCTAAATAACAAATATAAATTTAATAGTAATAACTATTTTATTATTTGTAACCAATGACAACCCTATTATAAAATATTCAAATTTTGAAACAAAAATGAAAAATGAAGCTTCAACCCCTTCTCGAAGTTCTAGTAATCTATTGACCATTCAATAGTTTTCAAGTCTATAGAATATACTAAACAATTTTTTTTTTACGTTTTTGATAACTATAATGCGTTGTATAAAATTGTTTATTTATCTGCGCAGTAGAATATTACATAAAAATAAAATGTACTCTTCAAAGTAATTATTATAGCTCTAACTTTTAATTATTTCAATTTACGAGAAATTTTAACATTTTTCGTGGAAGGATGTGCCGAAATCTGTTTCTAATATTTTATATTATCCAATAATACACTCGTCGAGCCTTGGCACAACCAGACTCGCGTCTCTATTTTAGTTAATAATATACAGAATAATCGAAACACCTAAAATTGTTTTTACGTTTACTCAGACCAAATTGTATTATAATATTAAGCGATACTGAGAGTTTTTTTTCGCTGGAACTGTATATTAACTGCGCACAATAGTCTACATTGTGGACCGGAGTTGCGGATTTAATCACAAACTGTACGATTAGACTTTCCGATGTCAAGGCACGCAGAATAATAATAGTATTGGACACAAAAAGCAATAGTAATAATTACGTAATGTACAACATTACAATAGGACAAATATAAAACCATCACCGCACATTTTAGCAACCAATTAAATGTGTTGTTGTCATCTTAAACGATATGTATACCCGCATTATACTGCATAACAGTCAAGTGCAGATGAATTGACTGTTTGTTTGTCAACATCATATCAACCGAATGATAGGTGGAGGACGAAACCACAATACATCTCCATTATAATTTAATCCACGGCACACGTTAAACGCACCACACCAAATGTATAATATGGATAATATGCAAATACTATGTAATTAGCCCTTAATTATGCGCCTCAATGTTCACTCGCCTTAGGAGTTAATTCTCCCTAAAATATTCAAGAATCAGTTCCAAAATTCTAAAACCAGTCCCAAGAATTAAAAACCTCCTTTCTAGGTTAACAAATACGTTTTTTGACCAATTAAGTAAAAAAAAATATATAAATATAATATATATAGATGGATAAACTCTTCTCTATTCTACGCAATTAAAATTTAAATAAATACATCACTAAATTATCCACCAAATTACGCCAATAATTGATTATTACTAAAAACAAATTAATATAATTTTCAGTTTATTATTGAAAATAAAATAAGTTTTTTTTCCGTAGATTTTAAAATATCCCTTTCAACTAATCATCTTCAAACATGAACTAACAATTATAAGCCACATATAAATATATTGAACCTGAGTACATTTAACAGCACATAGCTATCAAATATTCTAATATAATATTATTTACCACTTACGAATAGTAAAAATAAATTTACATTGAAATATACATAATATTATCGATTCGTGCACGATATAAATTACGACTGGCTATAAAATACAAAAATTAAGACAAAATAATAATAAAAATTACGATTTTAATTTACAATCGTTTTGACTTAAAAAAAAATATATGTATAATAAGAACCCGACACTCATTAAAATCAATACAATTCAGGAATACAATTAATCGATTTTATTCAAGCACTATATAGTTGTAAAGTGAATTAAGGTCAAAAACTCTAAACCTTTCTCACTCAATAAACCATTAGGTGTTTGTACTTAAGACAAAATAATGTACAATTGAATACTACTAAACATTGTTGGTATACCACTTTTATCAAAAATTATAAAGACTATAACTAATTGCTGATGTACACAAAATATTCAAATCAATGGTCGGTGATATAGATATATTCAGTCGATGAGGCTAGGGGTTGTTAATAATTATTGTTCAATTATGTTGACATACATATGTATTGCCTATACAAATGATACGATATTAATAGATAATAATAGAAAAAAATTCAAACATTATTTAAAAACCACATAATTTAGTATTGGTCTCGCTACAGAAACCTCGTGGTACAGAATAATTGTACGTCATAACTTATAATTATTAAAATTATAAATTAATAAAAATAAAAAGATTCGAAACGAACATAATATTTAATTTGCAATGATCTTAGAAGCATATTTTGTAAATTTTAGGTATTCATTGAAACGTAATCAATATTTAATTTATATCTAGTTAGTGATTGAATTGTGTACTTTCAAGTGATAATTTTCAAATTTTTCAGAAATTTCAATAAGTATAAAAATAAAAAATAACAAAAATCATCAAAACATTTCGGAGAAACTTTCACAGCTCAATTAAAAATCTATTTTCGAATAAGATTACTTATAACTTTTAAAGTTCTACCATTTTTGCACAATTAGCTTGAAAGAGTTTCCTCTTCACACACTAAGTCACTATAAGGCTACTAATTCGTAATACATTACTATATTAGTTGATCTCTTTTATTTAGACAATTTGTAAAAGGAAACTATTTATACAATTTAATTATTTTAAGAATAATTAATAAAATTAAATATCACACATAAAAAAAAATGTTTAAATGACAATAGTCCATACCTATAAACTTTCTATTATAATTTCTGAATTCATATAAATATTGAGAATATTTTAATACAATAGCGATTAAAAGTTTATTGAATATATTTTTAATAATTAATTAAATATTATAAGTTGTATACATCTAGAGTAAACTGTGAATTAAATTATATTAATGATCACAGAAACTTGATTCTTCATAATAGTGTGACTAAAAAGAGGTTTAGAGGAGGTTCTTTTGAGAATAGTTGTTAAAAATTAAGTATCAATAAAACTTTACTATATACTATGTACAGGCGCAGTTACAGGTGAGACTATGCGGGATGAAGCCCTTCCATTTAGCCTTAGGTACCTACTTAAAATATTTCAAAACTTAAATTTAATGCCTATACTTTTATGTGCGTGAAATAAATTTTTTTATTTAGCCCCCCTTATTTAATTTCAAGATCCACGTCTGACTATATACGTTTCAGATGAACAAAGTAGATAATTGTTTTACTACCTAACAATAAAACTTATTTTAATTTCACATAAGACGATTATTAAAAACAAAAATGTTTAATAGTATTTAATAATTTATTATTTCAATTTATTATTGTATAAAATATACAGTTAAACATAACCAAATTTAGATAAATTCATTCTTTATAATAATTTTTAATTTTAATTATCGCTGTTCAGAATCGTTGTTACGATAATAGTTTAAATAACTCTTTAATGTTAATCAACCGTTTATCTGGAAAATTACTTCATTAAGTATCTAATTAATAGTTAAATGAAATCAAGATAATTCACTTCTTCTTGTTTTTTTATTATTCTATTAATAGATAAGCGTTCTTGTGATCGCTATGAAACGATAACATTATGAACAGTCAAAGAAAACTAGCAACATCATTAATCATCCCTTGAAAAAAGTAATTGAATGTTTCTACCGTTATCCCTGGGAGTTAATTTTTCACCGCACAGCAAAAAGCTTACTAAAAGTTAACAATTATTTCACATTACATTTAGACAGCTGACAAAATGCTATTTCCCAAGAATAAAAACTCTACAAACTACAGTAGTATACGTATTTTACTACTGACCGGTAAGCTCAACGTATGGAGGAGGCATTTTCTATTCGTCAAGTAAAGTGCTTAGACTCATTTATATTCATTTTATGAAATTTAAATGTCAACTAAACTAATGTATACTAAGATTAAGTTTAAAAGTTACAATTATCTGAAGTAAATTAATTGTACACATAACTATATTAAAACGTGTCTCTTTTGTCTTTAATTTTGTAAGTAGTGTATTGCTGCGAGTCTTTTACGCGTCAAAGAAATATAAATGTAACAACATTTGCTTTTCTTGCTATAAAACGACATTAAGTGTTGCTATAAAAGTAAAAACATCGGTAAAAACTGACAAAACTATAAGTTTCACCGGTAAATCCGTGGTTTTATTGACTGCCGTTTGCATAAGAACATTTCGCACTTTTCTGTTATTAAAGTATAGTTGAACAATCCACTAAAGTAAAACCACGTACTTATGATCACGAATCATTTACGGTTGATAGTAAATAATAACTATAGTATCCAAAGGGCTTATGAATGTCAAAATATTTTTAATTTAATCATAACTATACGATGCATGGAAATGGACTCAGCAAACATTTACATTTAATTTATGGGTCACAAGAAATACATCGAATGCATCAGAAACGGAAATCACATTTCACTGGGCCAAAACAATTCAACTTTGAAACGGTATAAACTTCGAATAATCGTGATAAAGCCAAATATTTAATGAAGTTAAATTGTTAAAAAAATTTTAATTCAACTCGTCTTTAAGTAAGTATACATACCATGCGTTAATCCAGTATTTTTTTTAAATAATAACATAAATAATTTATCAGCTTGTTATTTTTTTGAAACAAAATGTTTAATACATACAGGCACGTAGCCAAGGGGGGGGGGGAGTTGGGTGGGCCCGGCCCACCCTAAATTCACTGTGTCCTTGGGCCAGTCCATCCAATTTAATTAAAACTCTTAGCTCTTAGACTACTAAACACCGTTTTGGAGGAGTATAAAAAATAGTACACTTCATTTTACAATAAATAATACTTGAATACAATTATATTATTTTATAGAGATATCCATTCAATAATTCATATTTCTTTAGTAAATTGTGTACTATGATACGTGTATTGTGTACTAACTATACATATAATAATTTACTATATCTATATCACATTCTTATCGGCTATAATCACGGTTATTAATTCTTATTAAGATGATGTCAGCGCAATATTTATTTACTCTCTCAGACCCACGCGTAACATAGATAAAACGCTTTCGCTTAAAATCGTTTTTTTCATCATTTTTTAATTAATGTTAGAGTAAAATCATCTATTACAAAAATTATAGAAGATAATATTTTTGAGATAATAACATATTGGATTTTATTTTATTAATATTTGATTTTGTATTCGACTTTCAAAATAAAAAAAACAAATTTTGTAAATTTGAATGATGTTTAAATTGTTTTGAGACAATATTCAGACAAGTCGATATGTTTTAACTACAAAAATATTATTCTCTATTGTTTTTGTAATGGCTGATTTTACTCTAAAATTACTCTACAACATAAAAAAAAAAATGATTCTGCGTAAATGCGTTTTGTTTGAAAAATTTTAAAAATTAAAAAGTATAAAATTAACTAACTAAATACAGATAGTTATTGATTATTGGTCTATATAAAATTGAAAGGACTTTTTAAAAAACAAATTTGAATACACCCATTGTAACTAGAACCGATTTCCCCAATTCACCGCGTTCCATTTATAATAGTGCACGATTCCGTAGAGAATCGTGATGAGATGCAAGATGAACTTGCATCTTGCTATTCTTGCGTTCATCACGTAGCTTTGACGTATTATATACGATTATGTATTTACAAACACGTTACAGGTAGACTAGTATTATACTGTCCGGTGAAACGGAATCAATTAAATGTGTTAATAATTATCTTATTAAAATATTATACATAGTCGAGCAAAAAAAAATCAACAGTAGATAATAAAAATAATGTGATATATTAACATATATGTGCATGTAGTGCGCTTAAATTTATCGATCACATTGAATACGAAACATATAATAACCATGCATAAGTATTTGATATTTGAAATTATTATCTGATAAAATAAAAAAAGTATTTGTCGAATCGTCATTTTCTAATAAAACGTAATAAAACTTGTTCAGTTCATCTCGTAGGTATATGGTATTTTCCATTAAAAGCTACAGTCTCCTATAGTGCTGCCTCTCGCTCTCTCTCCGCTTCTAAATTGGGCAAAACTCTAATTTGGAAAATTATTAAACTATGTAACATCATTCTTGGCACGCGCTAAATGTAAAAATCCTACAGTCCGGTAATAAAACGTTCTAGCGACCATGTTTCGAGACTGTTTTGTTTAATTAATCATGGATTAATGAGAAATGTAGACCAAACATTTCGTAAGTATGCTAAACAATTTCGATTAAAAAGAAAACTATACAGTAGTGCGTTTGACGCGTGATTACAGTTTTCGTTTTGGGTAACACAAAATACTACACAAACACTAGTTTTTGACAGTAACTACATCAACTAAAATATTTACAGCAAACTTTTGATTACATATAATATTGAATATACATTGTACATCTATTTTTGTTTTCCTATATGGTTTTAATTTATTAGTAATAATACAAAAATTTCTTTTTCCCAAATTTTTAAAACAAATATTGAGTTATCATGAATTATTTATTTATTTTATTTTTTTAAACAAGTTTTATGAATTATACAATGCTATATAAATACAATTTATTTAGTTTTGTGTAAAAAAATATATTTCAAATGTTATTTTTGAAGTAGGTATTGATAATTATTTTAAGAACAATTAAATATTTTTAAAATGTTCTAAATGTTCTTTTTGGAATAAGTACAGCACAAGTAATTCCCATATGCTAAAGTTTAAATTATCTTTATTTTTTATTCTTTCATATTACTTTCATAGTAAAACAACAGCGCACTTTTATTTTTTTTTTTTTTAAATAAGTACCAAACATATACATTCATGATCTGGAACAAAATAAAACTTTTTTAGTATGGTACACCAAACATTTTGATTTGTATCCCCTATCATTTGCTTACCTTGACATATTCTACAAAAATTTCAAATGTATTTATCTAGTTTGTTTTTTTTATTATTATTAGTTTCATAAAAAAAACTAAATTGCTTTAACTATAAAAAAATTTTATTCAAAAACCCCAAAAACAACAATTTCATAGAATTCCCTATCTTGAGGTATATGTATAATGTATATCCTATTAACTTACAAGTTAATTTAAAAATTTGGTGTATCGGAGAAATGAGTTATTTTTTTTTAGAATGTAAACAGAACTTTAGTATGATAAAAACAATATCTAGCAGCTTAACTTTCTGTTTACATTATAATATACCTGAACGCAATTCCTTGTCTACAAAATATAAACGTATTTCACGAAGTTGTTATACTTGTTACAGTATACCATATTATAATAGCCAATAAGGATACACCGATAGTGTGTTCACAGTTAACTATAAATAAAAAATACTATTGCATTATTGTAAAATAACTATACTCTTAGATTTAGATAAAAAATATTGTAATGAAATTATATTATTAATTATTTATCTATTATGTTTTATTCATATTGATTTTATTTTTTTATGGTAACTTATCTAAATGAATTTGGATACTCAAATTCCTGTAAAATCGATTTTAATACAACTAATTATTTAAAATGTAGGAAAACGCGTTTCACATATACCGTGTAAAATTTTAACAACATTATAAATAATTATTGCACAATTAATACAATTTATAATTTTTTCATATACTAGCCAATGTCCACCGTAATATCGATACTTACATACACATGTTGATTGAGTGGTAAGACCAGCAGCAAGCTTTGACAAAAGCAATATTTAATTAAAAAATAAATTAACCTATAAGTATAACAGTATTGTCACGTTCCGTGTAAGTATAGAATCAAATCAATGTTCTCAATATTTAAATTAAATTAACTAGAAGTGCAATTGTTATTCAGCGGATTTTAACTATCGTACTATATTAATATTTTTCTTTTTTCAACATAAAATATAATCATATCACAAGCAGCGCATTTATATTATTCAGTTATTATAAAAATTCAAATTAAATTTAAAAAATTGAATTTCTGAATATTATCCTTATTATCGTTTAGTTATTATTTATAAAAAATATTATTACGGTATTTTAAATACCTTTATTCGGTAATACCTTCTCAGTTACCTAAATTTATTACATTTTAAATTGACTGTAACCATAAAGTATTATAAAAATACTCAGACATCATCTCATGGAGTATAAATATGCAAATTTGAAATGTCTGTATAAATTATTTTTTAAGATAAAATCAATGGGATAGAATAAAATTATGAACTAAATATGCATTTTAAAATGATTAAAACAGTTTATTTATTCTGTATATTTTTATTACAGATGCAATTTCAAAATAATATCTTTCGTCTAAAACCATGTGTCAGTAATCAGTATAACATCATGACTATGTAATTTTTAGTGAATAAACTGCTTCATGAAAATTTAAATAAGACTTCAGTGCATATATTACGTATAATTTTTTGACATAAAAAAGTGTTAAATTCTATAAACCACAATAAATGACTAAAAAACTACATGGTGTTAAAATTAAAGCTTTATAGATATATCAAATAATTTAATATTTTCTTATTTAAGTAATAAGATCCAAGTAATTAAAATTATTAATTACATTAGAAAGCCTAATACTGATGCTTGTGATGTTTCACAAGACCCTTATTTTCACCCTGAATATTAATGGCTATATAATATTAACTTAATTTAAAAGTTGATTTTGATGTAATATGTTTTACAAATGATACTACTATAATTGCAGTGAACGGCAAATATTATACTTTGTGATATTTTGTCATAGTTTAACAACGACCTTTTTGAACTTTATTTAAGCAAATCTAAGTATATGGTGTTCTATTTCAAAAAAAAACTATTCTAGTCACCAGAGATCACTTTTAATGTTTATAATGTTTTTAAGTTTGATTTCTTATATAATAATAACTTGGTAGATACTAAATTTTTATAGAAATAAAAATTAAATTATTGAAAATACACATTTATATAAAACTTAATTTAAAAAATATATCATACTCTACCTTATTGTAAGAATAAATTCGGCCGGTTGAGTGATGCAAATTATTTTTGCTAAAAACTAAAATTTAATATAAATAACTATGAAAAACCTTGAAATGTACTAAGAATTTTCACTTTGAGTTAAATTTGATAATATTATTTTTTACTAGTTTTTATAATTTATTATTTCTTTTTTTCTCTTTTTTAATGTTAGTTTTTTCTTTTTTTGCTTTATTAATAAACAAATAATGCTTATTATAATATATGTGTAATTTTGGGTATAAATTGAGTTTTGTGTTGTAATAATAGTTGTATTATATTAAATTGAATATAAAAGATCCCACACCCTAAATAAATATGTTTAATGAAGGTGTATTAATTTATAAATGTGTTAAATTGTTAGATTTTTTTTTATTATAAAAATATTATTTAAATAATAAATACATTTATAAAACAAATATTTTCTTGGATATTTTAATAACTGTTTAGTGATTTCAGAAACCTTTATACTTCTTTGAAACATTGATATGGATTTATTTAATAATTGTTTGCCTGTTGATTGTATAAAATTTAGCATATTCAATTCTGAAATAAATTATTTTTGATTTAAAACAATTATTTGATACATAACAAAATTTATTATCAACACATAACACTGTACACAAATATGTCATATTAAAAATTAGATTTATTAATTATAATTAATATGTAATAAGTGTTTATTGTTTGTATTAATCTATTTCGTAGTTATATAGCGATTGATTGTCTTCAAATCCAAAAAATTATATTTACGACTGTCTCATATACGAATAGCCACGTCTCATTAATAATTATAGTTGATCTATGTATGACGTCATTAACTGACAGTTAAACACATTGTACTTAAATGACAGAACCACCGAAAACCTATTTTATGAGGTGCATTATTTATATTATTTTATATTATTTATATTTTATTCATTAGAATAATTACCTGCAATATAGTTTTATAGTGTATTGTGCGATACACAATATCTGTGGTAACACAATACATCATACGGTACATGGACACAATAATATAAAGCATAACAAAAAATAATAACAAATATAATTTAATCAATAATTGTCTGCACATTAAAATATATAAGTATAATATTAAATCGTATTCATATATAATTATTAAGAACATTCATCTATCTATCTATAAATATATAGTCAAATATAAAAAAATTGTCTATCTAAAACATCCCATCCGATAACATAACTGTAATATTCGCCAAACACATAAATAGCATATAAAATATATTAAATCAAATTATTTTAAATATATTTTATATATTTATACAGTATACATAGAAACGCATAAATAATATAATATATTTACCTCCAAAATAAATCATTTATTTATTCGTCTTGACATAAGCAAATCGTAATTAAATAAAAATCACTAAGCCACTTTAACATCTATAAAACCTTTGTTAATATAAAGAAATGTTTTCCTTGAACAATCCTACCAATAAAATAATTATACTTTTTAAAATTCAACTACACTAAGAGGCGTAAATAACATTGAAGAATTAGATCGGGATAATCGTATTATTTTTTTTATTTATTTCTGTCTATATGAATCTAATAAATAACCAATATTCTGCCACAATTTTAAATAAAAATTAATCGATTTAAATCTACAGGTTGCGATACAATTAATTTCTATAGTGGTTTAAATCTCTTTGCAGAAAACGTATGTATTATATTTTTTTTTTTTTTAATTCATTGACAGTTTTGTACCACTTTAAATCATTATTTAATTGATCATTTTCAAACGAATTATTTTTTTCTTACTATAGAGTATTGAGAAATCTAAATGCATGTGCAAAATCAATTATTTACAGAATAAACATAAACACAAACACAAAAAAACATTCAAAACTTGAAATTTAATTGTATAAAAATAAATAAAAACAAAAAGTATTTTATTAATGAAATAATGTATTTTTTTTTTAATTTAGCCGAATAGGGTAGTTCTCCAAAAATTGTATAGAGTACTTTATTTTTGATTTCTACGTATTTTATTTAATTCAATATTATAATATTAAGATAAAATCGTTAATGTTCGTTTGAATACTCAATTTATTATTTAGACAACATTTTAAGTTCAAACGCTCATAAAAAAACTGTCTCAAGAAAATAACTGCTCTATTGTACAATAAATGTTTAGAGTAACTCGTGTAATTAAACATTAATAAATCAATGTGTTAATTTTGGATTCAATAATAAATAATTTAATAGAATAAAAATGTATCCTTGATATTGAAGATTGAAGCTATTTTTATAAACTAAGCATTGCTAAATAAAAAAATGTTTGGCCATAAAAAATACATACATACACACACGCACGTCATTATAAGAACAATACATTCATCGGAGCAATGCGAGCAAAGCACTCAAAATTTAAAATATTGAAGTATAAAAATTGTAAAAAAAAAACTAATGGACATAAAACTGAGGTTATGTTATGATTAATAAAAAAGCAAAAAAAAGTTATGGACAAAGAAAGGTAGCTGTTATAAAGAAAGTCTTTCATTAATAATAACTCAACATCGTTTAATATATTTATTAAACTAGCCTAAGCTTTTCATTTTAATATTTTAGCATTTTTTTATTCGTTGTAGATGAGCACAAAAAATAGTCTAAGATAACTTTGTAGTTATTATTAATTCTAAAAGTATACCCCAACAAAGAAATATTAAATAAAATATATCCTTTTTTTTCTGTCGGAAAATAAATAGATATCTGCAGGTTTTGTGTATCTATGAAGGGTATCGACGGTATCGTGAATATAGTTATATAGTACTATCCTCGCAGATTATATCCATAATTATACAATATAGTTATAATATTATAATATATTACAATACACTGTAATTCTTTACAGTGGTACTCATCAATACCAATCATATCAAAAAGTATTAACGATTTTAAAAAAGGTAGAATAATGCAACATAACAATATATTTTAAGTATTTTAAAAATCACTATCATTTTTTAAATGTATACTTTTTCGAAAGGCAGAATTATGTTTTATATATTATTATAAAATAACACATTTTTTTCTGAGAATTTCAATGTATAAAAATCGAATTTTTAAAGAGTAATTCGTTAGTTATATAAATATATTCAAAGATTAGATAAATTCATACTAATATGACTAAAATTTTGTAATGTTACGAAATATTCCTGATTATTATTTCTCCACTTTAAAATCAATTAATCTATCTTAAATAGTATAATAATAAATTACTCATTGGAACTCACAAAATACTAAACTAAACGAGATAAAAAGAGACATCTACTGGTGGACAAACCTAAAACTCAATCGGAAAGAAGAGACGGTTCTTAACCGACTTCGCATAGGACACACCAGAATCACTCATGATTTCCTTATGGCCAGAGAGGATGCTCCCATCTGCCAAACCTGCGGCACCGCACTAACGGTCAAACACATAATTGCCGATTGTCTAATGTATGAACATGAACGCGTCGACCATAGGATATCCCACCATCTAGACACCGCACTTAGACCCAATCAAGAAAAAATCATCGACTTAATTAATTTCTTAAAACAAACAAAATTATTCAATAGTATTTAAAACCTAATTATTTTAATTGTACTAATACCTATTATTTGTTTAATCTAATATCTTATAACTTTCTGTAAATAATTGTAACTAATGGCCTTTGTTGTCGATGTTATTGAGATCAATAAATAAATAAATAAATAAATAAATAAATAAATAAATAAATTACTCATTTAAAATTCAATTTTTATTATAAATTTAAATTCTCAAAAAATATAAAATATTTTGCTTCAGAATCTGAAATTAAAAAATACATCTCATAATTATTTAAAATTAAGTTAAAATATTTTTGAAAACGTAAATTATAACAGTGTTTACCTTTAAAATAATCACTTTGAACACATGAAGTGCGTAGTCGATGAAAATAAGCAATGTGCACTATTAATATATAAAATTCAACCGTGTTACTAATCACTAACATAAATACATAATAATGATTTATTTTATTTCTCACAATTTTAGTATAATAAATGTTATTTAATATTTAGCATAATGCTCTAGTTTTTTAGATAAAAGCTGTTGTTTGAATTCGTCACCTACGGTCGTTATACCGAATTCATCTATAAAGGCATAAACCCAAGTATGATCAAATCCGTTATCAAAGCACCATACAATAACAATATCACTTACCTCGTCGTCTTATAGATTATTTACTTTTCACGTAAATATTGGTCTAGCAATGTATCAGAGATTAATGAACTCCGCCTGGTACTGTTTATACTAATATATTATTACAATCTACAAACGTTATCTGAAGAGAGTTGAAACCGTTGGATTCACTTCGAAAATACGAAAATAATCAAGGATGCGAGAAAAAATTAAAATAATTTGTCTTGAGTATCTTAATAGTAAAAAATTAGTATAGACGCTTTGTGTATTATTTTTTTTATAATTTACTATAACATACTATTCGCAACCATGACTTTCGGGAATAATATTATTATAAAAAAAATTATCAATTATTTTTTTTTTACAAGCCTTTAAAATTGTTTTTAAAATGTATAGTTTGTTCTAAACATTAGTTATTTTAACATTGGATTCGCCTTGAATATTTAACCTAAATTCAATAATTATAAATACAATGTTTAAAGACTAAGGAAATCATTTATTAATTAATAATTTTTATAAAATAATAGTTGTGTAGACTATAACAAACAAATAATGTGCAATAAATACATTTTAATGTAAAATGTAAGTACAAAATTACTAAGATGGCTGACATGAGGCTAGGCGCTGTCATTAGATTTTACGTGAGTTATGGAGAATTTCATGGAGGGTGTTGCTTAAATTTTATTTTTTGTATTAATTAATAATATATTTACAACTATTTCATAATATAACTGGCGTGTAGATATTATATAATATCAAATACTTAACTCCCCGTAGGTAAGTATAATATAAATTTTAAATAAGTTCCATTGTGTTACAAATTAGTTTTTACTTTTTTATTTTTTTAGGGTTAACCATGTTTAATATTTATTATTTTCCGGAAACCTCGTCAAAACTAAAATCCAATAAGGCACATAGTCATTAAATATTTCAAAGTTCCGTTGAGTATCTTCCTGATAGCTATACCTTTATTATAAAAAGCATTTCAAACGTAATACGTAACGACTTATAATATTTCGTTTTTTTTTTCAAATTTAAAATACTCGCCTCAATAGCTTATACAATAAAAATACAATGGCATACTTTCATAAAATTATATTTTTCTATATTTATTTTTACTGACAACATATTAAAATTATCATACCAAAAACAAACAGAAAAAAAATATCTTAAAGTTCATAATAATATACACTTTTATCATCAACAAGCGCCAAATAAACAATTTTAGAGTAAAATGTTTTGTGTAACGCTCGACTGCTTTATTGTATTGTTGTTTATAAGTTATAACTAATAATAGTTATTTTAAATGTTTATTATTTTCTGTTTCAGATAACAAATAATTATATTTTTAAAGTAATTTGTCCAAATAACAATGAAAAACAGCTTGAATATTGTTTTATTAAAATTTGTTATAAGTTTTATTAGTAAATAAAAAAAACCAGTCTACAAAGATGAAACATAAAAAACGATCTCAAACAATTAAATAAGTAGGTATTGCACAAAATTTTTCATATTTTTGATATCATATTGGATCTTATATCTAACACTTATGTGACAGTTTTATATCAGCTGCGTATAAGAATATAAGATATAACGATAAATCATCCACAAGAGTTTGAAGTCAGACAATGGATTTAAGCTACACACTAACGCCTATAGTTAGTAAGTAGACATTTCCTTTTGATAAAATTTTCATTTATTTGGACATATTTTTTACCTCAATAATTAAAAATAGCAGGCTCTCATACATTAAATATTATACTACTACCCAATCACCTCCCAAAATCATAACAGTTTAATACAGTTATTATAAATCATAAAAACAATCATATTATCTAAAAATAGAAATAATGAAAAAATCTACTATTCTTATAAAGTTGGTGAAATTAAAAAAAAAAAATAACTAGTTTGAATATATCTAACTTTGGAGACAAAAACAATAGGATCTGCGTGTGACTATAAAATGTTTTATACATTTTTAAAAAAAATATTACAAATGACGCAAGATTTTAAGATAACATTTACAGTATTTTTTTGTCATTTTAAATTCACCTCACGTAACAAAATTCATATGAGAAAAATGGTTTTCCCGATTTTTTTTAAAATCATATTCACAAAAAAAATATTTTGTATATGAAATTACTAGCAATATTTCTAAAAAGTTTATTAAAATCGTATTCATCAATTACTAAGACCAATTTTTATGTAACAACAGATACGTATACGCAAGGCAGTTTAAAAGCATTATATTTTTTTTTTATCACTCGATTTATTTAAAGCTATTTAAATAAATAAAGCTATTTAGCTTATTTTTTTTATTTTGTTTTTGTATTGTTAAAACAATACAAAAACAAATTGATTATACCTGCCAATACAATATAATATTATATCTAAAAGTCAATTCAAACATTTTTATGGTTTAAATTTACCCCTGCCAAAAATTACATAAAAATATTATCAAACAAATTTTAAGTACAATCGTTCAGATCAAAAGGAGCTCAACATTAGAATAATATCTAATCTCGTTGGCTCAACTGCGGTCGCCGCATGACAATTGAAAATAAATTTCAAGCACTAATCATGAGCCTTAACGTCTGTTTAATATAAAAATAAACAATATAAAATACTTTAACTAATGTTAATATGCCCCTCTTCAATTATTTTAAAAGTACTGAAATAATTCCAATCATCTACCAAAAACCTATCTTGAAATTATTGACGATCTGAGCATTTTTTCTACTAGAGAAAGTGTTATCAATAAATACACACGCTTGTTATTATTTCTAAACATTCATGGCTCTGTTCTTAATCTAAAAAATAATTTGTTTTAAAGATCAATAATAACCAAAAATTATATTCAACTTGAGTTTTTTAAAATAAAACCACGCGTCACTTATGATTATATCACAATAATAGATTACATGTAAAACGTTCGCTTGCGAACTAATGTATTTCTAAAGCAATTTGAAACGCATTATTCTTTTCTCATACCCACGTGTACATTTATTATTTATAGGCATTCATTCTTTTTTTAAATATTATTTAAAAATGATAAAATGTAAGAATAAAGAGGGAATTATAACAACAACAAAAAATATGAAATATATTATAATGAGACGTTTGTTTATCAATGACATACTCGGCATAATGAAAGTATATTTTGAAAGCACGACGGAAGAACGTTTGTGTATTTTTTTTTACTTCATTATTTTTGTAAATAATCGTTGAAATAAACTTTATACCTATTAACGAATACAAAAAGTGTGTAAATATTTTATTACGCTTCTGTTCACGATTTCTATAACCAAACACCGTCACAAACTATTTTGATACAAATATCAAATAGTAGGGTTGATAGTAAACAACAACAACTACAGTTGATTCTGAATGGTGCTAAAATAAATCAAATAAAAATATTTAACGTTTTAATTTTTTATTAACACGTTTTCAAAAAAAAAAAGAATGTTTCAAAATTTGTAAAAATAAAATGTTTGTGTGGATACA